>CM021765.1:21186632-21203828 GCA_011076525.1 Nettapus auritus
TTTTTTTTTTTTTTTTTTTTTTTTTTTTTTTTTTTTTGATGTTAAGGAGAAACCCCCAAAAGCCTGCAGTTTGCTAAACCTAGGGGGATTTTTTTAGAAGTAGCTTCAATAGATAGGTCAATTTCAACACAGATAAAAGCAAATGAGAAAATGATGGCCAGTAAACCTTCATGGGAGGAAAAAGCACCCAGAAAAAACAGATGTTATAAAAAGCCTCTTTCTTTCACTAGCTGAATGAGTACAACGCCATGTCTTTGTGGATCTTTTGCTAGTCGGGTGGCTTTGGTGGCCAGGCATGTCACAAGATCAGCCAGTGATCCTAAGCATCTGAGCTCTCAGATATGGTCCTGCCAACCGTGATACCTAAAGTCATCATGTCAAACCTCAGAAATGAACTTGCATGGTTGGCATTTTTAAACAGTGAAGAAAAACTATGCCATACGGCAGTGAAATTAAACATGATTGCACTGTCCCTTGACAGAACTCTCAAACTAATCATGAGATTTCACCTTCCTTTTCCTATTAGCTTTATGGTAATTAGACATGATTTTGCTGCTGGTTCAGTATGCAGCATGTCAGTGTAACCAGTGATGCAAAACAGACTCAGCTTTTAAATAAGAACAATTAGAGCGCAGACAACTGCTCTGTATCGCACTCTCCCACCACATCTCACTTTCCTGCAGAAGTGAACTAATTAACTCATGCTTTAACCGACCTTGGTGTACGAGTGCTCCCTAACTGTTCACAGTTACCACAACATCATCAAAGACCCCAATAATTTAAAGCAATATTATCCCACTTCATAATTTTTCATCGTACATATATCTGTATGTCTCATCATCTTACATGCATGCACACAATTGTTTCACATGATATTTGTGAATCTGGACCAAATACTGCTACTGTACAATCTTATAATGTTTAATATCTAAGTAGCATGCTTGTTCTGCTCACATCTGACTACATATACAATTTTTCTTCATTTGTACTCTGTTCAATTAGCTTAATTGTAAACATATTTTTTTATGAAAAGAAACAGACTGAAGAGAGAATTATTGTCATGAAGCCTTACATGATGCACAGTGCAAATACATTTTTTTTCACCATGCACAAGAGAAAATGCACACAGCATTGCCAGTTAGTGTGGCTTTATGTGGTACTTTCAGCTCAGATGATAACTCAGCTAATTCTCAAAATATCAACTGAATTTAAAATATTTATTCTTGGCCAGTACACACTTTTCCTGCAGGCAGTCTAGGCAATAGTTGAGTGATTCAATGAGTGAAAGTCCTACAGCTATCTCCTCATATCAGCCCTCCCATCAGCATCCCTTCTGAATACACAAAATACTGTTTTTTTGTTTGTTTGTTTGTTTGTTTGTTTGTTTTTAACCAGGACTTAAGAACACTTTTCATTAAGTATCTCTTTCAACACTGCAGATATGTCACTGCATTTTTCTCAGTTGGAGACAAACACAAATGAATACTATCATGCCAATAAAAAAGGAATCAGAGGAAAAAAAAAATCTTGTTATTTCAAGGACAGTCCATGTCTTGGATATTCATTGTATTTTGGATGTTCACTGTATCCTGAAGAGAATCAGCAAGACTGTCAGGAGGAGCAAAACTAGAATTTACAGCCCCCGAACAGCTAAAAGGTAGGCTGTTACATTGTTTTTAAAAAGTCAATGAATCCCAAGTACTGGAGTTTGGTTGAAAAAAATGGTGCAAATCCATGCCAGTGAACAGAATTAAGCCAAAGTAGAATCTGTACCAAAGAGAACTGGACCACAGCACTGGAGATCAGATTCAGAGGTGGTAGAGCTCAGAAGGGGAAGAGGCAGGGATATCCACTTCATCCCACTTGATGCATCCTGGGTCTCCAGGACTGCCTTATACAGGCAGCTTCTTCAACTTAGTGTAGGGAATTTAAACTTCTAATGGGGATATAAACCTCCTTCCATGCCAGTTTGATTGCTCATATTCAGAAGAGTTTGGCTCACCAACAAACAAGTGCAGAAATAGTTTCATAAGGTGTTTTGGATATTGCAGAGCCATTTCACAGGACTGGAAAGGAGCTCATCCTGATATACTAATAAAATGAACTCTAAAATTACATTGGATATACTGACAAGTAGAAATATCAAGGGAGAGAGACAACCTGAAGTCCAAGAACAACGTTAGTGCAAGAATTTTACAAAAATCAATCAATTAATTTAGATGGGAAAAGGGAAGAAGGCAAATACCCCAAAAGCTCTTCAGGTAAACCTTGAAAATTATGGAAGGGATTTACCGAATTGAATTCTATGGTGGCAGGACTGGGATTTAATGCTTAGAAGATAATTTACAGCTTTATTTTTGTTCTTGGAGACTTGCTTTGGTCAGACTATCTACAGTATTGCCCATGATCAGAACTTCTATGCAGATCATAGTAGTCCAGAAAGTATGTACAGACTTAACACTACACATCTTACTTTAAATAGAAAAATAATTTTATAACATAATAATAATGCACTGCTTACCAACTGTGTATACTCTACGTCATCTCCCAGTAAGCCTGTGTCATTCAGTGTATACTTGGCTTTCTTTAGTACAGCATCCACTGGACCTTTTTCTACCTGGTGTTTGATGGCCTTGAACAATTTATAAAGAGGCTCCCCAGCATTGTCCTGTTAAAGGAAATAAAATAAAATAAAATACATCAAAACCAAAAGATATACTCAATTCAGAATGTTTAAGTATTATTGATAAAAAAAACCCCACAGGCAACAGACTTCAACTCTTACCTTGAGGTACTGATATAAACAAATAGACATCCAGTTAGACAACATTCTCTCAACAACCGTTTCAGATCTAAAAAAAAAAACAATGCCAAGTATGTTAAGGGTACTTAATGACAAAGTTTTAAAGAAAAACATTGCTTGAAATATAATATTTTTACATGCTTAACTGCATGCACTTTCCTAATGTGATGATTTCCCTACAGAGTCTTGAGAGCATGTACTTGCTTTATGATAAGTGCTTTGTATTGCTCATCATTCCTGGGTACCTTCAGCTCATTACTGAAAAGCACGCAGGCTTTATGCAAAATCTTAAATTGTGTCTATGCTGTAAGAACAAGAGCTAAAAAATTAACCCAGTTGTGCACATACTGGGAAAATAACCCTACAGATTAGAAAGCTACAACATACGCAGAACAAGGCCTTTTGTAATGTATTTGAGATAACAAGAGGGTTAAAAACATAAGAGCAAGCCTTCATTGAATACAAAATGAAAGCTGATTATGTGTGCTCATTACAGAGATGATGTGTGGTGTAAATGCTAGATAATTTGGAATAAAATTAGATTAAAGAGTAAATGAAATGTTCGTTATTGTATTTTGAGGTAAGGTAGATGCTTCAGTAATCTTGATACAGATTCTACGCTACAATAATTTGAATAAGGAAATCTGTTGCCAATAGTCCTGCTTCTGCCTTCTACAGCTGTTTCTGGTGGACTTGTTTTCCAAATATCCTTGGGTTGGGGTATTTTTGACTTCCACAGATAGTTGGTGTTTTAATATAGTCATGTTGCAAAAGACATACATTTACAAAGAAAAAGAGAACTACACAAAAACATAAAAATCATTCAAACCTTCTTAGCATCAACTTTGGGTTTTTGGCCACCACATACTGCTCCATCAGTTCTAAGAACAGCGTCCTCATGATGTCAGTATAGTATTCTAGTTTTCCATGTAAAGCAACTGTCAGTAAAGATGCAAAATACACTTTAGCTCGAGCAGAGAACTCCCTTTGGTTTTCCAGCGTGTGAATAAACTGAAACAGAAATCAAATACAAAATCAAGTTAGATAGCATGTTTCTGGAGAGCCTCAATGCTTGTTTGCATTAAGAAGATGAGGAATAGTATTTTAACATTAATCTCCTAAGCACAGCATGGAAAAGTTTTCAGAAGTTTGAAAAAAGTACTTGTAAGAAAACATTACCTGTAATTTGGTTTTAGATACATACACTGTCTACCGGACTAACCCAAGGAATAATATATATAAGTAATATATTTTAACTGAATTCTTATGTAAAAGCTTTTCTTTAATTTAAAAAAAAAAAAAAAAAAAAAAAAAGATAAAAGGTGTATTCTGTGACAATTTTTTTAAAAAGGAAAATCAACTTTTCTCTCCCCCAAATTCCCAGTCCTTTCACATCATATTACAAAGACACTAATCTAAATAAGTACACCTGGGAATGTACTCTCTTCTGCCAGAAACTGTAATACTACCATTAACTAGCTCAGCACTGGAGCCTAATTTAAAAAGGAGAAGAAGCCTAAATCTATATTTAGGTGTCTGACAATCAGCTCATTTTCCGACAGTGAGCAATTAGATGTCTTTTTGGAGGAGCTGAGCACTCATCAATCATCTTCATGAACAGACTATTTTTTTTTTCTGGTCGGAGGAGCCTATGTCTTGGACTCTCTGGGACAGAAATCCAGCTGACTTGTGGCAGGTAACTGGTGACAACAGCACCCAGCTGAACCGTGAGGGAGTCAGCATTTCCCATGCCACATTTCTTAAAAGGCTAAAACAGACTAACCTGTAACAGCAGTTTTTATGGCAGATTAGGTAATACCTGTTTTCCTGCAGCCACAGTCATGTTGACCAAGTCTGTGCAATATGACTTGGCTGGCTCTACAGAAATCTTATCTTCCCTGTAACCCCAGGGAGCTCTGGCTGTGATGCATTAGATTTGCCATCAGCTACTTTAGAACCAGAAACTTATGCAAATCACTTAATTTTACTAACTTTGGTTCACTTCTGCTTGCAAACCTACTGCGTTGCTCATAAAGGTATGCCTAGCTAAAAGACAAGGAGAATCTACTTCAATACTCACATTAATGAGAAATGATTTGCTATTGAGGAGGTTGGAGAACTGGTTCAAAGCCTGCTCCACGGTCTGCCGCCGAGCCTCTGGGATATCCAGCTTCCCTGTAATCATCACATCTTTCTCTCCATCTTTGGAGGGCAAGAAGAAGACTCTGTCTGTGTATGTTTTGTAGTCCAGTACTGGGATTCCAGCTTCATTTACATCACTTGTATGGTCTTCCATCTCTATCATTAGATCTAGAATACAGTTTAAGAGTTGATTGAAAAAAAATGCAGCTTTTTTTTTTTTTTTTTTTCAGGAAGCATTATATCTTTGAGTATCTTATATAATGTAGAAAATGTATCAAAACTCTAAAAACTATCTCATCTCACATTTTCTCTTGTTATTTTTCCCAATTATCCTGTTAACTATGACCACGGCTAATCCTCTGGTGACATGCTCATAACTGTCTTTAGCACACATGGTTTCCTTGTTTATGTCTATCGAAGGAAAGCCTTAACGGAAGTCTGAGTGAGTTCATACATATGAACGTAGGACTGTAGCAAAGAGCAAAAAATAGACACAGCAATGCTGTTTTTTTTCGATGTATATTCTATTCTCTCTGAGTCCATGTAATAATAAAAGTTCTTTTTAAAAACACATAGCAATCCAGGAAAATAAAGTTTAAAGTGTAAAGCTCGCTAATTTAATTGGAAGGAAGGGGATGGCAGGAAGGAAGAAGGTTAAATGGCTTGTTGAGATTGATGGAAACATTTCTGTGGGACTCAAAAGCTTTGAATTTCTTAAAAGGGACAACAATTAGGGAATCATCTTTTGGAGCAGCTATTTTAGCTGAAGGCTTTCCAATTACCCAGTATTGCTGATTGACTAGAATACCACATTAATTAATATAGTGACCCAGTGTTTCTGAAAGTTTATTGCTCATATGCATTCATTTACCCCTTTACTTCGTAACAGCCAGCAAAGCTAAGAGACAAAGTGTCTTGTGGTTTCCAGCTTTGTGGTATTTGTACTTCCCTCTGATGGCCCTTTCTGTAGCTATTATTGGTCCTATGTATTTCAGACTGTCTGCAGTTTGTGCTGTTGTCATTACAGTTTTACAGCATGGATCCAGAATGTGTTTTGACTTCAGTGTTTCATTTAACTGTCAGCCAAGATGGATGCAGTTTGGAAACTGGCTTACTCCTTGGATGTGCCTTCTGCTTCCGCAGCCTTTGTGCTTGGTGGAGCAGAAAGGAAACCTTCAACCCATCAAACATCAGGAGTCTGTAGTATCCCCAAGGAGTGTCAGCAAGAGAAAGGCACCTTCTCCTTTCAGAAATGGTTATGAAGTTGCACGCAGGAGGTGATGGAGGGAGGGCTGTTAACCTTGCTTGACTCTCTTACATTTCAAAATGCAGTTTGAAATTAAACGTCTCTAGGAACAGTTTTTGATTCAAAGATTTGGTTCTGGGCTGTGTCCAGAACCTGGAAGGAGTTGGCCTTCCACAGAAAGAAATCCGACACAAGGAAAGAACATTCTTTCCCAGAAGTTCCCAGAAATCAAGACTTGGAGAGGCTTCCAGCATGACAGAAGTCTTTGAGATACCCTGAGCTCCTAAAATTAACTTCAAACTCTAACCTCAAATTGGTGTTTAATTCAATCCCACTATTTAGCCACTGCCAACATGAAATAATCTTTCTCTCCTTAGAAGTAAAACATGCAGTTTTTTTTTTTTGTTTGTTTTTTTTTTTTTTTTTTTTTGTGTGTGTTGTTGTTGTTGTTGTTGTTGTTGTTGTTTTTTGGGGGGGGGATAATTTCAACACGACCCAACAGCAAGTATAATTCAGATAATGAGATGACATTTCATGGTAATCATTTAAGCCAATATTTGTAATGTATTGCACTGAGCAGTTCAACATGTAGAAATGCTGAGCCTTCACACCTCCTGCTGCCTTCCCTGGGATGCTGCTGCTACATTTACATAGAACAATTAGCTAGCTCCTCAAGTCAAGCTTAAGGTATTCCTGTGATGAAATGTGCAACATGCTAGCTCTTTCGTGCACGCTTGCCAAATTATTCCTTTGTAGGCTGATTGCTGCAAATACATTTTGCAGCTCTGAAAAGCATTTTCAATGTACATGCTTGGCATATATAACCATTATGTTAAATACTAAGTGCATGATAAGTCATTACAAACCTTTCTTTCCTCCATGTCAATGGCCACTATAAATGACCCCAATCTCAACTAATTTACATTTCCCAGTTGCCAACGCTGTGCTCCTGTTAGACTGAAACTGTCCATTTCCTTTAACAAGCTCAACTCCCTATTTTACTTTATGACTTTCATATATAATAGCAAACTATGTGCTGTATGGCAACATGTGTAATCAAGACTACCAAGGTCTGCTTCTAAGTATTTGTTCTCAGGAGACAGTTTTAGCAAGAAAGCACCATTGCTCTTCTGATTACTCAAGAGGACTCACAGCAGTAAAATATCTGTCATACCTGTGAATTCCTTCTTGCACCGGTCTCTGACACTCTCCTCCAGGCCTTCAAGTTGTGACTTAATTTTTTCATACTCCCGTTCTGCTTGTTGGCTCTTGCGTCTTTATGGAATAGAAGTAAGATTTTAAAGTTACAAACTGTAAAAGCAAATCATTTGCAGCAGCTCTGAATGGGAAGCTAAGGGGATGACTGGAGGACCATTTCTGTTTGGATTTCCTTTTGAACACTAGTGGCAGAGAGAGAATGGAGGAGAACAGCAACAGCGGCCCAAATCATTTAGTGACAAACAACCTGGCACCACCATGAGCCTGCTACTTTAAAACACACTAAGGCAGAGATTTGACATCCAGTAAGTGGTAGTTACAAATGCTTGTGATCACATATTGACTACAGGAAATTAATTTGTATGTGCTGAACAGGGACTGCTTGCAGCATGTTCTGCAGCAGCTAGAGATCATCATAGTGCATCAAGAAGGCTGCAGGACATCCATGAGAATGTCAGTGTTGCTTAGCACTTCAGCAGTGCTTTGGTTACATTGATACACACCACCAGAGTGAAATCCACCCCCTCCTAAGTTCTGTGTATGAGGCCCATTTTGACTAACCTCGAAATTGGGCTAAGTAGTTCTTAAGAGAAGTACTGACATTGTTCTGGCCCTTTGTGAAGTGTGAATTTCATCATTAATCATGAAATTTGTTGTGTGGGTAACACTTATCTCAGCTGGAAAGACCCAAATGACCACTTAGCCAAATCCATCCAGCTCTGATCTACAGTACTGACTGAGGCAGCATAAACACTGAAAGATACGTATGCAGAACAAGTTATCTCCTTCGTGAGAGGCACTTTAGTTGCCATTTCAAGAATGCTATCTGTGCAACTCAGTCTGCAATTGTGCACTAGGCAAGCCTGGGACCAACTGTTGTGCTGGTGTATAAAGGATAGACTGGGCTGACTGACACCAAGGAATTTGGTGTGTGAGAGAGGAATAAATTGGTGTTCATACATATTGCCAGCTGTAACTGCTTTTCTTAACCCTATAGCTATTAAAAAATTATGAGGATATTTTTTTGTAGGCTGAACTCAGAACAATCAGGTATTACCTTAAAAGCCACAGGACAGCAAAAAGACCTAATTAAAGGAACTTCTTACCTGTAACAGATGATAGAAATGACGATGATTGCTATCATAGGAATAAGTACCAGTGGCAAAATAAGATTCAGTGGGATGTCGCTCACACGTGTATCATATTCCACCCTTCCAAGGATCCATTCTCGGAGTCCAAATTTCACCTAATTAGATAAACACAAATTTGCCTCGGAAACTGCAAATGGATAATGGTTCACTTCTCAATTGTGCTCTAAATTCTTAGTAATTCTTACTAAGTGAATTTCTATCTCAATCTGCCAAACAAAGGAAACATTTCTGAATATTTTATACTGAATTTAGGTCACTAGCATTTTGTTCTATGAAATAATTTTACTTGCTTTGCAGAGGAAGACAAATCCCCAGTCTGCCTAGCTACAATTTTACATTCCTATGTAATGAAGGTACAGCTTGGCAGCTTGGAAACACTCTTTATGTGTGATGTCTTCTAGACAGCAGGCAGAAGTTGAAGACAGAAAGAATTGCAAGGAGTTTTTTACAGTACTATAACATCTTCAGAGAACTAATTATTTTAATTAAGAAGCTATTGTAGCAGCGTTACTTAAACATGATACTGTATTATATTCAAAAGGTAACCTACAATGAACTCAGGAAGGTTATTGATCATATCTCTCTTCTGCCTTTTCTTTGGTTGTGGCTGTACTTCAGGTGGCTCACAATACAAGTCCGTTTCAGTCAGCGTTTTTATGTTGCAAGGCTCATCACCTACAAAAGCCTGGGCCTCGTCTATCGTCATGGCTTTGTTCAGGTTACTGCCCTAGACAGAAAATACAAGGCTAAGTTATCATGGCAAATTCTTGGGAAGCAAGAAGTCCCGAGTTCCTAATTTCCACTTGGATCATGCTGAGCACCAGATGTGATTTGCACTGCAGTGAACAGAAGAGTGGAGCAGAGGGGAATTATGCAATTCCTCCTCTTTTCCTTCTTGGTGTGATAAGAAAAGTTCCATCCAATCCTTGGGACCTCTCTGGGAGGGGGCATTTCCAAATGCCAGATTAAGGACTAGGGGGCATCCTGGAGAAACCCAAAGTACATTAAAAAAGAGCAAAATGCTCTGAGAAGGGGAGAGGGAAGGAAAGGGGAGCTGACAATATTCATCATCCAGCAAAGGTAAGGGATGGGACTTTAGAAAGCATTTTTGGCACCTAGCAGCTGTTCTTCATAGGTCAAGGGTCTGTGAAAGAAAGGAAAAATCCCATACACGCTTCAAGGACAAAATGAGCAACCACCATCTCTTGGTGAATTTACCTTTGCATTTATGAGTTTGTTGACTTGCTTTTTGATACCATCTGTGAAATTTTCAAAGGTTGGGTCTGCAACATATGCAAAGGAGTGGCTCTCATTTTTTACAACCAAATGATAATGATCCATTAGAATAATAGTGGTAATATTGTAGTTTTCTGGATCTTCCAGTATTGGTGGGGAAGAAAAAATCACTGTGGTTTCGTTAAGTCTTGTAACAGATCTTCCATCAAACTATAAGAAATGAGACAAGAAGAACGTGCATATTAGGGTTTGGTTCCTGTACCTAACTGTTGATAACTTTACATTGTAGAAATAAAAAGACTGGAGTTATATCTTCCATACAGCAAAAATAACACAGTATGAGGTACTTTCTGAAAAGAAAAAAAAAATGCTGATGGGAACAAAATATTGGTTAATTATATTCTAGCAGCTGCCCCCCCCCAAAAAAATTAGCTCACTTTCCATTGCCTTCAGATTCTGTGACTCTGGACTACACTGGGCTGATATTAAATTCCTCTAAGATTAAGAAGTTAACATGTCAGACTTAATCCAGACCATCTTCTGTACTATTAAGTTTCTCAAGTAGATTCTTTTCTACTGACATTGTAGAATACCTTTCTGAAATTCAAGACAATTATTAAGTGAATTTCTGAAAAAAAAAACTGCCAGTTGTAAATCACCTACACAAGGTAACAACTCTGTAAACCTGTCCCCCAGCTCACTCCCAATTACACAAATGTTGTTATGCTAGAAACTCCTTCAGCCATTCAGTAATACCAACCACTGCCAACAACACTGATATGAACCCTTAAAACTTCTATCACCACCTGAGTTTCTCACTTTGAGAAATCAAAATGCAATTTGGTAGCTTCTTCCCTACATTTTTGATACTGCTACATAAATGGAAGCAAAACAAAAGATTACAGAAGAGTTTCTAGTCTTAACCAAGAGTATGTACTACATGTAATGCACATTTTGGCTAACATGTTGAATTGATGCTAAGCATACAAAAGGAGAAGTGGTAAGATATGTTGATAAATAATGTCAAGAATGCTAAAGAGAGTTTAAGATTGTCCTGGGGTTTAAGGTAAGCAAGATAATTACATCTTGCGGTTTACAGCCTGTGAAATGTAGGCAGTTTTCCTCTTAACATTCTTAAAAGAGAGTGTTTTGATGGACCCAAATCCAGCTGGCTTTGGCATACATAACTTGAATCATGAATATAATACAAGAAATGTACATTACCAACTCTATATGATAGTAATTATTTTTGATATTGATCACAAGACAGTCTTAAATTGAAACACGAGTTTTAAAAAAAGCCTTAAAATGCATTCTTAGAGGAAGATTGCTTTTAAGTTCTCAATCTTTGCATTAAATTGTTATCTTCATTAGAGGAGTGGAAAATTGAGACCAATTGGTAACGTCAGTTTTTAGCATTACATGCAAGAAGTATGTTTTTTTATAACCTTTATTTATTTTGCACATCTTTTTTTGGGATCATGCTGTAAGTGGAATGTGCTTGAAGCAAGAAAGAAAACCAGAAGACTGTTTGTTGAGGTGTGAGAAAATAAAATACACTGACTGTGCAAACTCAAGTACTCAACATTGTCTGGATTAAGGTCCTGTTTCAGACAAATTGCTAAACTTTGCAGGGGAGGAGAAGGAGAAAGACAAAGAAAAATTATACCGCTTTCAAATTTTCAAATATACCCAGTTTACCATTTAAAGCTTAGTTCTTCTAAGCTTCTTAGTTCTTCTTAGTTCTTCTAGTTCTTCTTAGTTCTTCTTTCATATTGAATGAAAATCATTTTGAAGCAGAAGGTTACAAGGCACAAGTAAATGTATGTCAGGATGGCAGGAGTAGGCTCCTCTTACATGAAGACCCAGAGGCCTGTTCAAATCTCATTCCACCTCAATCCCAGTGAATTCAGGTGGGCAAGCTTTTCATTGCATTTTTTGAATAGATTACATATTATGCATCCAGTGTGATGCCTTTTTTTTTTTTTTTTTTTTTTTGAAAAAAAAGAAAATTACCCTTTTGAGACTTGCTTTCCCTGCTTCTGGACGCTCTGCATATACCACCAGTGAGAAACTCTGGATGAGCTCAAACCCAGTTCCAGTTACCGTAATATTTCTCCCTCCACTGAAAGGCAAAATTAAAAAAAAAAAAAAAAGTCAATTAATTGGCAAAATACTACAGCCATATACTTTATCCTGCAGTGTTACTACTTCCACTGAAAACAGTTATGCAATGCCTATAGGACACTTAGGTATCCTACACAAAGATTTTCTGTTAAAGTTATCAATGACGACAGTATTTAAAAGCAGCAATGTCTACTTCATACTAGTCTTAAAATAGCAAAATAAAGAAGTGCAAATCTCTGCCAGTATCTGTGGCTTTTCACTAATGCCTATTTTTATGTGCTTTATTTCTCCAACATTTTTGTTAAAATCAGTCCACCTAGCATGCACACAGACAAAGGTGGCTGTATTTTCCACAGATCTGTAGGGACCTGGCTTCTCTGTTCCCTTTCATTTGCAACATATTGTTTAAAAGAGAATGCATTCACATAAGAAAAAGAATTCATGTAAGTGGCCAGTGGGAACTGAAGACATCTAAGTAACATTGATTTAGAAGGATAGCTATCCTCAAAGCAATCCATTATAATAAGGTTCAGTTTATAAAGAGGAAAAATAAACAGCAACAAAAAAGAACAGTCTTTTAAATACCCTGGAGTAAATCACTAGTAAATCACTAGTAAATCACCAAAAAACCTCCAGGCCCCCAAACAACCCAAGCAAAAAACAAACGCAAGTATTAAAAACCAATCCTATTTTACATAAATGATTACTCCATATTCAAGAAGGCAAGTACCAATTCCTCCAGGAGAAGTCACAGTCAATTTATTTTTAACATCCTATTTTTAAGGTCATGATCTTACACGTCTTTTTGCTGCAAGACGGTGGAAACATTTTAACCACTCTCTCTGCCAATTGCACCCACTAGGCAGGCAGAATGATCAGAATACTAGGGAACAACAGAGACCAGCATGGGGAAAGTTAACAAGCTTGTCCCTGAATCAGCTGCAGAATTACTCTCAGAACCAGAGGTACGACAAAAGGACATTTATACAGATGATTTGCCATTTTGCTACAAGTAGACGAGTGGCGTACATTTCTTTGGTTTCACAATTGATACTATGTGAGCATTTTTCCAGAAAGAATGCTGTTTCGAATGAACAGCTGCCAGCTGGGGTGTTAAGTGAGTGCCACTGTAGGAGAAACAACTCCTTTTAAGAGACTCACTGATCCCTGATCTAGATTTCCTAAAGATACATTTTTTCCTCACGGGACAAAAAGATGATAAGCCTTAGCTTTCCTCTCTTTCCAGCGTACTTATTAAAAGCTGAACAGAACTGCTAGAAACGTTTTGGCTAGAAACCTTTTATATCACTTTCATATGATGATCTTTCCTTCAGAGAGGAGGAGGGTTTGTACATAACGCAAAGGTCCTGTTGTTCAAAATCATGCCGAAACACTTCAAATCTCTTTCTTTGAGACATGCTTATTTAAAAAAAGCTCATTACCTTTATTAGTTTCAGTATATAGCTTTGAAATGGCGATTAAAATTTGGAGGTAAACAGAGTACTTTCAACATCAGCCGTGGTTAAGAAAGTTCACAAACTATGTATCTAAATTTGAGCATGGGTAGAGTATGGCAGTTTTTATATCAAACAGTTCTATACAGAGGAAAAGCTATAACATATTTTGACCCAATTGTAAATGAAGCTATGAGAAACATTTCATTACCTGCTGAAGCTATTTACTGGCAGGAACTTGGTGACGGTAGGATTCTCACTGTATGAAAATTGCCCTGGTACATTAATTACTGTTTCCCCATAGAGCAATGTGACTTTAACAGCTTCAACCTTGCTATTACGTCCTGTAACACAAACAATCTCATCTCCAAAGTCAGTGCTAGATTGGAGAAGAAAAAGAAAAGGAAACATATTCAGTTACTAACATTACTCTGATTTGTATTCTTTACAGCAGTACCGCATAACAAAAACAAACAAACAAACAAAAAAGAACTCTGAGTTCTATTTTCTGCTCTGCAGTGAATAATTACATGAGGAGACAAAATTTTCTCTAGATCATTTAAAGCCTTTAACAGGATATGAAAAAGAATAGTGTACAAACACAAGAACAATGCGATGTCAGCACACTTCAGCTCATCCCATTTTTAGGGGGAGAATAGGGCAGCAATTAATAAAGGGAACCAGAAGTGAGAGAAACAAGTCAAGGGGCACCAGAGGATTAAAATTTTATATGGAGCCACTCAGGAGATGTTGAGTGAGATCATGGCTGGATTTGGAGCACCGGTCACGTGGAGAGAGCTGAAACTGGAAAAATTCTTTGGATAACTGAGTCCTCCGACTTTTGTAGCTGCTTCTTCCAGCTGAAGCCTCTCAGTGAGTTTCTGTTTGAACATTATGTGCAGAGCCACATTGCATGGCATGAGTCTCTATGAGACAGACAACAGATCTTTATAATTTCTAAAGGCCAGAAAAGGTTGGTACTTTGTTAGGGTACAACCTGTATTGTTAGTTACTCAGGGTACGTACACATTGCAAGGCTGGCTTCCGACTAAAACACGAACATCCTTCTTGGAACCAGTTTCCAGGTTAGTACCAGTGATGGTAAGTGTGGTTCCACCTGCTTGTGGACCACTTTCAGGTCTTATTCCAGATGGATGAGGTTCCTGTGAAGAGGAGATGGTGAAAATTCATTTAGAAAATTAAAATAAAATTTACACTAGTGTTAATTTGTATAATAGATAATAGTAGTTTAATATCATTACCCAAAAGATATTAAATTAAAATAATGAAGGACAAGTCTTCTCAAATAAAACAAAGTATGTAATTATTCTTGGTGAGTGTAGGAAGAAGTAATGTGATGTGAATGTACACATTTTTTCCATACTGTAGTTTATGACGCTCTATATGGATTTAAATTACCTACTGGCAAGATGCAGAGTTAGCTGCCATTAAGGTTGTGTGAGCTTCCTGGTGGACTTCCTGTTTTCATACTTATTTTAAGATTTCTCCCTTCCTTATGGCTGAGTCTACTTTCACCCTTCCTTACCCCTTCCTATATTCTGTGTCAGTGACAGGAGAGACAGAGTGAGTTTTTCAGAACTGGTACTGAACAGAAAGAATATTAAGGTCCCATTTATCTCATTAGATTCTTAATTGCTGTAGAAGATTATTATCCCTTTCTTGAGCAATGAGCTTGCAGAGAAAAGATATCAGAAAATACTAAACTTTTCTTTATACACCTAGAACATTGGAGAGAATTTCCTAAAATCAACTGGAACAAGCAGGTATGTTTCAAATTGTCATGAAATTTGTCAGAAATGTAAATCTTCTCAAGTCAGTTCACTCCTTTTGTTCTCAATTCAGCCCTTGTTTCCGTGACTGTATTACCCCAGATATGGCAAATTCTGTAAATTAATAGTGAGGGCTTTTCATGAACAGTGCAATTTAATTACTTCATCGCTAAGTAGTCCCTACTCCCAGTTGAGAAAAGTGTTGCTATTCAGGACAACACTGCTGCTACTGAGTCAGGAGCATGAGTGAAGCCATGTAAGCCACATGAGACTGATCGGCCTTGCTTCAGCACATGTTGCCTGCCAAATTGCTCAAATGAGTGGACAATGATGGAGTCTGGCCTTGGTGCTATTCCATACGGGCACATACAGGCTGGTTGACAGTCGGCTGCTGAACATTAGCCATCGGTGTGCCCAGGTGGCCAAGGAGGCCAATGGTATCCTGGCCTGCATCAGAGTGTGTTCAGCAGGACTAGGGAATTGATTGTCTCCTTGTACATGGCACTGGTGAGGCTGCACCTTGAGTACTGTGTTTAGTTTTGGGCCCCTCACTACAAGGATATTAAAGTGCTTTAGCATGTGCAGAGAAGAGCAACAAAGCTGGTGAGGGGACTAGGAACCAAAGAAGCAAGGGGGGAACTGGGGTTGTTTAGTCTGGAGAAAAGCAGGTTGAGGGGAGACCTCGTGACTCTCTACAACTACCTGAAAGGAGGCTGCAGCAAGGAAGGTGTTGGCCTTCTTTCTCAGGTAACAAGTAATAAGACAAGGAAACGGTCTCAAGTTGAGCTGGGAGGTTGGAGGGGATCACAGAATCATCCAACCTAGATGATTCTACGATTCTATTAATAAAGCAAGGGCAAAGATGTTTGCAAACTTCCCTTGATGACTGGGGTTTACCTGATCACCATCATACTGCACTGATCTCCCACTCTAAGGAGGAAAGACCATGCTCAGAAAGAGAGTTTGCCTGACTCATCACATAGCAAAAAGCTTTCCTCTATGTTATTTTGCTCATGCACAGACTGCTCTCTGTCAACTTGCAGCTACAAAAACAATGGCAGGGAGAAGAGGGAACAATGTAATAGAATTTGGTCAAGAGCCCAGTGAGCCATTGTTGGGTTTCTAACAAGTAGCAGGAAATTGTAAAAAAGCATTCAGTTGACACTGTGGTTAGTTGATAAATTTGCTTTATTAAAGCACTGATATTATAGAAACATAGAGAACTTGTACTTGCTGTGCTTGTTTTATTCTTTCATGTCTGAGCAACTTCCCTCTGAAGGAATGCATCACGGTTCAGCACACTTCACAAATCCACAATGACAACTGTAATTTGCTCTCAAGTCATTGAGCTTTAGGAATATGCTTTAACACTAATTGGGTGTCAATTGCTTTTCTTCCCTGAGAGAAATCTGTTTGTAAACCCTTCACTCCTCAAGATGTACGATGCTACAGCACATGACTGCTCTCATGCACTAACCTTTGATTTCTTTTTAATTTAATACATCACTTGAGTTACAACATTTTATGTAAGGAATCGACTCAAAGTAATTTTTAAGCATGGTTTAAGCAAAAAGGCGCATTGATTCAATATGACAGAATTGACTGAAACTTGCTTACTTAGATCTACATAACTCTCTCTGTACGTACTCTTTTTGATTTAATTGCCTGCTTATTTAACCTAAATTGAAATTGCACGAGGGTAAATAAAAGATTTGAGTGGGTCAGTTTTAAAAGTCACACTTGAAGTTTAAATTAACACAAGTCTAGACGTGCACTTCAAGAAAAGCACAAATGTGCTTTTTTTGTGAAGTACAATATTGTTGATTAAAAAGACTGCTAAGTTGTATTGCTTACAAAAATTTACTAAATCCTTTAAGTTTAACCTTGATAGATATACAGAAAACCATACTTTTTATTAACTCCAGATTAAATCTTGATTGCTACAAAGTGTTAAGAATATTGGGCCATTTTATCATCACCAGTTAAATTCTACTGCAATGTTTCCAGAAGCAAGTGTTCCCCAAGAACC
>CM021765.1:21203928-21433635 GCA_011076525.1 Nettapus auritus
GGGACCTTTTATTGGCAGCCTGCATTTACCTCTCTGCAAACAGGGATATAGTATCGAGGTAAACAAACAGCAAAGTTATCTCTGAATAACACAACAGCAACGGGGAAGTAAAATAAGTACCTGTTCTGTTTTGCCAGGATTTTTTTTTTTCTCTTAGCAAGACTCTGATTCTGCTAAAAGTTAAAAAGTTAAATGAGGATGGAGCGAGGCTCTTTTCAGTGGTGTCTGGTGATGAGAAAAGATGCAATGGGAGCATACTGAAACAGAGGAGGTTCCCCATGAACACCAGGAATTACTCCTGTGCTGTGTGAGAGTGGCTGAGCACTGGCAGAGGCTGTGGGGTCTCCTCCTTGGAGATCTCCAAAAGCTGCCTGGACGTGGTCCTGGGCAGCCTGCTCTGGGTGGCCCTGACTGAACAGGGGGTTGGACAGTGTGGCCCGGCCAACCTCAGCCTTTCTGTGATTCTGTGTCATTCTGTGAAAACTCAGCTATGCCAAAAAGGAGAATGTGGTATCCACACCTCGGCCCCCCTCCACAACACAGGTGCAACACGGAGCCAGCACATCTCAGCCTTGCTTCAAGTTAATGAAAACCCGAGGCCAAGAATCACTCCAGTAGCTGCTGCAGGTAGCAGCCAAGGAGGAGGTGGAATAGTTACATTTAACCCTTATTTTCTCTTTAATCACTGGTTTTGCAGCAAACTCTCAGTGGACTATTATAAAACAGCTTAACTCAAAGTATTCATATTTAACCTATTTAAAGTAATTTTGCCAATACCAAGAGCACTCCAGGGACCAAATAATGTGGATGCCTCATAAAGATGATCTAATAAGGAGAAGCTGAACTGGGCTCCGCATGCAGAGCAATTTTTCAGGATGGCTACTAAAACAAAGCATCATATAGTAAGAGTTTGTTACCATACACTTGTCAGAAAAATTGTTTGATTAATTCTTACTTGCTATTTTCTGTTTCACAATTTCTTTTTCCTTTCCCTTTCTCTTAAGGACCTTCCAGAAAAAAAAAAGAAGCTTAAATAAATTACCAACAATTTTTAACAATTTTAATAACTACTTTATTGCAAAACGAAGGCAATATGAGCAAGCTTTAGTGCTCTCTTAAAATGTTCATGGATGGTGCAAAGCACAAAGCTGCCTTGGCCCACCTGCTAGTCTCTTAGAGTACCAGTAAAGAAAAAAACAGGTCACCTAAATGTTTAGCTGGAAAATATTTTTCAGAAATGCAGTTAGGTAGATGGGACCAGTGGGAGAAGGTATTTGCTGAGTGTCATGATAAGTTTAAAAAGTACTCTTTGAGCAGTGGAGCAAGCCTCCGAGAATAATTGTGTTGCCTCAGAAGAAGGCAGCCCCTTCCCATGGGTGACTCGCACCCACCCGCAGGACGGACATGTTCAGACCCTTGCAAGCTGCTACACTGGGTTTTAACCATACAAATTCCAGCAAAGCTGCAACAAGCCCACACCTCTACATTGCTGAACACAGCTCTGCATGAGATTTCTTCTCCTTGCAAAAGAAAACAAAGGGAAAAGGGTAAAACCTTCACTGCAAACGTTGTTTGAGGGATAATGAAAACACTGCTTTTACCAAGATGCGGATACCTATAATTTGGGCTAAATCCCAAGCAATACTGAAAATTCAGCCACTACAAACTGCACTGACAACCTCAGAACCTCAAGTGATGTGAGATCAGTGATACCTTTTCAAAATCCCCTCAGGGATTTCTTTTCTCCTGCTTTCTTCCCTTTTCTCATTTCAGTTCCTGAATCAGAAGTACTCCTGCCATCATTACAAATACCCCACTTCCATTTTCAGCCCTCTCCACCTCTGTATCTTTGTTCTCTCAGTCAGAACATGCCCAGAGGACATCACACTTTCTGCAACATCACACCACAGTGTGCAATGAAATTATAATGTTAAGTAGAACATTTGATTATGTGTCCTATATGGGAATTTATAGCAGCCTTGTAATAATTCTTCTGGAAAACATCAGCTCTCCTGGAGACTTGGCAATACTTCATTTCTCATGGACACAGTAAAACTTAAACAACCCTACAAATGCTAATTAACCCTTGTTTTATAATTCCTTAAAGTGTAGAACGTTATAATTGACAAACACTGCAGTCTTTTTCTTATTTTGCTTGAAAAGAACGATGTTCTTTCAAGTCGCAGTGGTCTATACTTCCCCCTTTGTCACTGGACAAATATAATTCATATTTTCCAGTTATTTAGTGTCTGAGTGAGCTTAGATCTTTTCTGCAGTAACAGGTACCTCATATGTGTTTTTTCTGATTGTCTGATTTTAAAAAGCCTTCTCCAATGCCTGCTGGTTGTTCAGTGCCCTGTCAAGTCAGGCAGGTCACGTCCCCGCAGAGGGACTTCTCACCACCTTACACTTTGATGATCATGTCCTGTGCTTGTAGGAAGTGGATTTGCAGTTTTGGTAAAACATATGCGCATCCTTGGCTGTGCTATTTGAGCAGGGATCTCTTCTCAACAGGTGTAGCTTGCTCCTGACAGGTGTAGAATGATTTATCCCAAATAAATAATTTGATCTCAACAGGATTTCTTGCTTGTAGGTCAGAGCAGATTTTAGTTTGTTGGCTGTGGGAAATTGAGCATCTAGATATCCTACACACCAACTTTCCTTAAATCACAGGCAGGTGTAACAACGCTGAGAGGTCTTGTAATGCACCTGCAACTCGGCTTTTCCATGCTGTACCAGACTGTTGAATGAGTACTCCGAAACTGATGAGCAGGTTTTCCAGAGCTTTGATAACCATTAGGTAGCTTTGGTGGACAGACAATAATGCTAGGAACAGGTTACCTGGTCTGCTTTTATGACTACAGTCAGTGCTGATACTGTTGATACAGTTTACCTGGAAGCAGGGGTTTTCTGCTCCAATTTGAAGCAGTGAGACATTGAAAATTTTAAGCAAAATCCTTGCACATTGCTTATAGTATATAGCATTCAGACAGAATAAGGTTGTTTGGTAGCAAATTCATTTATTCTCTCTGTAACACCGATGAGTTATTTGCAACATGGCAAACCCTTCCTTGGCACTCACATTACTGTGTACCCCTGCCTCATCCACGCTTTGCAGACTGACCTGAGCTTCACAAGCTGTATTTTTGGGCTTTGCCTCTCAGTAATGTCATGCTCTTGCAATAGCCTGTCCTCTGAGGCACTCTGTGCTTTGTCAGCACACAGGTATGAGGGGAAAATGAAGTACCAGCAAAACAGCTTGCACTGGCCCGAGCATGTATATGACTTCATGTTCAGGCCATTTTCCAGTGTCCTGTTTTCTTTGTTGCAGCCAGAAATCTTTCCTTTGCTTTCTGTTTGTATCCTGTGCCTCATACTTACATATTTGTTCACAGGAACGCTTATATATTTTTCATTGTAGTTCATGCTTTCTGTGTGCTAGAGGGTAAATTATCTCCATGTCTGTTCCACTTATAATCACATTTAGAAGCGAACTTACTTATTAGCAATGTACACGACTGCTGCTTCTGATAAAACTATTGCAAACCCTCTGAGCACTCGTGTCTGATCTCTTGTATTTTTCATCCTGTTTATTAATCTAGAATGAACTTTTTCTTCTTTAATATTTTATTGCTTGCAGTTGGGTCTTTTTGCACATTTAGGAAGGTCATCTGTCATTTCTTTAGGTTTCTAATTACAATGCTATTAAAATATATTTTTTTACAGGCTGAAAATGCTCTTGGAGGTTTCCCAGCATTTTAGATTTCTGCAGTCTGCTGGTGTCAAATCGAAGCACGGCTTTTATCTGGCTAACAGCGGGGTTACTCTTATTCTCTTTTTCTTCCTGCTATCCAGCTTCTTTGCAATTCTCCCATTACAGATACACAGGTGTGACACAGAAGCCTTCCCCCAGCCTCTTTTTCACTCTCTTGACTTGCACTTGGGATCTGATCTGTCACACTGGTTAATGCTCTCTTTCACTTGTTTATTTGCTTTGCAGCTTTTTGGTTTTCCTTGCCATGTCAAGCCAACTCACTCCCAGTTCCTTGCACAGTAACAAGAACAAGAGGAGTGTACCCCTATGGAGCACCACTAAGGCTCTGCAGCTCTTCTTTTCCAGTTTCTCTGCTCTTCCGTTCACCTCTCCCCAAGTATGTCCTGAACTTTTTATATTCTGGGGTATGACTCTGTGAATAATGACACTAACTACTAATATGGCTGAGCTATGATAGGAAGTTTCTAGCCCCAAACCTACACCATTGAGATAAAAGTGGTCACCCTTTATCCATCAGTAATGCAGAAAATCAAAGAAACAACCAGGCACTAAGGAGGCTACTGGTAAATCACAACAGGAGCCAGAAATTCAAAACCAGTTGGAAGGCAACAGAGGAGGGGAACCTAACGGAGATGCAAAGAGACCTTGGCATAACGTCTGTGCTTCAGAGGAGAAAAAGTAACCAAGCCAGACCACAAGCAGAGACAACTGGGGAGTGAAAAGAGGATGGTGGCAGAGTACATCCCCATGATGCCGTGAGAGATGCCAGCTGCAGCACAAAGGGAAGCCAGCAACAGATGGATGTGCTCAAATGGACACAATGGGCAGCAAATGGCAAAACCCCTAAGTTCCCTCCTGCCAGCTCCTGTAGGCAGTGACCTCCAGGTGGGGGTTTGCCTTTGATGTAAGCACACATCCACTAGTACGGTTGTGCTCCTCTGCTTCCACACAAGCAGAACACAGGGATGCAGTGCCAAGGACCTGATGACAGTGCACACATACATGTGGCTAAGGCTTTCAAAAGTGTAGAGAGCACATTATTGCTCTACCTTTCTCTCATCCGTCCCTTCCCCAACAAGTATCCTTTCTCCTTCTTCATGCTGATCCCAGCTGCAGTATGTTCTGGCTCTTGAAACAGGTCTGTAGAACAACTCCTTTGTTACCAAAATTACCCACCCCCACCCCATCCAAAGTTGAATTATTCTGCCAACCCTTGCATATAATGAACGCAAAAATTAAAGGCATTAAAAGCATAGTCCATGAAGTGCTGGAGGCACTGGCCACATTCTTGAAGATCAAAATGTCATTTCATGGCCTATAAAGGTAACCACAGGAGCTAAATTAAGCTTTTGACCAGGGCACAGAAACCATTAGGAACTGCTCTTTCTGTTCACTCCCCTCCTTTCTCAGACTCGGGGGAGCCTGCTGCTTGTTTCTTCAGACAAGCTGTCCCCGCACAGGATGCTCAGGCAGAGGATTTCCATGGCACACACCTGGCGGCCCGGTGCTCGCCGTGGCAGCTGACCTGACTCCCTGGCTCGCCTCACTGGAGCAGTCCCAGGCACAGTGCCAGCAGGATTAAGTCCTGGGCTATTTCTGGTCAGGTCCTGCCCCTCTGGAGCTGCTTCTTCCCACCCTCACAAGTCAGCCCAAATGCTTCCAGCCACGCCAGGTGTGAAGGAAAAGCATTTGCCAGGCAGTGCACACTCCTCTCTGTAGTGTCTGCTGCCTGCTGTGGACAGGATGCTTACGTATAGCATTGATATTCTAAACAACTAAGTTTTTGGACTGCAGGCAGGATCTTTTTATCTTGAGGCAGAGAGCACAGCATTTTCTGAACAGACCACAGAGCCTTGCTGGCAGTTTTCATAGAGAAATGGAAGCATGCGTGACTGGAAAGGCTGTGTTATTATACACCCAGTGTTCTGGGAGCTTTCAACCAGAACCCACAAACACTGAATGGTGGGACATGTATAAAAAGTGATGTCTAAGATAATAGAGGATTAAGTCTAATAATATTCACGTGAGGAAGGGCCTTCTTATTGAAAATTCTGAGCTACCCAGGAGCTCTCCTGACTGCTGTGCAGGCTGACGCACAAACAAGATGTGCTCCAGAACTCGAGGATAAAACAGCCACTGCCCTCTGGCAGCAATTCCAGACTGCTGTGGATGTGTGGTTTATCAGCATCAATCATAATGGCAACAAGCCATGTAAACTCCCCCCCACAAGTTACAGTATAAAATCTATGTGCTATGGTGAAGACTCATGGAGAAGAATCAAGCAGTGAGCTAAAATCCTCCACGAGAGCCTGGTGGCACTAATAGCGCTGTGGCTGTGAGAGCTCCCTGAGCAATTGCTTCTAACATCAAGAAGGGAAACAGAGGATGGATGAAGATAAGAGGAAAATGCCAACTTGTGAGAACATTAAAGTGGAAGAATGTACCTTGTTAAATCCAACTGTGCAGATCAGGTTACTCAAACTCCCCGTATGGTGAGTAGTCATCTTTGTGTTTGTTTTCAGATCAGACTCTAATTTGTCCCCCTTTCTTACATTTGTTTGAGCTTTCTGAAACCATATAATGTCTTCAATCCACTCAGACTAAAGCTTACAGAACTGCTCTTGCAAACAGACGCTGAAGAACCAGAGCCAGCTGTGAGCTCTCATTCTGGTGGCTTGAGTTTGAAGACGAAATCTGAGAAAAGAATCATGCTTGTATGGTATCAGCCAGACTGGGCCATACACCTAAGAATAGCTTAATTCCCACCTTCAATACTGTTCTCACTGCCATAGTAGCAAACAAATCAGATGAACAAACAAAAAAATGGCTTTTAGCTATGCCATGGCTCCACCTGCATAGAGACCAGCCAAGCTGTCAGAGGTACTGCATAGCTGGGTATTAAAATTCAGCATCAATTCACTTCTATTTCAATAAAAAGGAGAATGCCCAATTCTGCTTATAGTGAAATGAACTATTGAAAGGTCAGTGGAAGAGGACAAGGTTACCAGAATTTAATTTCACTGGAATGTCTGGACTTGAACAACACTCAGAATGGATAGAAGATTTGTGATGGGGATGTAGAACTTTCTTCCCATTATGCAGAAAATATAGATGAGATGTTTACTACACAGCACAGACTCTTGTGGACTAGGGCATTTTAGTTCAGAAATTATTTTAAACTGAAATCCTTTCTGTCTGGGTTTTTGACCCACTTAGAGGAAGTCTCACCTGTTCCTTGCCTCAGAAATGTGCTGTGCTGGCAGAATGGGGCAGGAGCATGAGTCTAAGCCCCAGCACGACTCTAAGCCCCCTCACCAATTCAGCTTTAAAAACACACCCGTCATTCCGGCTGGGTATTGACCACGGCCAAATGTAGTAGTACTTGATAACCGACTACGTGCTCTTGGTGGCAGCCACTAGTCCCGTATATGACCCCAGACTGTGGTGAGTACGGTGACACTTCTACTCTCCATAGACACATCAGGCCGAGCAGATCCTTGTCTCCTTGTGCATTGTTTGTACACTTCTGCACAGTGCTGCCACACACTGCATTTAAAATAGGCACTGCTAAAGCTGAAGCTATTCTGTTTAGGGTGATCAAAGTACACAGTAAAAACTGACTTTTACCAGCAGCGGGGTAGCCAGATAATGTGCCAAAGAAAAGGGGAAAATATGTAATAGGAGACATATTTTAGGAAGATTATTGGAAAGAGGAGTATTTTCTTTTCTATAGACTGAATAGGATTTATTATATAAAGCACAGATTTTTTATGTCTCCTGAAACAAGCCATCAAGGAACTGCCTGAAAACAACTTTGAAACAAAAGTGTAAATTTTAAAACAACAACAACCGACTGGATTGGCTGCTCTGATAGCCTGTTCTGATGCCAAAAGTGCTTGTGTCACGCTTTCAGAGGTGTGCATGAATGTGACAGCCTGCACTGATTTTAATCCTACCACAGTCCACAGCTGGTTTTATTTTCTCATAGAACAAAAAGTAAGAGAAATGAAACTAGAAACCAATTTCACCAGTTTTAAGGCACAAACTGCTGTGCTTGATGATTTTGTATTACTTGCCATTGCTTCACATTCTGTAAAGAAAGTCCCCATGGAAAGATTTCTGCAGTAAATAAAAATGCCTTTTAGCGGCAGCTGGCTTAGGTATCTGATATTTCAGTGACTCAGAGACTGGCACAGAGGAAGTCTTGGACTTTCATGAAAACATCCACCTGGATGATGTCCGTGCATGACAGCTTCTCCCTGAGCCTGTCAGGGAGACAGGCATTCAATAACCTTTCCCTTAAGCAGCAAAAGCAGTGGCTGCTGATCTCATCTTATCTCACAGATGTGTTAAGCAGGGAACCCTGTCAGAATAAGGTCACAGAGAGGTCTTCTAAGCTTACATAGAGGCTTCACACTACATTTCAATACACTCTGTAACTTCTTCATGTGGTTTTCATGCAAACCATGAGAGAATCTGTATATACAGGAGAAACATAGGAGAGCTGGTATAAAATGTACCAACATAACGTCATAGCCTCTGTCCTAGAGATCACAAGCACACAAACATGGGACTTGATGTTTCTACACATTTCCTGCCCTGGTTAAGACATGTAAGATGATTGACAAAGGAAGACTTAATTAAAACCTACATTTCCACAAAGGAGCAGAGGAAGGTTGTGACAGTGAAAGATCATTTTCAAACAAAACGCGTACTTTTGCAGAGATACCACAAGGGAAAGGAGGTATTTGCCTGAAAATAATGGAAAAAAACTACTGTTTTGTGAAAACAAGAATATCCTCTTCTCAGCTGAATGTCATTCTTGACTTATTCCACCACTTACTGCTGACTCCCTTCCTTTCCTTCTCACAGAAAATCAAGAATTAATGAGACAGAAGTTAAAATACGGGACAAGATAAAACTGTAACACACCCTTTACATTTTATAGATTTACAGTTTATAGATGCAATTTTAAATATCAAGATGAGGATAGAGATTAGTTAAACCTCTCAGCTATCACAGGCTCTTATAAATTTTGAAGACCTCCTAGATACAGATAAAGCTACTTGCTGCTAAAACCACAGGCTAGAACAGCTATAACCCATGGCTATGTTTAGGGTAAAGTAATTAAAGACACAAATTAAATTCTCCTTCACAGTGACACTGAAAACAAAGCACATCTGTAATGTGAACTCATATCATGCAGTCTGTGTCTCTGCATGCCATGTTTTTGAATGAAATAAATTATTAAAAAAAATTAATGCACCTTCATTACTCATTCTTCAGCTGCTCTGCATTAATTCTTGCAATTAAGAGCACTGGCTAGTCTAAACACAGTGATTAAAACAGTGCAATAACTGTGTGTCTAAAGAAAATCTAATTTTTTCCAGTGCTGACTTGTTTTTATTCAGTAGTGACACTTATGAGATATTGTGTCACTGCCGAATAAGTTGATTAACATTTCTTTTCTACCACATCTTTTCAACTTAAGTGTTTTCTAACATGCTTAAACTACAGATCTACTGATTAAACAAAGCTTGTAAGGCAAACACAAGCGACTGTGCTTGTGTTTGTAACTTGTAAACTTTGCATTTAAGTCATGCGCGAAGTACAAAACGGGTCAATGCAAAAAATGCACTTACCTGGTATGTAAACTGCACTTCGCTTGGTGATACACCTAATTTTCCGTTGATGTTAACTTCAATTTGACCTTGTGTAGGTTCATCCATTCTTCCGACTTGACACACAATCCTAGCGGGAAATAACAATGTAAGTTTATCTGTTAGCACCAACAGCTGCAACACAAATGCAAGGTATGTTATCTACCACGCATTATGTCAGCCAAAGCACAAACTTTGCTTTATCCTACACAAGGTACTTGAGTCATGGCTCAGATTCCCACCAAAACCACCCAAGAATATTTTAATCTTGTATCTACATGGAGTAAAAGTGAAACCTGAGCAATGTGCAAAGCAGTTACCTAGCAGACTTCTTAGCAGAAGACTTAAATTCAGTCCAGAAATCATACATGAAACTACCGAAACCTGCACAAGGTTTTCACTGTACCTGGAGGTGTTAAAAAAAAAAAAAAAAAAAAAAAAAACACCAAAGAATCCTTTCCCCTCCTACTTCGATGCAAAAATCAATCAGCTATCTTATACCTCTGTGTATTTCAGCTGCTAATACTTTTGTTGTGCATCCTGCTATCTCCCAGCTTTAAGCTACTGCATTTTTGCACCTACAATCAAAATCCCTTCAGAATTACTGTTCTCTGAAAATAAATCCTCAGATAACCCACACAAAATCAGAGGTCAAGGAACAGTGGAGGAGAAAACATCCTGCATTAACCCCCACTGCTGCTGAGGGCTAGCTGCAAGGTCTGAATTTATGTTTCCAACAGGTGACCTGCAGAATATAAGCATGAAAATGCAATAAGGATTCAACACACTTGAAAAGTGGGACAAATGCTTAACGGCGAGCTGCTAATACAGTCGGCTAAGGATGCACATAATGTCTGCAGCCTGTGCAGGCAGTTTCATGCAGGACACACCCTAGGAATCACTGTTCATTTTCTTCATTCTTTCTCTCCTTGGATTATTGCTCTTCTGTAACCAATGCACAACTGCTTACAAAACAAACAAACAAACAAAAACAACAACAACAACAACAACAAAAAAACAACTCAACCCCAAATTACTGAGTATAATGTACTTAAATTGGGACTTATAATAAAAGGATTGTCAAGTCCCCTCGCAGATCGCTCCAGAATTTTCTGCCTGGGTACTGGCAAATGGACAAAATTCTCTAAATTCTTGCATGTCCTGGCATGTGTACGGCTGCCTGAGTCTGTTCCTCATCATCTCTACTGTATTCTTGGAAGTTGTATCTTCTTGTCAGGCAGAAACAGGAAACGGTGCCTTTGGAGGAATTTCTACCATATGTCAAGCTAGGGAAAGCAGTCGGGGGCCAGGGCTAGGGTGTGTGTGGGGGAGCGTGGCAGTGTGGTTTGCAGGATTTTAATTGAGAAAAGCTCCCTCCCCTCACCAGCACTGGCACTGCCTCCCTTCCCCCACTTTACAAGTGGAAAACTACAAAGGATGAGGACATGACTTCTCTAAGGCCGACAATGAAATCACAGCAGAGCCAGCGAGCAGCCTTCAATGCCATAAAGCTTGCTGCCCTCCCACTCGTGGAGAAACACCTCCTAAAATTACTGTTTTTTTTTTTTTACTGCAGGAAAGACAGGGCAGCAACACTAGGTGCTTCTTCTTCTTCTTTTTTTTTTTTTTTTTTTTTTAGTCTAATTAAATAAAAAAGGTAATATTAAAAGAATGGAAGAAGATAAAGATGCAAAATTATAGATATCCATTTAAAGATTCTGAATCACTTCTTTTTCAGGGCTTCCCTAACAGAGAACATCCTTCAAAACCCCCTAATTTGTTGGTAAATTACATTATGCAAGTTGCATTTGTTCTCACCCATTACCACACTGGCAGAGCTTAGGAAACCAGTAATGTTGCTATGATACAAGGAACCAGTCATCTCAGTTCTGGCTCCTTTCCATGTATTTAAAAATACCAAAAAGCTTTAGAAAAAAAACAAGAGGCTGGGGAAATTCTTGTAAGGCTACGCTGGGATTCAATGCAGCTTTTGCAACACTGAAAATAGGGAATGGGGAAAGATGGCTAAAAGGGAGTTGGGAATTTTCTGGATAGTGATGCATGTGTAAACGGGAGTGATGGTGATAGATTTGGGAAGCAGCAGGAGATACACAACTGTATATATACTTTTAGGTCCCTGGGGCCCAAGAAGGTGCTAAATGCATGATCTACAAACTGACTAAAGCCAAAGCTTCTTCAAAAGCTTAAACAAAATCACTTAGGCGTCTTTAAAATCTTTTTCAAAGTAAGACACAGAAATAGCAAAGAGTTACTGTGTTAAACTTTAAAATAACCAAAGGGGGAGAAGCCAAGGTTTCAATTTCAATTTTAAATATCAAAAGTGAATGAAAGAAAAATCACACTGCTTAAAATACATCATTACTATTAATATTACTACTGAACCTTTATGCTACTCTTTTTATCAGCGAGTATCAAAAGGGTATTTCCCTTTTGAAATTAGATGCTTGATATAATCTGTAGTAAACACCTAGACACCTAGAAGAATTTAGGCTCCTTGTTTTTACTTTTGGTGCTGATTAAGAGTGTGACAAGTAATCTACAAAACAGCTACCAACCTGCTTAGGCAACTCAACATCCATGGACTTGTTGGCGGTGTGATGAAACTTAGTCATTTAAAGCTAAACCAAAACTCAGGGCTCCCTCCCTACCCCCAGGAAAGAAAGTTTGTGGCTGGACTGTAACAAAAAAATTAAGCTTCCCCTTGCTTTGCCTACTTTCCCATAAATCTTGTATGCTTGGCTGCACTGTGGTTGAGATTTAGCAAACATTTTAATGGCTAGGTGCACACCTCCAATGCCTTTAATTTAAAAACTCATAAATAGTTTTGAGACTTCTGCAGTAATGGTTTATGAAAGGTTTTCAAACAAATAAAAAAAAGTCAATCAATCAGAAGCAAGAGGGTAGCATGCTATCATAAATTTGTTACTATATAAGAATCTATAAAAAATTTAAATAAAAACTTGGACACGTTAGTATGAAATATTGCACATATACTGCACTAGTTTTTTCTCCTCTTGATAATTTCCTATACCCACAGTAATGTCTTATTCTTCTGAAGATGCACAGAGGTTCTTTCTGGGGGGGTGTCTAAAATCTTGAGAAAAATGTCCAGTGATTACCTTGTGGAAACAGAGTAGAACTCCTCTTTGAAAATACATTCCTTGTTTGCCACCGTTACATTTTTTACATCTTCTGCTTTTATTCCCAAATTAGATCCCATTATGGTCAAAAGAATTCCGCCACTTAGTGGTCCAGTTTTTGGCTCAATCTGTGTTTGCATGAGGGAAAGTGAAAAAAAAAAAAATCAAAATTAAATATGCAGTGACCATGTTGCTCTTTCTTATTACTTAAGTCTACTTTGACTTACCAGCACTTAAAATGAAAAAGATGTTTCCTGTAGGACCTGCATAAAAACTTGCTACGTACCCTAACTTTTTAATGCTAATTACTCATTTGTAAGCCCATAACCAGTATTCATCAGCTGCAGATTTCATGTCTGCTGTGGCAGACTATTATGTACAAAATTATTGTCTGATTTTATTCTATTTTACATTTGCTTCCTCCACAAAAGCACTGTGATTCTGACAAGCAAATTGAATGAGCTTCTCTCATAACCATCCCACTGAACTTTTCCAGCCTTTTTAAAATTTGTTTGTTGTTTGTTTTTGACATGGTTTTCTCCCTTTAGGTTCACATCCAAACAGTGCACATTATAAACACAAAGAGGTGCCCCGAACAGCTTCTTCAAAAATTTCTTTAGTCCCCTTGTCTTCCTTACTGCATCAGCTGGTAGGGTGCTGCAGTAGGTGGGTACTTTGTGAATAAAATGAGGACTGAAAAAATCCTTGAAAAACCCGAAAAGGACTTCTGAGATTAAAATATGAATTTTAAATTCAAATACTCTGTTATTCTAAATAATTCTAAATATTTTGGGGGGACATTAACCTGCTTTGCTGTTTAATATATGGAGCGCTTCCACTGAAACCTTTTCAGGTGTTCAGGTTTGGACGGCTGTAAATTTATTATCAGGAAGAAGGAGACTGCACAGTCCCAGATAGAGCAATTGGAAGCCAAAAAAATGCATCTTCTGAAAATCTAGATGTTTGTGTCTGCTGAGTTTCTTAGATCTAACTCCTAAGCAAGTCTGAGCACAGGCATAGGACTGCTGCTGTTGCCTGCTGACCAGTTCAGCTCCAGAATCACTTGCTTGATTTTCCCACTGTTTCTAAATTACTAAATTACTAAAACTGGATCCTTTGCCCATGGCCATCTCTTTGCACTCGGTGCATAAATAAAGTAGCGGAAAAATGACTCAGCAGTGTCTGTAGCTGTTTCCAAATATTTTGTTCAAATTTGAACCTAACAAAAGCCTTGAAAAAACTAATATGTCACAACATTGTTAGTATTTAACCTGTAATCATGTACAAACAGTATCACTCTTAAATTCCTTTGTTTTTCTTTTCCTTCCCACTCACATCATTGTTATCAGGGCACAAGCATTGTATAAGAATTCTTCTCTATACTTTCTGTCAAGATTTCAGGAAATCTACCTTTCTTGGCAGACTTCAAATGTTTACCTGCCATTTCTTCTCAAAAATAGCATCGCAGCCAATTTCACCCATCGTGCTACCATTCTGGCTGTACCCACACTGCACCTCTAGCTGCGTAGCCTCAGGAGAGATTCATCGTGTCTCTGCCAGCATGAGGCACAGGTTTCAGATTTAAACTGTTATGATCTGATTGGAGTGAAATACCCGCATTACGACTCTTGGCTTCTGTCACATCACTACTGCATTTTGTGATAGCTGGGAATATGTCCTTATCAAATGGTGTGTGTGTGGGTTTCAAGGTACTGATGCCCCTGTCGCAGTAATTTGGATGTGATCAGTGGAAGTATGTATCTAGACTGTTTTGTAGGCTATTATGCCCAGAAAAACAGCATTTGTTTTGTTGCCAAAAAGCAACTGCTGAAAGCAGATGAGAGTTTCTCTCTTCTTGCTTTGGCTGCTGATCCACTAGGGTGGAGCAAGGCTCTTCCTTCACCCCAGGGGGATGCTCCCACTGCAGACCCACTGCCCAGTAAAAGCTGTGCATTGGGCCCCTCTGATTTCTCACATCCAACTTCTACAGCCTTGGGTTGCATCCTGGTGGGGACTGAGCAATATCACTGACACCTGGAAAACAAATTGTGGTGCAGAAAGAACCAGCTCCGTTATTAAATGCCGTGTGTAAAGTCGAGTTTGATGCCTGTTAGTGAGCCTGTTAAGTGCTTGCAGTTGAGTACATGGCAATCCTCTTTTATAGACTTATTTCAGGTAGAACAGACTTTGGGAGAGAAGAAAAGCCCATGCTTATTCCCAAGCATCAAGTGCCATGTTTAAGGGTATGCTGCTAGCCTGGCTTATAGTACAGCAAGGTCAGGGCTTAAAAACCAGTGAGTCTCAAAGACTCCAGTCTCTTATTGTGACTCTTTCTAAATCTCTCACACACATCACTACTGGCATTATTTCCATGCAGCTATGTCAGAGGCTTACTTAACACCCATGAAAAGAAAAAAAAAATGCCTTCCAGTATGAGCTTGCTTGGATGTTTTCTGCTGAAAAATAATGCACTGGTTGGGAGACGAACAAAAGTAATCTTACGCGAGTGATTTCCGGATGAGGACATGTGCTGGCGGGAGAACCGCTACAAAACTTGCCATACACACACTTGCTCGGCTTGCCATCTTCTTCACACCAGACACACTTGTAGTCTTGATGGGCTGCGAGGCACAGACTGCAGTCACTTCGCCCGTAAGAGCAGTTGTACAGGGTCACTGAAATAGGAATGGAGAATGCACTTAAGACATCTCCCTCTGTTTCAAGGATGTTTAGAGCATTATTGAAGGAAAACTAATCCTATGTACAAAGACACCCATTGCTTGGCTTGGTCCTGTGAAGAACATGCACCCTATGTACTGAACACCTGAATGCTGCTGGGAGAAAACCTTATTTTTTTGCTGAGCAGAAAACTCTCAACACCATCCATGTGCAGAGTACAAATAAGCTGCCGAGTAGAACCCAAACACAGTTTTGTCACTCAGACCTTGTCAAAACACTCGAGCCCAAAGTCCTTTCTTCAACCATCCTCAGAGAAACTGGCTATGTGACTGTTTGAAGACCAGCTCTGACAACCAGGTCCTCCTGGTGCACCAGAAGCCAGACATGGAAAGCTGCAAAATCCCCGGGGGTGTCGGTGGGGACAGACATCAGCTGGCGTGGGACCCCTGCCAATCGTGTATTTAAAAGAAGAGAGCTGCCTTTGTGGGCTGTTTACAGGACATTTGGGCCTTTCCAAACTCATCACTAAAACCTGAACTGAATATAAAGTCAACACTTCATGAAGTGTTATCCTTCATCCAAGTTAATACCTCTTTGTTTCTCCATTCTTCTCCACTTCCTCACTTTCAATTTCCCCTTTGCCTGGAGTTGCCACGCTGATGTATGCCTTATTCCTTCTGCAGTGGGGTTTAATCCCCAAATAGGAATTCAAAACCAAGAGATCAGGTCTGACAGTCACACTTCTCGTACTGGTGAACCAAGCACCAGCTGTTCCCACGCGCTAAGCTTATTTAGGCCCCTGTCAATCTCCAGTATGATGCACAGTCACTGAACAGAATTAATTTTGCCAAGCGGATGCAAAGCCTTCAGACATAGCTGGTGGTTCAGCACCATAAGGAAAGCCTGCCCTTGCAAGAAAACATTTGTAGATGCACTTGAGAGCTAGCCCAGAAGAAACAGACTGAAAAGATGTCACACTTTTCTGTGGGGAAACATGCATGCGGCACAGATTATTCAGCACGTGAATGCTGTTCTTTCCTGGGCAGGTGAGCTGGTTATCATAAAGCGGGGAGCTTCTTGCTCCCTCCTTTTATGCTGCTTCTCTGTGCCTTTTGGCTGCCCTGTTTTTCTGGCCACGCAGCCTCACCCTCTGTCATTGAGACTCTGGCACTTGTTGAGTGTTTTTGTAAATCAGCTTAACTTACCAGAAAAGCAGAAAACTATCCAGGTTTCCTCCTGTGCTCTTTCAAGTGTTAAATGTGCTCACAGATGGGAGTGGGGAGTACACTACCGAGAATCAACATCTCCCCTTTCCAGCAGCCATTAACTGTTTTAGCTCATTAAGCCTCAAGAAATGGTACCCTTAGTGACATTGTTTTTTCCCCAAGGAGGTTCATCCTTACGGATGCAGTAAGCAGACCGACATAAACGGAGGTGACTAGAGGTGGGTAAGAGACTGGGGTAATCCCTTTGAGATTGCATGTGGTAAAGGCCATAAATTACGTCTATTTAAATAAAGCTTTTATTCTCAGAGGAGCAGGACTCTAGGAAGGACACCAGCAAAACCACCCTCCAGTCCCTAATGTTTCAATGCACGTGATATCCTAGATAATAGCAGCAGAGGCAGCTTTTAAAATCTAATTCTAAGAGGCTGCCATGTCAAATTCCTACTGAAATGAAAAAGTAAAAAGGTAATGCTGGTTTTCCATTATTTTCCAGCAGTGCCCTTATTCCCCTGCTAGGTCTGAACCATTATTACAGATGCCCAAAATTTCAGTACAGTCTTTCTGCCTTTTGCATGAGAGCATACAACTCCATAAGGGCAGTTTTTCTCTAACTGCTGCATATTTAAAAACCCTGCATTCAGTTTCACAGTTACAGTCTTTAGTAGAATAGCATGATTTTATTCCCGCCCTTACACTGAAGAATTAATGCAACAGTGAAGACTGCTTTTAACTATTCTTACATCTAGTCAGCATATCCACTTGCTATCAAGCAGCTTTGCCAGGACACATTCAGACAAGATATCATTGGAGATGCATGCAAAGCTGAGAGACTTTGGTGTTGGTATCAATAAATCAATAAGAAAAAGCATGCACTTGGTTCAGTTTCTCTCTTAAATTTACAAGGAATCGATGAGCACAAAGTAGGAGTAGCATCATTTGCTCCATATACTGAGCACATCAACGTGGAAGTCACCGAGTTAACAAACATAAGCCAATAGTTTGTATGTTAACTCTTCACTCTGGGTGTTGGATATGAAAGTGGTGAGGGGGAAAAGTCTGAGACAGCCCGGATACATCAGTTTTGTTGTATTGACAGGAGAGACAGCACAGGCTGCAGCAAGGAAGAGTGTTCTCATGCCCATACACCAGTTTGCTTCCTTAATCCAACACTCATCAAGGTTGCTACTGCACAGGAACCTGGACAGGTAATATGGTTAAACAAATCCTTCCTTCTTCCCTTTGCTTTCCTAAAGCCTGCATTGCCCACCCACACCACCACATGACCACCTAGCAAAGCACGGGACTATGCCTACTGAATCACTGTGTTGCACTTCATTGGCTGGAGAGAGATTTTCATCCCATCCCTCCATAAACAATGGTAGCGCTGCCACGTCTTGGTGTCCCTCACATCCTGTTGCAGAGAAAGCTACATCCTTAAAGCATTAAACAATCCCCTTTTTCACTGATCAGCTCATTAAATGTACCAGCAGCAAGCCACTCATTAGATTCAGACTCTTATCCATCACCTTGAGACGCCAGCTGTGAAATCATTGATAAGAAGGACAAAGGATAAAAGGGATATATTGGATGTCATACCGTTCAGCACCCCTGATGGCTCGAGATGTAAAAGCACTGTCGTAACTTAGTACTCGCTAAGTGTCATACAAAGAAAGGGTTCTTTGACTGGCAAGTTCAAAGGTGCTTCTGAGCAGCAACCATATACCCAAAGTCAATTCTTTTCAAGATGCATAAAAAAAACTATGCTCTGGATTTCATATGGCAAGGAAATTTTAAAGCAGTAGATAATTTAGATTAAAAAAAGTCTTTTATAATAAAAAGAGATGAGACATTTGTTGATAATTTTTCAATTCCCCTCTTGCAAGGGTTCTATGTTTTGATTCAAATGATAACCCTTCTTTAATAATTTAGCTACTACTTTTTTTTCTATTTTTTTCCCCCCAGACTGGGAAAAAGATGTTGGGAACATTTGGTCAAAATTCTGCAATTTTAAACACTACAGACTTTAAAATGAAAATGAAGACACTGCGAGACTACAATATGACCTCCCTACATGCATGCCAGGTCCTCTTTTAAGTGCTTCCATCACTGCACAAAAAGCCATAGGGAAAATCTTCTGAAAACATACTTCTATGTTGTGACATAGACATGGGATCAATTTAAGTACTGTACAGACGGAAAAATACAGTCTGAAGATTTAATCTGTAGGGGAATTTACTTTGGGGTAGTATTAGTTTTCCTGATGTTGACTCATCACACAAGTAGTAAGTGTGTTGCTTTGTTGTTTTTCCAAGATTGTGCCTTAAACATCAGTCCAAAGAAGTACCAGGTAGGTCCCAGTTCCCAGAACTGCTCCACTGATTTTAACAGAGCTTTCTCACCTCAGCACCGGACTAGACCCACAGACATAACTACTCCATCATTGTAGATTGAAAGAAATAAAAAATAAATAAATAAGAGATCTATATTGCAATCCAAGTCTTCATTTGTGTTATATACTAAATATACTTTTTGTTGCCATAGAAATAAATGAATAAAGTAATGAGATGGAAGCACACAGTGTATTGCTGACTGCCAGCAGAAACAAAGACTGCCAGAGCTGCCACTTAGGAGCTGAGACAGCTGAAAGTGCAGACTTGAGGTGAAGTCCAGACAAGTGGCAGTAAGAAAAATCACTTTTCTGCTATCAGAGGGAGCAAGTTCATTTTGGAGAGTGTGGAAGGAAAATGGCCATTTAAAAAACTAACTGCTGAAGTATGCGTGAACTGTGAAGATTTGCTATTAATATTGCCTTTCAGAGAAAAATCAAACTTGAAAATACTGGCAACACTGGTGTAAGTTTAGTATTAATGACTTTTGATCTGTCAGATTTGATTGTTTCAACAAAACCCGTAAAACATAGAAAGGTAACATTCTTATCCAAAATTATAAATAGATTTCTGTTTACTGTAATTAACCTCTCTTTAAGCCCATATTTTGCACTTACCCATCAGTTTGCTGTCAATCTTGACCTTGCTTGTTCTTATGGATAAATTAAGTTGTACGGTTTCATTTGCGCTATAGGAGAACTGAAAAAGACAATACAATGGAGATACTAATTTTGCAAGGTGTATTTCTTACCTTCTGTGATACTCAGTAATCAAAACTGTGAAGATTTCAGAAACTATACAAAACCATATGTTCTTTTTTCACCTTGGCCAAATATATTTATAGAAAAAATGTTTTAATGAACCTAATCCTTCACAATCAGAATTTTCAAGTACCACAGGAGAGCAATATCCGAATACCTATTTTTCATTAATTTAATTTACGTTTGGTTATAAGTATCCAAGCAGCTAGGGTACTGTTCAGTGCCAGTAAATAGCTGCTGACCCTGCTGAGTTCTCCCTTCCCACACCATCTGGCCCCATTATTTCTGTGGCCGTGGCAGGCTCACACCACAGAGAGGGGAAATCTCTTGCATCTTTTGCAGTGCATCCCCCTTGTTACAGCCAAAGGTTTACTTGCTCCAAGACATAGGCTTCTGCTCAGGTTGAAAGACAGCAGCAATAACAACAGGTGGGAAAGAAAAACAGCAACAGAAAATATACTGGCTTTATAAAGGAAATTATTTGTGCTAGACTCAAATGCTGCATAAATGTTAATTAGTTCTCAAAACTACTCTCTTAGCAAGCTGATACGACATAAAGGTTAAAGCCAGCATAACATTTGCGAGTTTAACTTTGAACACAGTAGACTTTGTTTTGAATACTATTTCTTCTCTCTGTAAAGAGAGAAACCAGAGTGAAAGATGTACAACTAGTAAGTAGCCAAACAACTACATACTGTTACTATTTCCGTTTTTACAGATGTAAAAAATACACAATGGAAAAGATAATTAATTGGCGTGTGGAAAGGGAGAACTCTGAAATGCTCATCTTTCATCCTCAATGATTTCACCAGATTGCATAAGAAGTAGAGAATAAAGGAGTGATGGTCCCATATTCATCCAGGGACAGTTCAACGAATCCATGGATTGCATAGATAAAAACTAGGATAAAGATCCAGAGCCCTAAGAAGAGACATTAGGAAAACGACGCCAAAGCTCCTGCCTTTGACTGCTACCACCAATGGAGAATCTCCACCAGAGATGACTTTCTTTTCTGAGTGAAACCAGTACAATATATTTCCAGATACAGATGTATACTGGAACAGGACTAAAATAATAGAATATATTTGGTAAGTGGACCATATTTTTGCATTTACCTCTTTAGTCATGAATGAAAAATTTCCATCTGCTGATTCATCAACAATAGTTTCGAATTCAAATTGTCTGTTTCCAACGAAAAATTTTTTATCCTGTGGAAGAGAGGAGTTCAGCTTAGAATTTTTTACAGCGTTACCAAGTGCAATAAAATATCACCAGGCAATATGCTGTTCAGCACTGGAAGTAATAAGATCAAATGGAGAAGGCTAACCAGTTAAAGTCGTCACCTGAAAACAAAGCTGGTCAAACATCCAGCCAGCGCAATCTGCTGCTTTGCTGCACCCCTCCAACATTCCCTTAAGGCGCAAGCACCCGAGCAGCACGAATAAAGCAAGAACACATCTACCACTTGGTTTCAGGGAGCACTAAGCAAAAGCGGACACATGAAAGCTGGATGGCTTCACACATCAGATGTGTCATTAGCAGAACTGCGTGAGTTCTGCCCTTTAAGGTTTTCTCTGTGGGGATTCTGGGAAGAGCAGGAATGCAAGAATTACATGGGAGAAAGGAATGAACATCTCTCGGACCTTGCTGGCTTTGTTTTTCCTGCTTCACCAAGACTCCAGCTGTGTTTTCACAAGATAGTCTTTGATGGCAGCACCAGCTTAAGGGTATTCCTGCCTCCTACAAACCTTCTTCCCCTCTCTTCTCCCTGTGTCCCAAATCCATTCATTCCTGCCCCTAGGCTGTAGCACATAGCAACTTGAGCAGCACTGGCACAACTCTCAGCATGGCTGTTCTCGATCAAGGGCCTGAGCTAGCTAGAAAGAAAAACCCATGGCACTGTTTCTGTGCTGGGTCTGTCTCCCATCCTGGCCCACAGAACAGCTGCCCAAATAGTTTTGCTAGAAGACCCAGAGGAAGAAACAGGTGGCAGTTTAGACAGTACTGTTGGTAAAGACTGAAGAAAGCAGAGTCCACAGGGCTACATGACTACCTTCACCTTTAAAGCTTTCTAGGCCCTGCTTCCAACCCAAACCACTCAAATCTCAGAGCATATGGCAAAAAAAATAAAAAATAAAAATAAATGGTAACTTGCTTCCTCTTTCCTGCTCCGAGGGTTAGTAAGTATAACCTTGTGTATGAGGGAAGTAGATCTTACCCTGTTTATTTGTAGCTACTTCTTTAATTCTGGCAGCAGTGGTTACTCGCAGACCAGGTTTATCTAATTAGTGAAGTGGAAACTTTTCTTATTGACCCTTCATTCTGGACACCAGAGCCCACCAAGGTTTGGGGCTGAGGAGGAGCATGCACTTAACCCAGCAAAGGACCTGACTTCAGTCTCTCAGAGGTTTATGTCAGAGAGGGAAACAGACCATTTACTTCTCCTCTGAAGCTGCATACAGAAAATGAGCTGCTGAGCTCTGGAAAGCCTTTTCTGCATTTTCTGTTTTACAGAAAATGTATATGTCCAAGTTTTAAAGCACCTTACAAATCTCTTTTTGTAGAACACTGCTTCACTTTCCCTATTCTACATTTCAATATATCGTATGTTTTAAAAAGTGTTCAAATTCTGCTGCTGCTGTGTAAAGCTTTCCCACATGCTTAGCATTAGCAGACGTTGGAAGAAGAGGGGACCTTTGATGTGTGTGACGGCTGCCACGTGGAGTGAATGGCAGATAGGAGCTGCAATGCTAGGCTCTCTAGCAGGAGGCCACAGCTCTGTTCAGCAGCCTGGGGGCTAGAAGAGACATGCAGCAAACACTGAGAAGCTGGTTATACATCTGACACGCATGGCAAAGACAAATTCAACTGGGAAGTTACTTATAACTAAAATCTTCCGAGAGCTAATAAGGTGATCTTGATGCTGGTATATGTGTTTATTCTACTGTGCCAGTCTTTCAAGGACTTAGCTGAAGAATGTCTCTTGCACGCAATACAACTGATCAATATTAAACTTTCCTTCAGTGCCCCTCAGCTGCTTGTTTTGGATACGGCTATTCCCAAGAGAACAATGACAGCTTGGATTTACTTCTGCTTCCTAGTTAAATTCTTTTAGAGGAAGGAGGGTCAGAAGAACAGTCAACAGCTTCTCTTCTTTTAGTCTATTTGACTACAGTAAAGGCTCTCACAACGAGACTTATTCATTGTACTGTAAGAGTTCACAAGTTAAGAGGTATATATAAAAATTGTGAACTTATTCTTCAACCTTGAGTTCTGCAATAGCAGTTTCAGAAGCTATCCACATAACCTACTCACCGGGATAAGCCAAAACTTTAACTGCTGATCTTCATTTACAAGTAGAGATGCTTAAGTGCATGATGCTGGCTAGTGTGCTTACCCACGGTTAGGAAGGCTGTGCATGCACTTTTAAACAAAGCACAGATTAAGCTAAGATAATAGAGCTAGCAATTCAAAGTAACAACAGAACATTCATTTTTTTGCTGGTCACCTTTTCCTAAGCAACAATGAAGGCAGGGACAATGGGAGGAAACCTGATATATACCAATGTCCTAATCAACAAAGACCTTAAATGTACTCATGGCTACACAACTGATACCTCCACACATCATAACGCCGAAGATGTCCTGTGGCAAAATCATCCATGTGAGAAGCCACATCCTATTTTGCATGTGGGCTGTGTGCCAGCCCCTGCAAAAGATCTGTCCATACTCTTCTTCTGAGCCACCCTGCCCTCCATGAGAAGTTTATTGAACAGTGAATGCAGGTTTCCCCATTACTCAAATGAACTTTCAGTAATTGAAGTTATTGTTTCAGACAGTTTGACAACATAGGAATGAGTGCCTGCATAATTAAAACTATTTCATTTATTTGTCTGCTTTCACACATATCCTTAGAGGTCTGTGCATACATCTGTAGACAGTGCGTGCCTGTTCAAGTCCTCACACTGAAGGCATTATTATTTTGTTGTAAAAATGTACCTCTGTACCAGGATATATAGGGCTGCTCCCATGATAGAGATGATGTTTCCACTTGACTCTCACCTAAGAAAATTATTCCGACATCACTAGACACCTGTTTCTCTCCAGTGTCTTTCCAGCCTAGGGCCATCCATCTAACTTTTTACAGACACCTGAATTCCTTGGAAGCCTCCCTGGGTCCCATTTAAATAAATGCATACTGGTCTGGTCAGTAGGAAAACTGTTAAACGCTGCTGTACTATGACAAAGCATTTAAATCCTCAGTATGTCTCTGGCTTTTTTAGATGTAATTGATACCTCTGAAAAAAAGGGAAGAGGCATTTTCTTTCTCTTTTCTCTACTAGTAGTTCATAAAGATTGAAGTGCTTATTCACAGAATGATAAACTAGATGAATGAGATTAGCTTTGTGGGTTCCTCCTGTTGTTTCTCCTTCTTTAAGGAAAAGAAGGTAAGAAGCTAAAAAAAAAAAAAAAAAAAAAAAAAAAAAAAAGACGCTAAAAGGCAAATTCGGCACATATAGATAATGCATCTGCCCTGAGTTTGTTCACAAGAGAGAATATGCTCTTCCACTTAGATCAAGAGAGCAGGGAAAGTTTTTCCCTCTAGTGTAGAAACCATTTTGTCAGCTCTTCACAATGCTAAGACAAAGAAACTGGAGTGAATTCTCCACAATAAGCTTCCATTTTTAATTTAAATCCTGCAGCTAAGTGTTGGGTGCTGCATCTTGCACGCAGTATAAGTCAGACCAGACTCGTTCACCCAGCCAGATGTCCTGCTAGTCCTGGCCATCACTGAAAACTGATAAAATTCACCATTTTTTTAACATATATTTATACGTCTTCAAGCAAAAATATTTATTTTTGAACATATGCTTATTTAGCACCACATGCACAGTATACTTTTGATACGACTGCAGTATTTATGCGTTTCTTTTTAGCCTTTTTTGACCAGGCTTCTTATATTGTTGTTATACTCCAGTCCTGTTTACCCTTTTCTTTCTCTTGGCAGTCATAGGAGAGGTAATAGAAAGACTTTATAAGAGTTAAAATACTTCGGTTTTGTTCGAAGGGAACAAAAACCTTCAAAAAACATGAATCTTTGTTCAATTGATGGGTGGCTAGTGGCTTAAGCAATCAATACAATCCAGTATATGTATCATTAATTTGTACTTACATAAAGACAACACAGAAACAAACAGAAACCAAGAACTTTAAGTTTGTTTGTTTGTTTGTTTTAAGTTTTGTTTTTATCACCTAACACTAACACTTATACAATGTCCAGGTGACAAAACAATTAAAAACATGGAGTCAAATTCTCACTTGTTAGAAGCCTTGTAACTGACCTTCTGGAAGCAGGTACTGAGAAGTAGAAACCTTTGCTGTAACTGGGAAAATACCTGATCTTTTGGTTTGATGGTTAAAAAAAATAAAATAAAATCTGATTTTATCCAAACTAAAAGCATGTAATTTCTGGGTGCATTTTTTTTTTTCCTTGAAAAGTGGAAAGAATTAAGCACATTGAATTATGTGCTTAATATATGAATTATCAAAAAGTAAGTATTTAATTAGAAAGAGATATGTAACATTCAGACTTCCTTAATATCCTCTCCTTTTGATAGCTGCAGAATAATTTTTAAGGTGTTTGAGGAAGTTCACCTTACATTCTTTAAAACAAAAATCACCTAGCAGTTACAGTATTTTGCCCAGTTCTGAACTGTCTTTGTGATGACTTCAGATTTAGAGACCCTACCACAGTAACCAATCTTACAACAAATGTGTAGCTCCTTTCCTTCTTCAAGAACTATGAGCAAAATCACCCAAAAATACAGAAACTAAAGCCTTAAGAGCGGGTGTGGCTGGAGAAGTGGAATTCAAGTGACAGCTAGCTTTGAGTTTATCTCCTTACCTGATAATAATCTAGATGTTTTCCCTCAAAATGCACTGTTGTTTGGTATTCCATAGGTATTATTGGTGGGCTGGGGTTTAGAAACTGTGGGCATTCTTCTTCCTGGGGAGATAAACATTTTACACATTATTCAAAATAGAAGTCTTATCACAACAAGCTCCGATGGCCTTCGGACAATGGAATGATTGTTCTAAAGAACTTCATGCTTAAAATACAGTGACAGATTTGATTACACCCTTTCAAATTAGACATGCTAAAAATGACTACAGCATATGTCAAAGCTGTGGGTGATTATCTTTCCCAGCCTTGAAATCCTGTTCCTCCCATTGAAGCAAAATAGTAAAAGGAACAAAAATATCCTTTCAGGAGTTATTCAATCTCACTGCCCCTCCTCAATCACACCCTTAAATTCCCACCCCCGCACTGTCACTAAAAAAAAAATCTCACACTTCTGGAGTTAACTTTAGAGTCATTTAAAAATCCCCAATTCAACCAACAGATATGAGAAAAAAAAGCAAAGAAAATATTGAAGTTTTCTAATAAAAACCTAATAATTTTTATTTTTAAACATTACCATATTTTGTTTGATCACATCCTCTGTTGAAGAGGACTCTTCACAGATATGTCTCTTCCAGTCCCACTGGCAATTCCATCTATTGCTTGCACAGGAATAGCATCTACAAATATAACATGATAGTCATGACAAACTGTCAGGCTTCTTCCCCCACTGACAAAAAAAGTAAATTAAATTCCATCTTTATTCATGGAGAGTAGATCAATCTGCTACAGAGTCCTTACTATATTAAGCCGAAAATTGAATAGTAGGAAGAGTTTGAAAACCCCCCAAAGCTACTTTTTTTCTCAAACATTAACAAGGATCAGAAAACCAAAGCACCTCTCACAAACTTTGAGACTGGGTCCAAGATGAAAGGAAACAATCTTGATCAACCTTCATACATCAGGTTGAATAATGCAGGGTTTGAGTTGGCTGTTTGTCCTGGGGTAGTGACATCTCAAGTGGGGGAGATGACAGGGGTTGAGTCAGCTTTGACCATCATATGTGAATGCACCATAACCCAAAGCTCCAAGCTAACATTTGTGGCAACACGTAGTAAATGGATGTCCACAGAGCTCACCTGCAGATACTTTAGATACTACCAAAGCCCAATGAACTCACCTTTAATTGTATCTGCCAAGAATATTCACATTCCAAGTGTTTTACATTACCAGCTTCAACCATTTTTAAAATCCATTTAAGTGTAAGAAAAAATGAATTAAGACACTGGAAAAAGGCTTAATTATGAAATGATTCAGTAACTCAGCTGCCAGTTACCTGAAACACCATGCCACAGAATCTAAACACCTCAGTTAAGAAGCTGAAATACTTACGGCTGGTTTTCATATAGATTCATTGCTTCTTCACAGTCATAAAAAGGGTAAGTATGTGATGCAAAAAACACACCATTCTCTCTAAAGTTTAACTCTAATGTAACTGAAACGTGATCTATCACAAAAGAAAAAGAAAAAAATGTTATCTAAGTGGTTGTTAAATTCTTTAGCTCTTGAGCAGAATGATGCAATAATAATACTTTTATTATTTTATAGGACAGGCAAATATTTAATTATACAGTTGACACTCTGGATCTCATGACCTGTTATACTTTAGATTAATGAGCCCTGCTTTGTCTTTTTAACCTCTAAATTTTTTCAGCAAATGGTTTTCAGAAGAAAAGCAGAGATAGGATAAATGGAAGAAGCAACATTACAGAATAGTTTTGCTTTATGGAAGTGTTTCTTAGTGGTACTATCATCATGCTAGAATATTAAAGAGTCTAAAAGCATAAGGAAAACTGAGTAAGAAGGTAACTGAACACAGATGAAATCTGGCACAAGAACAGACATTTTAAATCAAAGATTCTCTTATATATGAATATGTTTTTATGTAAAATTACTTGTTTCATTTGTAGATTAAAACTGCCATCGTCATGTGAATTGAAACAAGTGGTCCTTGCAGTTAATGCCCAACAATGCTTGCAATGCTAAGTTACCACGGTCACTTGTGATCTTCAGTTTGCCATACGCAATTTCCCCACAAATGTACTTATCTGGATCATTACTGAGCTGAGAGTGGAAAATTTATCTTTAGAAACTGGTGCTTTCCTCAGTGAAGCTGTTTGAAATACCTTTTGCAGAAATCATTAAGCCCTTGTGACAAGCTATTTCACAAGCTATTGGGCAACTTCAAACTCTGCTTTCCTTTAACAGGTTCTTGAAGACCATGAGCAGCATGACTGGAAGTCACTTTTGCCTGCACTGGGTCCTGTTAAATATTCTGGACTGGTAGAAATGCCAGGGGATTTCCTAAAAACAAGACTGGAAAAAAGCATCCCTCTTCTCTAGAAATATCACATTCCTTTTGGAACTGACCATGACTCCAGTAACTTGGGTTATTCTAAACTCAACAGGGTTTTTTAGCAGTAAGTGGTCAGCTCTGGACTTTTTGTCACATGCTGTCAGGAACCACTGCCTGTGTTAACAACTGTCAGCCTTCTGCTGAAGTGTCTGCCAAGCTTCTGAACATCTTGATATTATTTTTGAACATTCTTTGTGATGGATCCCTGTGGGATAAACTCAGGGAGGTGTAGTATTTCTAGGTGACTTGGTTACTCTAATGCCATTCCCGACAGGTTTCTAGTCTTACATTTTATGCTGGAAGATGTCAAACTGTCATATTTATCAACGTATCTATGTGTTACTTTTCAAAATATTTAGGGAATGTGAATTGGCCCTAAATAAAGGAATGCTGTTTTAACAGTTTGCACAGTCTGATACCTTGACACACCCCAGCTATTTTAAAACTTAAGAAAGATTTTAATATCATTGCTCTTTGCACAACTAAAACTCGATTTTGACCTGCTTAAGAGAATTGAAGATTGCCTTAAAAAATGCTTCCAAGTACCACTCTAACACTTCAGGGCAGGTTTGGTACATATAAGAAAGCTATCTACAGAGGCTGCCTCTATACAGGATGCAAAAACACTTTTTTTGTTTTCTGTTTAAATTTGACCACATAATAATCTGTGCTGTGTCACTGGTTTTATTCCATGCATTTATGTATCAAGATACATAGACTTAAGGCACAAATAAAGTACCATCAAGGAAACAGCACAGGAATTATGGTTGGCAACAGACCTTAAGTGTATAATCAGTGGTTCAGAACAATGATACAGCCTTTAATTATATGATCACATATTTTTCTGCTGGTCATACTATTACAGAAGCTGGAGGACACATAGTAGAAGAGGCAGAAGGTTTTATGACAGAAAGGACAACCTTGTGACATGGACCAGAAAACAAGCCACTGAACTACAGCTGAGTAGAGCAAAACTAAGACAAGAAAAATTGTGCATATTCTGCTCTTCTGGCTTCACAACATAGAGTGATTAGATTAAGAGTAGTTGGGTTTTGCTTGTTTGGGACACAGCACCCCTTCTCCTGGTAGGAACACTGGAGTTTGATACAACTTGTGAAAACAGCAATAGAATAAGTCTGAGTAAAACTTTTTTTTTTTTTTTTTTCAAATTAATGTTTGACTGGACAAAGATCAACAATAGACTATTTGAGACAAAGGACTGGAAGAATCAAAAAAAATGTGCATGCAGTTCATATAAAAGAATCACACTGGAAACAGGGGTTTGCGTTCCTTCATTTTTTTATACATGGCAGGTAGCAAAATTTCTTTACCTTGACCTACTGGTGTTGGAGGAATTACATTAGGTGGACCACAGGTAATAACCCCTTCATTTAACTGAGCAGGATGAGTTGTTCCACCAAACATACACAAAAGCTGATCATTGTTGTTCAAAGCTGGCAGTGGACTTACAGTCAGTTTCACCTGCAAATAAAATATTAAAAAAGTAAAATGTTTGAAAGAAATTAAGGCCCAGTATGATTTATGGCCAGAGAATTTTCAGTTGCTTTTTTTTTTTTTTTTTTTTTTTTTTTTTTCAACCAAAGGTAACTGGTTGGGGAAAAAACAACAACAAGTTGGTTCCAGCTTTGGCTAGTACCATAGATGATGGTTCTCCTTTTCAGTTTTTATTTGTTCCCAACTACTAATCTTTTCTTCTTATCTTTGTACCACTTTTCCAGATGGGTCTATGTTGAATTAAACTGGCACAAAAACCTCTTGTCCTGTCAGTGCACTAGATCAGGACAAAAATGTCTGTACAGATACACCCACAGCTTTTTGTTCTTGTACACAGCATTCATGTTAAGCAACAGTAAACAGAGCAGTTAACACTTAAAACTGGAAGAACTTAATTAAAATTACATTAACTGTAGGTGTTATTAGTCAACAATGAAACCAAGGCTGGATAGGCTGGAAAAGCTGGAGTTTGAAAGGGCTGAGAAGAAAAATGGTTTTCACAAGACTAAAAGTACATGAAAACAAACAAACAAACAAACAAAAAAACACAAACAAAAACAAAAACCCACAAACCCTGATACCTGTTGTTACTACCAAAAAAGAATTTCTGAGAGAGTGATGGTGAGATTTTAACCTTTTCAAGGAAATTATCAATACAGTGTACATGTTAGAAACTAAAAGGAAAACATACAAACAAACACAACAAGAAGGGGAAAACTTAGCAAGTGAAGAGGAAAAAATTGAAATGAAAGTTTGGATGCCTTCCTTGATGTGATGTTTCTGGTGTGTTCACTATACTGTTTAAATTTTTCCATTTTGTATGAAAAGAAATAGTAATCATTCTTTTTCCACTGAAACTGGTCCACTGTCTCATGAGCTGCAATGTTTTTTGGTGAGTAAAGTAATCATGAGGAGAAGGCGACACTGGTAATACTGAAGGTTGCATGCAGATGCTCATTTGAAGTTGGGCTTGTTTTTGTTGTTTAGATATTTTGATATTACTTGATATTCTGATATGAAGCACCAAAGACTTGTCAACACAAGTTGACAAGATCTGAACTAGGAAGAGGTGTGGATTTTAAGTGGGCTATTTACATTCTACTAGCATTTTTATTCAACATAGAGATGGCCTTAACAGAATGCTGTTCACATCATTTATGAATGAAATTAAACTAACTTGAATTAAAATCTCTTTCTGATTAAGAAGGATCAAGAGTAATTTAGTTACTTTACACAAAATTAACCTGATTTTACTTGCTGAGCACCACCAGGAAGTCCTCAGTCTCCATTGGCATGCTCCATTTGGAGTCTGAGCAAGCTTTGACACCTTGGTCACACTCCAAACGCCCAGTTTTGTTGCCACAGAACAGTTTTGCATGCTGAATTTACCTCCTCCATGTATGCAAGGCAACTTTGCTGTGCAGGCAATTCCATTGCTGATTTTAAAGAAATAGATTATGACTTTGCTACTTACTTAAGTTTATGCTCAAGTAAGCTGAAAGAGGATGCAAGGGCAGCACGAAATCTCCCCTATCAATTACCTTTTATGGGCTATACAATATTGTGCAACACTTTCATGATATTCACTCCAAGTGCTTTGTCATCCACACTAATGCAGCACTGTGGTTTACAGAGAAGGTGAAAAGAGCATTTCTTAGGAGAAAACATGAACTGCAACCCACAAGAAGAGCAGGCAAGAAAGAGCACTGTGAAAAACACCAAAGGCTGATAACCAAAACACTTTTTATTTCCTGTCACCACCATGCATAAAGAAATGAAGATATTCCTTTGTCTAGCAGTCACATCAGCATGTTTTAAGAACAAGTACAGAAAGCATTTTCCTGTCATACCATAGCAGGGGCTCTGCGACTCATGTTTCGAGGGTCTGCACTAATGATAGTAACGCACGTGCCACTTGGACTCCAGAGCCAGTGGTTCTCCTTATCAGCTGTTTCACAGTCTGCCCTCTTTGTGCACCTGACAAAATGGGAACAAAAACGAAAGCAAAACCGTATTATAGCTGGACTCAGTTCTGTGAACAATGCAACGATTCTAGGATTAGAGACTGAAATTACAACACAAGATGACTGGGAATTTGCTTTAATATTCACTATTCAGGTTGTTATCAGAGGACTTTTGAAGGAATAATTGATGGAGTAAATATTGGCTGTGTTTGAGATGTAAAAAGCAAATGGAGAAACATACGTATATGTTGCAGACCACCTAGGATTAGACAACTAAAACCTATAGACACGCAATCATATTTTACGTAGCATCAAACTGAGAATGGAGCCATTGCCTGATCTTCTTAAACTAGGCTGATTAATTTTCATTTTAATACATAACAAACTCCTGGAGGAGTGGGCACAGACTGTTTTTTTCAGTAGTTCAAGTGGATGACACCCGTGTGTTAGCAGTAAGAAGACATCTGACTCATGAGGGTAGAAATGCAACAGAGAAGTATTGCTGGGGGTGCACAGGGAAATGCTGTTCTCCTGGTGAACATTTTTATTGACTCCTGCCACTAGTTAAGATCTCTTTCTTCCTGGGCACCCTTACCATTGCAGGAAGACAACAGTGGCTGCGCAGCCTCACCAAAAGTACTAGGAGATTCTCCCAGCTCCCCTACAGGAAGAATTGAAAGGAGAGATGCTGCAGGACAGAAGCTGCATGTTTGGCTACAAAAGCCTAACAAAGGGTCGCAGGGATCTCATACATATTATTTTCATCCTGTGCAATGTTTGGGAGAAAACTCTGTAGCATCTCTATCTGCTGTAACACAAGTCTATTAACTCATCGGGGGCTTCAGTACAGTACAGTTGCTGCACAGTTCTGCCTGCCCTACCCTAAGGATATCATTTACGCATGAAGTCTGCATTCTTATAATGTGTCCCTAAACACACAATTAAGCATTGCATGTCTTCATGAGACAGAACTTGGGGCAGGTAAGAAAAACATTAGAAATTATGTACTTCTTTTTCTGTTAGAAGAAATACTACCAAATGCAAAAATTCATGTTTGCCTGTTCTCAAAGATCATTAATACTTCAAGTTATTGAGGTCAGTGGTCATATCAGAAACCTGAAGGGAAATCTAGGGAAAATTGCCTTTTGTATGATATATGACACGGCCTTCAACTCCCAGTAGCCCAGGAGGAGTTTGAGTTGTATATTCCAAATCCCCAGGTTTCATCCAGCGAGGCTGAAGCCCAGGCTTGAAGAGTTACAGTATATTGCATAAACATGTATGCAACATATACGTTTCTTTGCAGTGCTTTACATTATGCTTCACATCAGGCTGTTAGGTAACTTAATGTGATAGTTCACATTTTCAAGCAGGAATCTAGAAGTCTGAAATTCATCTGCATACTATAATTAAATAGCCCCTTTGTTCCAACAGCAAGTACTTAGAATCATGAATTCCCAACTGCTCATGCCAAGGGGTTAATTAACTTAGTAGTCAAAAGGAGAGCTGTAAGACCGCTCTTGCCTCTCGCCACTCCAATCAATGCACAGTGTAAAGAAGAGACATCCAGATTTTTTCTAGTTTACATGTGTTTGAATATTAATTCAGATAACCTCTACAGACAAGTCAGCCAACTGCCAGTTTCTGTTCTCCTGCAATTAGGTGAGACCTCAATGTAGCTACATGTCTCAGTAGCTGACATTTATATAAAAACAGCATTTGATCTATATTCTTTATTTTCAGACATTAGCATTTTTTTCTTTTATGCTCTTTTTTATGTTTTCCTTCTCTACTTAAAATAAATGCTATATTTTTAGGATTTTAAATAGGGAGCACTCTTAATTTCTGGGAAAATATTTAACTGGATGGTTCAGAGAGTCATAAAACTTGCAGTTGCAAGATGTATAATGATTTTCAGTACCAGCAGAAGCATATATATTTTCCCAAACTAATGAAATCGGCAGAAGTCAACAGGGACTTATTTGTGAGTATGGAAGATTGATACCAACGTCTGTGTGATAAAATTAAATCCCCATCAGGACCGTGAGGCTGAGTAGAAAGAGACGGAATTGCTACACAAAGCAATAATGCAAGGCATGGGTCACATTTTGAGCATCTCCATTGCCTGCACCCAAAGAGCACGTGCAGGACTCACCTGCCTTCTCTCACACACCAGCCACAGTACGGGTCCCTTGCCTGCATACACTTCTCACAGTCCAAGTATTTGAAGCAGTCCTGTACAGGAAGGAGATGCACCTAGAGAGACAAAAGCAAGACAAACTGTAACGTTTCTGAAGAAGACACATGGAGGCAGAAAAGCTCATGGACGGGGTTGTACAAAGTTGTTGCCTGTGCCAGTGGAAGGCTTGATCCAGTGTTACTGTGATCAGAGCGCAGTTTTTTAACAAAATCCATACAAAAATGGAGCTTGGTTATCCTACCCACCATGACTTAATGAAGTTTAAATTTACACACTTTTCCTTCTCTTTCTCAGTCCAATATTCTCTAATCTCTCTTAAAGTAACATAGGTCATTGCCATAACCAAGAAAAATGAGAAAGTCTTAAACACCTGAGCTATTCAGCTCCTGCAGGTTAAGGTACTTCTAGAAACCTGCATCACAGCAGCTGCTGCAGAACAGAAACTGCCTGAACAGCTCTTCCAATTCAAGAAACAGCTACAGCAGGACATATACCTTCTAAAGGCTAACTTGATACTGCCTATATCATTTTTAAATAGAATATCCTCCCCTTCCTGTCATTACCATGATGATGAAATCATTTGGAAATGTAACTGTAAGTGGCACTTTTAGCCAGAAGGCATTTCAGAAAGTTTGAAAGCCTCAGAGAGCCTGCATGCTCAGGGTTACTGCACTTTTCCATGCATAACCCTTCTGCCGTGCAATAGATTTACAACAGAAAATGGAAATAATTATATCAGGAAACAGCATCGTCAGGTCTCAGTCCCCCAGTAAATAAATGGCTTCTGGTTTTGATTTCCTCCGGGGGTGAGAATAAACAATTTGGTCCTTCTTTGGTGCCCAGAAAAATGAGCTGGCACATCATCATCCCTTTTAATTGTGCTGCTGAATTGTGCAAGAGGGCAAGGGGACATACCTCTTCCCAGTGCTGTCAGGGGCTATACTTCACTTGCGAAGAGTGCAGAAAGCTTTCCAGAAGATGTAAGCTTTGTTTCTGCTACCTAATCCTCTCATTTAAACCTACTACTGGCAGCTACAAAGCTACTTTGAAAGTCTGAATTTGGCCTTCTTTCACATGAAGCCAGCCCAGCCTGACTCAGTTAAGGAAAATGTCAACATTTGGTAGTTTTCATGCATTTACTACTACTTAGGCTTATCTTTTTAGTACTTTTCAGGTTGCTATGTAACTGGAGTTGAGCTACTGGCATATTGCTTCACCGACCAACACCACTCTTGTGAGTAACCTAATAGCCACTGAATGGATTCTTTATGACAAAGTGTTTGTTTCATAATTCTGGCAGGCAGAAACAAGCCCCTTGCTGTCTCTTCAAGATTTATGTAAACAGAATGGATTTTAAAGAATAGCAGCTCAGCTTACGGTCATCTTCAAAATGCAGATAAACTAATCTTAGAGATTTTCTAATTGTAGGTCTTAGCCAGAGAGAGTGGCAAAAGCTAAAACAAGCAGAGAAGCTGGTGAGAATAGTGACTGTCACTGGCTTGAGTTTTACTCGTGATATGGGACGTATCAGAAGTAATTTGAGATCCTATCACTTCTGTTTATTTTAATGAGCTACAGTGAGTATGGCAAGGGTGGTGTGGTCCTCCTCAACTTCAAGGGGCTCCTCCTGATGCCTGCCCCAGCTCTGGAAGGAGGGGGCTGACTTTGAAGGCATCTGCTTCAAGTCATCCACTGCTATCGATGCTGGAGGAGAAGTGAATCAGGAAAGGAAGCTCTGACTTCTCACAATGATTCTTAACCTCTGTATCACTCCTCCCCATATTTTCTCTCCATATGATTCCCTTTTAAAGTTATCACCTGTCACAACATCACTTGTGAGGCAAGTGCTGCGTCTGCCAGGCAGGTCAGCATTAAGCATGCAGATCAGTGCAGCTATTGTGCCCTTCAGTGTTTACCTTCTTCTAAATAACTCCCAGGGCAGGGTTCTGGTACAACTCTTCCCACAACTCGCAGCTGTTCTGAAAACAGCAGTGTGTTTCAGCATTTATTCTTCTCCCCGCGCTGCTGTCACTTCATTTCTTCCAGCTATGAAGGCCTCCATTCTCCTTTCATCTATCTGGCTCTAAAAGTGGGTGGGACTGCTCATTGTAATTAACTCCTGGAGATGACAGTAATGTAATGCCGTGACAGAGCTCCCAAGTTTAGCTATTCATATTTAAGCTGAACAGGTTTTGTAAAAGAAAACTATTATTCCCATTATTTAGAAATGGATGTGTCTATGGGAACTGCTTCAAAAAGATTAAACTGAAATACCTTCTTTGGCAGAAATTTGCTGTTTTCTGAATTTAAACATCTTACGGAGACAGAATTATTAGTGACCTTCCTAAATGCTCCATTTCACGCAGACTATCACCAGAAAACTTGTCTTGCTTCAAGGTTGCCCCCATCCTTGTGCTGCTCGTGGCATAGCCTGGTGGGGACCTCAGGGCTTTGAAGCAATGTGCCATCATCCTGCCACATGGGGTGCCAGGCTGCCTGGCCTCACACAGACAATTTTGAGGCTTGGAGTTCTGTTTCAAATTTGAGCAGAAGCCAAATTAGAAGTACCATCTACCACAATAAAAGTGCAGTAACCTCTCTCACACACTGTCACATTGCTAAATGTTTTATCAGTCACTTATCTGGCATGTTTTCCAATGGAGCTTCCAGCCTGAAATCCTTCAGCTAGAATGCAGCATTACCACTGCAGAAATTTATATTAATCTTTTATAAAACAGGGAGAGAACATGCTTCCCTCACCATCTTCTCTAATGCTCCACTTTCACAGTCATCATCGTTCTTGCTACTGGGATCGGAGTGTTTCCCGTGTCCCACCCTGTGTCCCTGTCAGTGCTGTAAATGGTGGCAGTTTGCCTGTCACACACTCTGTACTAGAGAGCTGCTGGTCCATGTGTGTGAGCCTGGCAGCTCCAGCGACCATAGAGGGAAGTGTCAGGAGCAGGTTACAGCCATAAGTCTGTCATTTTTCTCTTCTTCTCCTTTCCTTTTTGCTTTCTTTTTTCCTTTACAAGTCTCCATTGTGCCAGCTCAGAGAAGTGGGACTGAGAAGAGACTGCCTGTTCCTTTCCTAGCAAAGTCTGACCTTTCCTGCTGCACCAGCATAAAAGGGTGTTTCCCAACACTGTAATTCCTTCCATTGCTTCTCAGTTTTTGACAGCAAGACTCATGAAAACCCTTGGCAGCTTTACAGATGTGTAAATGCTATTACGTCAGCCACCAGCATCCCAAATCCTGAAATGCTCTTGCAAAGGCCCGATGGCTGCTTAAGCATCCTCCCTGACATGCAGCTGCCTGACCCTGTGATGTTCTGGTGCCAAACATCACAACTTCATCCTTCTTCCAGACCTCCTGAGAGAGTTTCAGAAGGGAACTCACTTCCCATTCCCAGTCTCTGAGCATTAAGGATAAAACCATTCTCCAAGTGACAGTCAAGCAATTAAGCCCATCAACCTGGATTGAGGAAGGTCTTCATTTTTGGAGAGACCTACCTTGATGCCAGAAGAACTGGCAACATTGAAAAAATGAAGGAACCCTCTTTGCTTAGCTTTAGAGGCATTTACAGACCTCCTGCTCACCTCTGCTGGAGGGAGCATAAAGCAAAGGGGGGATGAAGCTGGTAAAAGGAGAACATCCCTTCACCTTCTGTTTTCATCCATTTCCCATCCCCAGCTGTGTTTTCAGTTACTCATAATATTCTGCTTTCCTTCTGCTTGTACAGGTGCACACACAAACACAGAGTGGGGGCAGCCCCACTGACTAGGGTGGTTTCCAGGAATGACAGAGAAGTGTTCCAGTCTCAGGTTAAGTCACACAGAAAGTTAAACTGGGCCTGGTGCTTAAAAAGAGAGGGATACATTACCTTGTCTGTGGTCATCACATATAGATTTTCTTGGGTTTTGTCAAGAACCAGGTCGTTCTTTATGGGTTTATTTAGTTCAATAGTAAGAGAGCTGTACTCAGTTGCAGTGGATGACAGGAACACCTGTTTCATGGAAGAAAGAAAGGTGGTAAAGGTTGCTCTTTTTTCAATTATCATTATCGAAAATGCTGTGTTTACTCAAGTTCACAAATTCATATCGGAGAAAACATTTCAATTTGAAGTATTTAGCATCAAAAGCAGCAAGTACAGCAGAAAAGTAATGGAAAAGAAATTGCTCACTGCTCACAATAGCTAATATTTGCATTGATTTTTTTTTTTGGAAATACTGATTTATTTGAGTGCTGTAAAATTCAAATTCTTGACTTGGAGCCTCTGCACTTGAAAGTGTTCAGATTTGCTGACCTCCCTTACAATAACCAATTGTATCAGCTTCAAATTTCAAACCACAGAGTGGCACACGGCCATCACTTCCCTTCAACAAAATAACATGCACGGTGTACCAGTCCTGATATTTTAACTCTGCAGACACACAGACCCTTGAACCACAAGCCCCACAGTCAGAATTTACCAGAGCTCCAACTTTAGCTTTATATTGTGTCTTTGAGCAACCTGGTCTGGTGGGAGGCGTCCCTGCCCATGGCAGGGGGTTGGAACTGGGTGGTCTTTAAGGTCCCTTCTAACCCAAACCATTCTGTGATTCTGTGATCTATATTCTATTCACTGAATGGCCAGAATGATTGCAAAATGAGAAGTTGCTCTTAAACTAGCATGGGCTTGAACAGAGATAAGGCCAGCACAGCTGTTAGAATACCTAAGGCTACGAATATAGGGCTCCCAGTAGATATCTAAACCTTTGGGAAAAGTGTTATCCAGGCAATGCTAATTCCAACTGTGTGTTGGAAAGTGGAGGTGCACAAGAAATCACCTGTGCTTTTTTTTTTTTTTTTTTCTCTTTGAAAGTAAAAATACCAAGTGCCAAGAGAATTTGCTCGTGATATGTGATCTTATAAATCACATTTACTTTTAGAGCATAAGCACGCTATCAGTACAATTTGCAACCTTTTCAACACACTATTTTTTAAAATCAGATTTGTTACCTTAAGAATTTTTCCATCTGAAGTTCCCAGAAATGCCACGGTGTGCCCATTCTCCACAGTCACAGTAACAGCCGTGAGATTCATCCCTTCTTTTTGTAGCATTGGCTTTTCTACAACACCATTTTTACTTCCCAAAAGGTACGGTAAGTGTTCAGAGCCACAGGGGAAATTTTTGCTTGCATTCTAATAAGGAATAGCAATACAGAAGGATGTTAAACATTCAGATCACTAATTCCTAGCTAAGAATGAAGTGCAACCCTATTACCACAATATAATACCCCTCAGACACAGAAGAGCAGAAAGAGAAATGGATTGCCTTGGCCATTTTACCCAAGCCAACAAGCAGCCTGCTAATTGCAAACCGCTTCAATGCTTTTGCTTTCCAAGAGGCATGGCGGGAGAAATATTTTTTTTTGTTCTCTTTCATTGTAGAAGCACAGATTAAAAAGTAACCACTTTGTTTAATTAGCATGTCATATAGATCAGGTTGACTGATTTTGTTTGGAAGACTATTTTTATGCTGTTTTTTTTTTTTAATTTGCTGTTCTCCATGGAAAAGCAGTCCATCAGCAACCATCTCATGAACTTTCAACACATTCCCTTTTCGATATGCTTTAATTCCAAACTGCAGGAAGATCTAACAGAAGGAAGTTCATCCACACCTTGCCTTTGTTGCTACATTTGGTAATGAGACTGTCTTTCTGACTAGAAATTCACAACTCCTTTTTGCTGGAAGCCAGGACCACTCCACTCGTCACATTCACAATTTCTGTATTTGATGCCCACCTCAGATGCAGGGTACTGCAGTGAGAAATACTGGAGTTTGGAGGCAAAAAGTGTTGGTTTGGTTTCTTATCCGTATTAGAGGCCTACTATGTGGAAGGGGCTGTGGTTTCATGAGATAAAGGATTCTGGGTCAATACCAGTACTGACCCAGTATTCCCATGGCCCATCCCTTCAGCTGTTCGCTCCTACCCCTGGGCTGTAGCACAACACTTCTTAAGCCGTGCTCAAGCAACTGCTCATTTAAGTGTGTAACATATTCAGGTTGGGGAATTAAGACATCTTTCTAAGAGTTGGATGAATTATTTTTAATGTGATTCAATCCCTCAACCCCCTTTAGGGTTGGCTGCAGTAACCGATGGCATGCACAAGTGGGGCTTGGAAACAGGTTGAGTGGTATGGGCAAAAACATCATAAAGTCAACTGAGATGCTGGAATTTGCCTCTTAAAGTCATAGTCATAAAATGAAGATCAGTATCTTGAGAAGTGTAACAGTGCACTCCAAAACCCTAGTATCCAAGATAATGACAAGCCATGAAAAGAAATGGAAGGTGGCCATCACGCTATCAGTGTATTCTGAGCCAGAGAAACATGTGAAAACCACCTAAATACAAGAAACATGCATATTTCCAATTATCTGAAAATTCATATCCAAGTAAGAAACAATATTGAGCTCCAGATATCACTTACAGGATTAATAATGCTATTTCAAAACATTATAGATATGTTGGCTGTGACCAGAATTGCCAATCTGGAAGCTAATCATGGGCATAACAAATCATTGCATATGACTCAGTAATTTCCATACCAGAAGGAACATTTAAAAATAAATGCATTCATGAAACCAAATAATATTCATCTATTAGAATACATCAACTCTTTTTTAAAAGACTCCAAATTATAACTATCTTGCCACTTCTTGCTTGACTTGTTCCACAACAACCCCAACCACATTCCATTTCTGTAGTGAATCCGGCTACTGAGTTTTCAGTCATCTGATCTCATTAGACTTTAACTCAAAGCCACCTAAAAAACACACAGTTATATAATTTCCACTATTCCTATCACAGTTTATAACATTGATGCTGATATTACCAGTCCATGCGATCCACATGGGTTTTCTACTGCAAAGAGTTTGTAAAACATGCTGGTATTCTTATTAGTGTAGCAATCATTCCGGTTCTTCTCCATTTTCTCATTGATGTGCCTCAAAGAAAACACACACATGGCAGATTTTGGAGAGCCATTATCTTTGTTTACTTTGCTGAAGAGTGCAACAAGAACTTTGTCATCTGAGGGAGAATCCGTAGTTTGTCTTTGCTGAGCCATGCTCTCAGCCAGCTCTTCTCCTGGGCTAGTGACATAAGCAGCATGACAGTGATCATAGGCACCATCATCATCTTTGCAACCCAAGTCCATTTCAAAGTAGGAGTAATAGTGGGCATCATCTTTGCACAGACGAGCAATTAGTGTGCGGTTATTGACAGGTTGTTTCTCTTGCTGATTAAAAATAAAATAAACATAATTTTTATCCTCAAAGACTGTGACAAACTGTTGTGTGCTTGATGAGTGATATGCTGACTTAACAGCTGCAGAGTCTGTATACATTTCAAAGATGTCTTTCCCATCTCTGCTGTAGAGCTGCCGAGTGCTAATTATTATCCCATTGTCATTTGGTCCATTCCCCTTCCCAACAAACAGCACTCGGTCATTGTTCAAGGAAGTGATCAATCCCACTGTTGATACGTTCTCATCGTTGCTTGCTACAAAGGACTTCTCCCCACTACTGTCCACATAATACTTAACATTGGTAATATCTTCTAAATCCCTGATGGCACAAATTCCCTTAAAAAGGCTTCCACACACCACAATTGTTTTATCTGCCTTGTCCAGCAACAATAATTTGTTGTAATTGTCAGTCAGTACTGCTTCTTTACATTGATTTTCATCAATGGGAGGTGTGCACTTTTTGTTGTCCTTTCTTGGACCTGTTTCTACATAATTAATTTTAATCAGTTTTTCTGTGAGCTGATACAGAGCATTTACCACTCCCAAATAGACTATCCCAGTGTCATTGTCCACTGTTAGGTGATTTAGCTCTGTGGTACTCTGAAAAAATTTCAGTTCTTCATTTCTGGAGAAGGTGATACAAAAGCAGCTCAAAATGCTCAATGTCCAGATCCATAAAGCCATTTCTATGTAATACCTAAAAAAAGGAAAACAAAAGAAAACCATTAAAACTGAAAAATAAAATTTACATAAAATTCAGCAATGTGAAGTTTTTTTTTCTTTAACGGTTTCAGACAAATACACTCATCCTTATGCATATGTAGACGTCATAAAGATTATGGAAAGCCTCAAATCTTGTTAATTGCCTAGGAATTTAGTATGTTGGGGAAGGATGAAATAAGGTCATATGTCTAAGTGATTATCATACAACCAATTAGATAATCAATTCTCTGCTAAAGCACAATGAGGTCAGCACACAATTTGAAACAACATGCCAAGAAGTGATAGTGCTTTGCCATTTTATAATGTGAGTATTGCTGATTACTGAGATCATAAAAATAAGCTGGATGACTGTAGTGTTTCAGGTAGAATGGAAGACTTTACATACAAGAGTCTGAGACGTTTGGTGTTGCAGGACTTTCCTGATGAAGTAAAAAGCCCTTCCACTGACTACAAGTCTGGATCCATCTGTCAATGCTCTTTGATAAGGTGTTACATTAATCCTTCACCAGTGTAAAGCTGGAAGTTGGTACAGCCCTTCGTATGCAACATTGCATTTGATTGCCGGTATACATTACAGCCCAACACTTCAGTTCACTTTAGCACTGCAACTTAATGGTTTTAAATCTGTCTTAAGAATATCACTTAGAGTTTTATATGCTTAAGATACTTTTATGAGTGTGTGTCCCCCATCTACCCCCATCTCCCAACTTCTCCTTCCAAAGAAGATTGCCTGGTTGTTTGCACTTAAACGAGGACTTTCTGAGACTTGTAAGAAGGGGCCTAATTTTAACCACAATTGCTAAATGAGGAGGCAAGTCCAAACTGGCTTCCTAAGCACTGAACATTTTTTCTATGTTTTCTGCAAGTGTTTCATTCTGAGAGCATAAAACAGAAGGCTTGGACACACGGATGTTTTGGGGGAAAGATAAATAGCATTTGGAGGAAATACTGAAAAACAAGTATAATCCACAGTATATTTATTTTCAAAGTAAGTCATGAGACACCATAGTCTGATGAAGAAGGAACCTGTAAAATTACATGAAATGCAAAATTAAATCTGAAAATATCTGGAACTGTGAATAGAACTGAAAAAATAAAACCCCACAAAAGAGAAGAGAAACATTAAAAAAAATAACCTAGCAGGGGAAAGTCTGCTAGGAGGAGGAGAATAGCCAAAATGCCAAAACAAGGAACTGAGGGGAAAAAAAACACACTAATAAAAATAACAATGAAGGAACCACCCTCTTGTGCCAGCTGTAACTTCTGTTTTGGCAGCAGCAACAGACCGTAGTGGGATGTTAATCATAAATAACTGGGCTGCTAACATTTGAGCAGGGAGGGAGGAACTTTTGTTTTGAAAACAAGGCATCTGCCAGGTCCCCAAACCACCCTGGCATCACGAGCCATCCTGCCTTCTGGCACTGACTGCATTTTGCTCCTCTATGAAGAAAATGTGCGTGTAATGGTGAGATCAACTTTTCTAAGAGTAAAGTGCTTCTCACTTCCAACACCCCAAAACCTACTAAATGTAGCTCAGGAAAATAATAATGACAAAATAACAGGCTAACTTCAATCTTACTTTGCTAGAGCTCTTATCACATACCAGACTGAAGAGTTAACTGCAGAAAGGGGTCAGAGAAGAGCCGGCACATTACCAACAGCACAAGTCCAACTTCTAATGATAGGTTGACCTCATATGACAGTGACCAGGAAAAGCCTATGAATTATACACTGTTCTTGAGATACAGAGACTTCAGCACACGCCTTGCAAGGTAATGAAGTCTTGGACTTCTCTGCATCAACCTTAGCTCTATGGAGCTCAGAATGAATTCTGCTATTATTTGTAAGAAACTCTTATTTCTTACTGCTCCCAAGGACCTCAATTTTCCAAACAAGCTTTGGCCCCAGCTTATATCTCTGCAGCTAAATGGTATGTCATAATGCTTGTCATCTAGTTTCAAACATTGTCACTGACGTTTATCTGCAATGAAATAATAATAATAAAAAAAACCAGCTTGACACACCACGTCGATGTTGTTTCACAACAATTTTATCATTCCACTATCTATTGTGCAAGGATCAAATGAAAAAAAAAAAAAAAAAAAAAAAACAGATTCATTTGTTCATGTTTTTCCCACAAGGTAATTATTGTCATCACTGATCGCAATCAAAAAGCCATAAATAGCTCCGCTTATAAAATATGCCTCAAATGAATGAATAGTAATTTACTGTACCTTAAATTCTGGGCTCGGTTCACCCTCAAGTCTATGTATTTCAGTGGATTAAAAAAATGTAACGAAAGAGCAGAATGCATCTCTTTAATTCTAATTGTACTGCAGGTACTGAATTGTAATGCAGTTATTACAAATGGATTGTTTAATGGCAGTCATTAATCTGGATCTCTCCCTTCTGCCATGTTTTGTCCACTCATGGCACACAGCTAATGACACAGAGGCAGCACTTGCAGTGCACTTGCCTTTGTCCTAAAAGGAGAACAAAGGCAAAAAAGAGAAAAGAAAATGAAAAAAAAAAAAAAGAAAAGAAAAGAAAAAAAAAAGAGAGAGAGATACTTCTAGGAGTAATTCATCTCCCTGAACAAAAGTGGCTAACACTTCTTCCCTACTATTTTCTGCCTTGTTTACTTCAGATTTAAAATATGAACGACAAGGACAGGCTCTTACTAATCAGATTCCAGACACTAGCCAGCAGAAGACCATTCCAATTTCATTTGGGACTACAGAGCGAATATGATCAAGAAATTAATGATCTTCATTAGGATCTCCACCTAGGTCAATGACATTTAAATCCCATTTAAAATATTAGAAGAAAATATCTTTTGCGATGCCCGGCAAACAAATCCTATAAGGCACTAAAATCAAAATTTCAGCTTAAATTATTCAGAGCTACATGCATTCTCCATTAATTCTGTTTTTTTTTTTTTTTTTTTTTTTTTTTTTGGCATTCACTCCCTGTCACGTCAAACACAACGAGATTATCTCAGACCTCCATGCAAGGCAACAGTCCTTCAAGGACTGCATGGGTTTCATTTTCATTTTTTCCCTCCCATCATCAAAGGGAACGGAAAACCAAAATTAAATAAGCTATGGAAAAGATCCGGAACTCAATCCCTGCTTGCTTCTAAAACCGTAGACTTGAGGAAGAGAAAAGCAAAGCGACTGCAGTGCGATGAGCACTGCTTGCTCTCACCTGCTGTTAACCGCATGCAGTGGGAAGTGGCAGTGGGAGGACGCCTGCCACGGCCAGGGCTGCCCTTAATGCAGATGCCTTACTGAGTTAGGTGCTGTGGAAACGTACCTAGGAACAGTTTCCTGCTGGGAAAAGCTTCTGCTTTCAATGAACAAGTCAAGGCAGCACAAGGCAAAATGAGTAAGAAAGCCAGGTTGGAGTGTGGAATCTGAGACATTCGGCATGGCAAACATATTTCCAATTGATTATTTACGTAATTTTAATTACACACAGCCTTGTATGGTTTACTCAAAGTCATACTCTGATCCTGTGACAGCCTGGTATACATCCTCTGACCAAAGTTTGCATTTGCTTTTAAGCACTTGGCAGAATCCAGATAAAAGAAGCCCAACAAAGCAGCTGATCACATCATTGCTTTCACTCTCCAAGTCCTGCCTCCATCGTGCTTCATGCTCCCCACCCCCTGTGATATCACTATCTGCCATCAAGATTACTTGAATTGCAAAACCATTTCCTTTTGGGATTTCTCCCTTTTTCATCAATGCTTTCCTCACCCTTCCCCCATCTTGAAATATACACTTCTGATTCACATCCCTTACAGACAACTTAAAGTGATTTCTATGAAAATGGTAGCAATAAATGGTAGTAGAAGAAATATTATAGAAGGTCCATTTTAATTAAAAAGAGTGTGGGTAACATATAGCCCCTGCACAGCCACGCAGGACTCGACAGGTGAAAGCATTATTTGGTGAGAGGTAAAATGGGATGTCAGCAACTGAGCACTTTAAAAGAAACCCACTGAAAACAAGCACAGTCGTGCAGCTTACAAGGAATATGAAACTCCAGAAGTGGTGTGCAGGAAACACAGAGCACCCGGGAGAACACTTCATACACGAGAAGTGCTATGAAGTGACGCTGTGTAGGAATGACACAGCCACCAGTGCTCTGCCCTATTCCTAGCTAGATCAATTTTAATTTAAGTGCAAGTAACTTTTATGTCTTTTTACTCAAGCAAGACCAATAACCTTAAGTTAACAGTCAATTCCTCATAAGGCATGAAGAAAGTAAAGAGCATCCATAATCCACAAGCACAAAGCGAGTTTCAAATTGACTTCACACAACTCTCATAAATACCCCTAAGAAGTAGCACTAGTGGTACACAGACCTACGTGGCAGTTGTTTCCCTCCTCTACTGCACCTGTATACCTGAATGTGCAACTTTTCAGCCATCCCCAGTTACCTCTCTTCTGCCTTCAATATATCTTTAATGTTATTTCATTTCTTACATTTATTTCAGTTGAAGTGAAAGAATACCAAGTTTTGGCTAAAATCTGAAAAACCGACAACTAAAGCAAATGGTATTTCTGAAAACAACAGGTAAGGAAGTGAAGGAGTAATCTCACCGGTTTATCTTCTGTGGTGTTTTTGCAGAGTTGTTCCTTGCTAACTGTACTATCCTGAATTAACTCTGATACCTCATCTAGCCCAGATGAAGTTTTCTTGTAATGCTGGGTCTAGAGACATGCTTCTGCCAACAGATTAACATGAAAAACTGATGTGATGGGTTTTTAGAGTACGTAATGCTGAGAACTGTGGTTCCCACTGCGAACTTTTCCCTAATCAGAGAAAAAAAAAAAAAACCACCAAAACTGCAGCATAAAAAGATAAAAATCCAAAGGATGTACTCAAGTGGCTTAGCGATTTTGGGAAAAGAGAAGAGGAATTAAAAGAAATTTCTCTTCTCCCTCATTTAATTAACCTTGCCTTTAGCCTCAGATAGGTTTTCCACAAGACAAAAATAATTCATCTTTCATTCTTCAGCTGAAAAAAAATCAGAACTGAAATTGCAAAATGCGTGGATGGGGGATGAACAGGTTTTCAGTTAGGATTTCAAAGCTCTTGATTTTATGAGAACTCTAGGTAAACGTGAGCATCCTCCCCACAGCTGCAAATTTTGTTACTGTTTCCCAAAGCCAATCAAAGATGTAGCTCACTGGTTCAGAAAAGGAATCACCTGGAAAAACACCCTGCAGGATTCAAACACATTTCCTAAGAGCAAGGCAACATGCTGGAAAGGCTCTGGAGAGAGAAGTTCTTTTATAGACTATGGCTTAAGCCCAAGACTGCTTTTGTAGAACCACTGAGAAGAGCGATCACTGTGATGGGTGGCCATCCTTCACTGCTGACGGTCGGCTGCTAGCAGATGGGACCCACGGGTTGGCGACCTGTGGGAGATCACTTCGTGGAGAATGGAAAACCAACATCTGTTTCATTAACAGTTGTGATAGCCTGTAATGCTCAAACATAAAGGGATTCATTTTCTTTCTCTCTCACCGCTTCTCAAAACACAAGTTGCTAACATATAGAGCATCCTTGCATGGGATAAACCATCCCACCTGGTGAAACTGGAAAAGTGGCAAAAACCAGAAAAATACTTATAATCCAGATTTTATTCCTTATGTGGAAGACAAAAGTATGCTAGATAAGGAAAAAATCTCTTTTTTTTTTTAAGTAATTTTCAATAGTATAAGGTTTATTTTAATATGTATAATAGTTATATTAATAAGGGTCTTCTTTTATAAGGCCTGTTGCAGATTACAGACTTGTAAAGGAAATAATGAATATTACGCCCTCAACCCCTGTGCATTCTGCAGGCGTTTTGTTGTGATTGCTGGGTAAAACAAAAGGAAGGCAGACGGGAGATTACAGTGCTTCTTGTACCGTGGCTTCGTCTGGCTGGGCAGGAATGAGCTGTACTCTGGGACCCACAGAGGAGGAAATTTATCACTCGTGCCAGCAGATTCAGAATAAGACATCGGTGGCTGAGAAAACAGGAGAGTGTGCATAGGATGATGCCCCTGGGAAAGGGGCATGGGGAGGAAGATCCTTTTATCACTCTGCAGACTCTTATCTTTCAGAAGACCGGGGGTATCAGCAGTGGCTCTTGCAAAAAGAGCTCAGATAACTCACTCCTGAGAGAGAACATGAACCTAAGGGGATATCGTGAGGTATCCAACAGCCTGGCCAGCTGGGACCTCAAGGGTAAAGGGACAGTTTTGATGGGATGGAGCAGTTTGACATAGACAAGGCTGCCTATGTTGAATTTTAAGGACTTTTCTTGATATTTACCTACAAGGTCATCCCCCTCATAAGGCTTCTTGCAAAGTCAGAAGATGAGTTTGAAAGTCTCTACCTCCAGCCATATTACCAAAGACCTCCATACCTGTCCCCTGCCTCGTGTCTCACAGTCTCCAAGGGGAGAACAAGGGAATTAAACAGGACATGTCATGCAGCTCTGGTAACTTTGGTAAATACCACTGCCATATACAAATGAGTCAGCAAACCAGACAACCCCCTGCATCCACGACATCTTCCTGTGCCAAGGTGGAAAAGGTTTCTCAAGGCATTGTAGTTTTAGCATTAATGAACAGCTGTGGAGCACAGCACGGTAGGGTCTGTATCACAAGGAGAGCACCTCTACACCAAGGACTCTCACAGGCTCTGCACAAACTTGACACCAAGAGTTGAGTCAAAAGTTTACACAAGACAAATAGCTAGCGAATTCAAAACTTGCATTAATAATTATGTCATTAGCTTCAAGCTAAATTAATAACTCTGTTAGTAGTCTGAATCAAAACCTTTCATCCACATGCACCTGAACTCCAAAGCATTTAATATTCAGATCCAGACCCAAAGTCAGAGCGAGAGGGAACAGGAGGAATGTGAGCCTTAATTTTTCAGCTAGGAGTCACTCAAAAGAGCATTAAGAACAGCTAATGAGACTGAGAAAATGCATACTTACATATTTTGCAATCCAACTCAAGAAATTCCAATAATGTGCTGTCTCTGCAACATCAGCAGGTAATCACACAAACAAACAAACAAACAAAAAAACAGAAACCATTTGCAGATTTATATGAACTCTTAGAAGCAGAGCTCTGCTACACCAAGCTGAACTCTAATGAATTCCCTGGCTTATTACAGCCAGACCTAAACAGTGTTTGGATTTTTAAAATCTTTTCTACTATGGATTCTGCCATAGTCCAAGGTGGTTTTTTATGTTGTCTGTTTGGTTGTTTTTTAGCATTTTTGTTTATAAGAATTAAAAATTCTCTAAGTGAAATGATCTTCAAGAGTTCACAGTGCCAAGCAGCTTAAAATAATTTCAGTGAGAAAAGCCACTGTGGAAAGATCTTCTGCAGCATTAGCTACCAGCAGTTACTGCGTATGAAATAGTCTGAGGTAGCTTATGCCAGAAAGGCCTCTTCAAATCCTAATTTTTATTACTGTGTTTTTTATTACAAAGTAAAGTGTTTATATTATCCCCTCAAATCCTACAGTTGTATATATATAATATATTATTATTATATATATATAATTCCAGTCCCACGGATACAGTCAGGAGCGTGCAAGGAAAAGGAGGATGATGCAAGAACAGGCTACAGGGCACTGCAGAAACTGGTCTTCTTGGACCACACCTCCCTTGCAGTTTGGGCTTCTGTATTCATCCCTCTATCTTTTTTTTTGTGTGTGTTTTCTCAGTAGAAATGAAGCACCCATTTTAATGAGGCCTCGCTTTCTCAGTTTTACAAAGATGCAGTTGATCTGCAAGAAAAGCAGCCGAGTGACGTGGTTAATAGCAAGCAGCTGACTCGGCAGGAATTTGAACCCACAGAAGCCCCTCTTTGACCTGCTTCTTGGTGTGCTTTTTGTTGTTGTTGTTTCTTTTTAAACTGCGAAGTCTCCCACCAACAAAAGTTTTAAGGTTTTATCTTATTTTCTTCAACCCTCATTGTGCACTAAGCCCGGTGATGCCCAGAACTTTGTTACAGACCAAACCACACCTGCATCAGCCTGCAGTCAGAACAGGACCACAAAGCCCCTCCGGACACTACCAAAGATGCTCACTGGCACTTAGATTCTCCCTGATGCTGGAACGAGACAAGCCTATGTGTAAATACCCGCAGCAGCTGAGTTGTCTGAGCTTGCAGGGCTAGCGGCATCCTGCAGCAATTGCTGAGCAAGGCGGTCACAGAATCAGGACACAAGCCGGGGACTGTACCATGCACCCACCACTGCCAGCTCCATGCCAGCACTGTATTATCTCAGACCACTCCTTCAACTTGGGACAACTTTTTGTTCTCTTTTATCTGAGGAACCAGCAGAAAATGATAGAGAGCCTAGAGCATGGGAAGGAAACAACCACAGAGCTGGGGTAGCTTTAATTCGCTGGCTTTCCCTGCACTAAGGGTATTATGGCTCAAGGAAAAAAATGCATTTATACTGACAGTAAAAGGACTCTGTGTCACCAGCTCCCTGCTACAACAACAGACTGCTTGTTTTCAGTGCTAAGGTCATCTTCGAGGACTGGTTTCGGACTTCCCCTGGAAGAAACAAGAAAGGAGGCGGATTTTTTTCCAGCGTGGGGGAATCTGAGCATGACCATGTGGAAACAGACATAAACTATTCTGGCTTCTTCCTTGCCAGAACCAGTTCTCCCTCATAATTAACCATTAATCCGGCACACACACACACAAATCAAATCGAAAGGTCAACGTTGCCAGCATGTGTGAAGTTTTACTTTCTCTACAGCTTGCTCAAATGAGGCCTGAGAGGTCACAGGCAGGCAGTCCACCCGGCACTGCCCTCCTCCTCCAAACAGGAGCAGCAAACCCCACTCCAGATTTGCAGCACAGCCACACTGGATTGCACAACCCTGTCCCAGCTCGGTGGCGGCTCCAGCCTGCAGCACATCCCCCTTGCTGACCTCGGTGTGGCAGGAGCAGATCTGCAAGCAGCCAGCACGTTCCTCGCTGCGACACAGCTGCACGGCGCTGCACGCTGACTTCCTGAGCCAAGGGGCACTTTGGCACAAGGCTGAGCCGTCATTTTTCTTCCTATTATGTTATGATATGGATCTTAATAGAACAATCATGTATAAGGTTTAATGATAAGGCAGTATGAAATTTATAAACTCTTCCATCTACTAAATGCAAATATGGCAAGTCAGCCATTAAGCCCTACGCAACCAAGTCCTTTCCCCCTAATCCCTCCCCTCCCTTGACAGTGTTGGCTGCATGATCCCTGCTCTCACTGTACTTCCATATCCTTCTGTTTCTTGTGACTTTGTTTTCCCACGTGGGTGTAGCAGGTTTCCACACTCTTCATTTTAACGCAATTTTTTTGGCCATGCCAGGGATTTATCCAGGAAATTCTGGTAGGCGGGCCAGACCCTCTGCGAGAACTGGAAGCTGTGAACCATGCCGAACGGAGCACAGCGATGTATATCGCACTCGGGCGGCTGATAGCACAAGCCATGAAGAGAGACAAGCAGAGGAGGGTGGGTGAAATTCTCGAAATAGAAAGTTTACTGAATGTTAGGAGCCAAGAAACACATAGCTGAGGAATGGAAGCTTTTCCTGGCTTCTGCTGCTGGAGACAAATCGCAGGATTTTCTCTGGTTCATCTTTCTTTCAATTCTTTAAACTTTCATTTGGACCATTTGTATGTCCATAGCGGTGTTGCTCATTTTGATTGCTCTGAGATTGAAGTTTTTCTTCTCTGCCCTTCAAATTAACGTTCATGTCAGTTTTTAAAAAGCTCTTTTATTTCTCTTCCCTTACACATCTTTTCACATCTTCTTACAGCTCCTCCTCCCCCCACCTTTTTCTTTTCTTCTCAGGAACAGCCTCCAAGTTTTCCTCCCCTACAGTTGCTGCTACTACAGCTTGAATACTTGTGTGGAAAGTCTCTGATGACAAAGCAGGAGGCAGAAGAAAAAGAAGTGGGGAAAAAAAAAAGAACAAGAACCTCAGGTGATTTTCAGACCTCTATGGGGAGCTCAGACATCTTCACTGCCTCATTGACTATCTCTTTTCCAACCTTACTTGGGAACATCCCTTTTGTTTCTCACCTTTTTCAAACAGAGGGAAGAAGAATGGAGCAAGAAGCACTTAACTTCATGACACCTGCTGATTTTACACACTGAGCCTTCTATCCAGCCTGGGGAGGAGACGGGGCACAAACCACTCGGAGAAGCAGATTTGAAGCACAGCAAGAAAGGGCACATGGCAAATATTTGGAGAGGCTTTTACCATAGAGGGAAGACGACTGAAAAAGAATTCACAAGACAGAGGGTTTGCAGGAAATTGAATGTGCTAAAATAAATACCACGTGCAGTATAAAGGGTTAAGTACCCGATGCTTACAAATACAGAGCAGGCTGGGTGCATCCAAGTCGCATTTGATTGCTCTTATTTATCTGTATTGGTTGTCTGCTGCCGCAGGCGAGGAAAGACAAAAGAGAATTGCAGCGTTTTGACTTGTATTTACCTTTTCCTACCTTTTTTTTTTTCTTTCTTTTTTAGACAAAGGAGGCTCAGATAAGTGACTGTAGCATCCCTGGGTCTAACAGAACGGCACTGGCTTGCATGGATCCAATCTGCCCAGACAGACACTGTGTGCGCTTCTTCCATGTTTCTATTCATTACAGTTTGCTCTAAATTTATATAGCCGGTTAACCAGTAGCTTGCACGGACCTGACAGCAGCACCTACCTGTGCCTGTCTGTTTAATGGCCTGTCAGCAATACCATTATAAAATCCCCGTTTTATGGATGCATAACACAGTCATAAAAATGTGTTTTCCTACCTTCAGAATTGTCCGACACGATTTCATCTCCAGGAGCACTTTATTTCAAAAAAGTAGCATGATACAATGCGTGATGAAAATATATTACCAGCCGTTTTACACTGATCCCTGCCTAACCCTTCCAAAACAGAAGTTCTTCTTGTAAGATTACCGGTCCTCAGCCACAATGAACACAAAACTATTGCATCTGCACAGCAGCTCTGTTGTGTGTGCATGGGGCAGATGTGAATAAAACCAGCCCCTTTGCTTGGAGGGGCTCAGTACCCACCCTGGCTGGACCTGCCGATCAGTTTAGGAGGGACCAAGCTGTGTGCCCGCAGAAGGTGACCTGCTGATGAAAAAGCAGACGAGTGACAATCCGCAAGTGACAATCCACGGCTGCCACCCACCTGTGACACATGAGGCTCCCCACTGGAGCATCTTCACCCTCCTGTGCTAATTGGAACAAACAGAAAAAAGTATAATTGAGCTCGGTGCAATTTACAGTGTCCAAGCAGGAGAAATTTATCCCTGTGGTGAGCCCTCCATGCTAGGGTCAGAAAATCCCCACACTGGGGGGTCTAGCAGTACTTAGGTGATGCTCAAATTGTGCATCAGACTCCAATCCACAGGGTGCATTTTTTCCTTGGAAAAGCTCCTGTGCAGTAAGTGCATGTATGGTTTTTTTCTTCTCTGCCCTGAAAAAAACTCTAAGCCTAAGTCCCAGAATTTGTCCCCATAATTACTAGTCCCAGATTTACAATTTTATCCTGTCTCTTTAAAGGCATTCAAGAACCACAAGCCTTGTTTCTAAAGATCACAGGATGTAATTTTGGCTACATGGATGTAAAAAGCAACAGACAAGCAAACCAGCCCTTCCACTCCTACCAATAACAGCCCATGGTTTGGGGGATTTATTTATCTCCCTCCTGATTTTAAAATCAAGCCATTCCCAAATTGCATTTTAACCTCAAACAACTGCAAGACCCAGAAACATATCTTCAAGGAAAAAAAAAAAAAATAGGAAGAAAAAAGGGGGGTAAAAAAAGAATAAATTGCACTGTAAATAAAACATCTGGTTTTGGTTTCCTAACATTAGAGACCTAACTCTTCCTAAATGTTGGTAACTAACTCTCTCTATCCTTGATGGATGAGCTAGGCTAACCATGGGCAAATGAAGGAGTAGCATTTTTCCTGCTTCTGGCAGCACAGCGTGTCTTTAACCTACTGCTTAAATGAATGCTCCCTATGAAAAAAAACAGATGATAAAGGATGCAAACCCACAAGTAAAGCCATACAAACTGTTAACGCTTTCTGACCAGACGAGCCACAGGACAAGCTGTGCGGAGCATTTGCCTCATGTGCAGCCCCATCTATGGAGATCCCACTTCCTGGCCTGGGCTGCATTTTATGTTTGAACAAAGGCCCCAAATATGCCTCATTAAATGCTAAATATGATCAAAGAGAAAAAAGGTCTCAACCCATGTTAATGGCTTCCCACAAATGTGACGTAAAAATGTATGTTTGTCCACGGGGACAAGGCTCCACGTGAGGCTGAGGCCATCCACTCCCAAGGGCTTTAGCCTCTGCTGGTGCTGAGCACGTTTCAGTTCCAGCTGTAATAAGATGAGTTTCTTCTGCATCTTTGTTGCCTGACGGAGGCCACAGTGAGTGCCTGCTCAACAGCTGGCGGCAACATTTTTCTTCTCACTACTAAGCATATTTGGACACTTGATTTAGTAGAGCAAATAAGGGCCAGCTATATTATATGAGGCAAATAGGGAGAAGTGTAAATCCTCCTACCTGCATGACCGGTTTCATCCCACATGCCTAATTATTTAGGCAATCTCTGAAGACTTCTTTTGGGCAGCTTTCGTCATGCATCTTCTGAGCTCTTAGGCTAAATGTTTCTTTTACGGCACTCAGTGATGTGGTTAAAAGGTCTAATCCAAGCCTATTTCACAATGTTTGCTTTGTACATGGGGTAAGTCTGTATATATGTATTTCAAATTGGAATTTACAGTGGCTACTCAACGTGTTTAGAAATTGTGTACAGTAGATAAACTCGAATTTCAAACATAGCCTGCACACTTTCTAATGGAGAACATATACCTAGCAAATTCTTCAAACATGATCACCATGCATAAACACTTCTCCATTTGAAACTGTTTGAAAGCAAATAAACTGGAAATTTATAGGGCTACTTTAAGACACAAAGTTTACGGCACCGATGTGTATGGATAATAGCAAATATGCCCCAAAGCACAATGTCACTGAAAGGAGAACCTGCATTTCCCTGCAAAGCAGCTGAAGAACAGTCAGAATTAAAATGTTTAATATCTATTAAGCTTTCTAAGGAGGGGAAATGGAGATGGAGGTGCCAGGCTCTGCTCCGTGGTAACTGAATGGGATGAGTGGGAATGGCACAAAGCTGCACTGGGGGACGTTCAGACAGGACATCAGGAAAAAATTCTTTGCCCTGAGGGTGCTCAAACACTGGGACAGGCTTCCCAGTGAGGTGGCTGATGCCCCATGCCTGTCAGCGTTCAAGAGGCATTTGGATAATGCCCTCAATAATGTGCTTTACCTTTTGGTTAGACCTAAATTGGTCAGGCAGTTGGGCTTGATGATCTCTGTAGGTCCCTTCCAGCTATTCTATTCTGTATGTTCTGAGGCTTTTATTTGGACAACCTTATTTCCAAATAACCAGAATGCACAGCTCACAGTTGTTTCAGGAGCATTTCTGATTGCTGTAGCCAAAGAACTTGAGTTTTTGTCCATGCTGTGCATTTCATGAGATACGTCATTCTATAGACTCAAGTAAAAAAGAACAATTTTGTGGGCCAGTTTACTCTGTAAAATATTCTGCCTAATCCTTGTAAAAATAAGCTTCATGCTAATCCTCCTGAAAGCAATTGGAGACGACTTTAAACATTTCTATCACTTTTTATTAGCTTTAAGCCGATCTAGTTTCTCTAATTTTCATCAGGTTTATTAGGAACTGTCCAGATATCAGATTTTTATAGTTGATCTGGTTTTATATAAAACCCTCAATCTGGCACATTTTAATTTCCCAAGCAGACATCTGTCTTCATCTGCATCTTGTAAAGTACTAAGCACCTTCTTGGCCCGTAATTAATTAGAAGCAATGACCTATGCATGAGGTAGTAATAGCATCCAATTAGTGGAAATGTATGATGCTTGCAGAGGTATTATCAGTCACATCACAGTACAGAGAGATTTTCCTGTTCATGCTGCATGTCCTGGATGCAATGTATCAGCAATCTGTAGCCATGACAGAGTGCTAGCACAGTTCAAAAAATCCTGCCCCTTGGCCTGATCTTTCCAATGTGAATTTCTAAAGACATTCAGATGCTAATATTTCTGTGCATTTATGACTGCCGTCAGAAACTTAATGTCTTCAAGCTATAAATATGCTTGCCATCAAACTTATGGCTGTAAGATAACCATGGAGGTTTGTTAAACACATGAGGCTAGAACCTGCTGGGCACAGGAAGGCTTTGAAGCATCGGCAGCTCTCCTGTTGAAGAGCTTTCCCTTCCTGAACAAAGCTGGGAACCAGTCCCAGAGGCCAGAATTCCCTCTTCCACAACTGGGGGCTGGAGTTGCAGTATGACCCAGTTCTCAACAACATAAAAATTTCCAGCAGTTTTTTGCTGCACGTGTACAGAGCCTGTGGAGTCACGTCAGAGGAAACTTCACTCTCAGTCGTAAATGACCTGTGTATTATATGATGCTTTGCAAATGTTTTGTTAATACAACCCCACAGGAAACAGCAGGAGTTGCACGTGTGTATCTGAGCAAAGTTTCGTCTCAGTGCTTTCTATAGGACTTAGACAATGACAGGGAAAAGCCAGTAGGAAGCTCGAACTTACAATTCTCTGCTTGATATGAGAGAAAAGGCATAAATTGTAACTGACAGGGAGAAATTCAGAAATTAGTCACTGAAGTACTGAGATGTGGGGATGTCTGAGATGATGAAGATCGCTCTTTGAGTATCCCTGTAATATGTTTGCTTACTCTGAGAATTCACTTGCAATTCACCGAGGCTGTGTCTCTCCACTAGTCCTGTATGAGCATCCATAAAAAGCTGGATTGCATTCAGGCTGAGTACGCTGCCATTTGATAGAGTTAACACGATCAGCTAGTGAACTCCTGATATTGATTCAAAGAAAGATAGCACAGAAAAGACATGGTGCCAAAAGATGGAACCACATTCGACAAGGGACTGGAGCAAGCAGGCTACTCCACCAGGAGGCTGAACAAGGTGAAGCCTCAGTGTCTCTTGAAGCCTTGGTCACAGTGGCTAAGGGAAGGCCTGATGTCCACCACTGTACCTCCAGCTCTGCTAGCTCATGCAGACAGGATGGAGCCAGGACTCTGTCACTGCCACCACAATGGCTTCACGGTACCATGGTGGGAAGGATTTGCATGCAGGAAAAAAGAGGATAATAATTTTTTTCAATAATGGCCTCAGGTCTGACCAAAACTGGTAAGCAAGAGTGCTTCTTATGTGCATTTAGAAAGAGCTATAGCTGTGCAGAAGGGAATCTCACAAAAACTAGCCCATGTTGCCCTGTTTACATCCTGTCACCCTATGCTTCCTGCTAATTTGATGATTGAAAGCACCCCCTGTCATCAACATGCCAAGAAATTCTCATACAGTTTCATCCTATAAAAAAAATCTTCAGAAGCTTCCCATTGATTTTAATGAAAGCAGAAAATGCCTCTGGAGAACAAAGACAACACATTTTTAGACTCAGATTTTCACTGCTTTTCCTATGGTGTGATATCCAGAAGGCTGTAAAAGTACACAATTACATGGTCACACTTGTTTAGGTTTTAACTTTACCCACACTTATGTGTCTCATTTGGCTTTTAAATAAGATTTTGAAATAAGGCACTTTAAGGCTTTTAAGTCAGTACTTAACATTTAGATTTGTTTAGACTGAGGATAAATATTTATTTAGACATAGTTAGGCTTATGTCAAATAAGAGTATGCAGCTAAATTGACATAATCATTCAGTAATATTAACCCAACATGTGAATTCAGACAAGCCTTTGAAAAGTAAAAGCATTAATAGTGCACCAAGATTTGTGGAATAAGAATGAAATGAGAAGATGGTGAGAAGTCATTTACCTTCGTAATTGTCTTGAGGAATTGGCCAGCCTCTGGGACAGAACCCCTTAGTAAAACCACCCAGAGGACACAGGGATATGGAACCTGCCAATGAAGGGGAATGAGCAAAATAATTGGCTATATTTGGTGCATTTGTTATTTCATTGAAATAATTGATCTCTGATGCTAAGGATAGCAACAACGGTGGGATTCAAATACTCCACACATTAATGAAGTCTCTTACTCTCTGGCAGTGGGTTTAAACTGTGCCTACTCCCACTGCACATTTCCTTCAGCAAGAGACAGTGGTTTAATATTAAAGCAGGGCAAGTGTTCAGATTGAGGAAGTAATAATTCACAGAGCAAAGCAAGGTCACCTTGCTCAGTCTCACCAATATGTAAAGTGTGCTCCCTGCCACAGGAAAAGCTAAAGGAGTGGGCCAGATCCTTTCCTCTATAAAACAGCAGCAACAACAACAACAAAAATACAAGGCAACTAAGCCACTGATTTCAAAGGCCATTGCTCGATCTGAGTACATCTGGAAAAATGCAGTGGGTCAATTAGGTGATTAAACAAACACCTTCCCCCTCAAAAATAGCTCTGCTCAGCAGGAACATTGTTTGCTTATTTGAAGAAGTTCCTTAAATTGTAATGTCTTTTTCATATCCTTCCAGTCTAGGGCAAATCCTGAGAAGAAGCTTAGTAACTGCTGACAAAGCTGTTTGCCACATTTTGTTATATGGCTTTAGATTTCTCTCTGCCAGGCACCCGAAATGCTGTGCAACAGCACGTGCCACATCCAGGGCCCCTCCTGCAGGGCAAGAACAGAAACAGAGCTCTAGGAAGTGCACTGGATATCTTACCGATGACGCAAATGTAATTTGTTATTAAGGTTTCAATTAGCTTTTAAGCAGCGCTGTGACAGGAGGAAAAATACCTTCTTGGAAGGAAAAACCACCTTGGTCTAGAAGAATCAGAGGTCCTTGTCCCTTCCAGCACTACTTCTAGGCTTCAGGGTGGAATGGCCATAAATCGGTGGGCAGTGCATATGGAGAAATTTCTTAATTTCTTGTATGAGCCAGGCCTTTTATACATCCTGCAGTATTATAATAATATTCACATACAACTTCCAGAGTGGTCTGGTTGGCCTGACAGCACTTTTATTAGTAACGCTTTGTTTGAACTTACTGGGACTGCTATTTGATTTATGAAGTCCTTCGCGAGCTTCGGACTGATTTGCACAAACTCACTATGATCTGCATGTAGGAATTGCTTCACCCAGCCCTGAATGAGTTGGGTGACATGGTACTTATTGTCCTAGCACCACCAACCCTACCCAATAACAACTTTTGACATATAACCTTGTCCAATTAAATAAACAAGACAATTTAGATACACAGAAGGTACTTATTAGGGCTGGATCATGGCCAGCTCACTGAAGCAGGAGAACCATTCTTTGAAAAAAGCTGTATGTCGTTTAGCAAAGTTTAATGACTGGAAGCTTTCATGAGCTTTGCACCACGTCGCGTGTGGTGGTGGGACATCCACATGTATGGCGCTCCCTTTCTACTGCAGTGGGCAACAGTTGTGAGGTCCTGGGTAATGCTGTTTGTATAAAAAGATTTTTGAAGATAAATGGCTTTCTAACATACCCCCTTTTAGCCTCTATCTTAACTGGACCCTATTTATGTGAATCAAGAATGGCTGAATGAGAATTCAGAACCATGATGTCACCGTTTCACCATTTTTTTCCTTTCATCCCAGGGAATTACCAAATGCTACTTCTTACAGAAGGATTTCAGTTGTTTTTCACTTCTTTGCCAGGGACTTTTTTTTTAATGGAAGACAAAGTAGAAAGAGAGGGGACAGTGAATAATAGGATGAGATAAATTAGAAAAAGTCACTCCCTAATGGCTACATGACAATTACTAGAAGTACTACATTTGTATATGATACAGCCTTGATACCAGAGCCCAATGACAAAATTTGCCCAGTGGCAAAATGGTCTAAGCTCTTCTGTGTGGATCTGGGGACTAAAAGACATTTCCTTTTCGCCTATTTAAAGTCTCATCTTTTTCCTGTATAAACATGAGATCTAGGGCTTTTCTAACTCAAACAGGCTCCCAACTGATCCTGTGCCACTGCTCCCCCCTCCCACCCACCCAAAGGTCTCCAATGCGAAAAGCTCCCTGACCTCTTCCAGAAGGAACAGGATGCAGCAAAAATGAATGAAATATTTGTGATGGACTCATCCTCTCCGAGTGTCCTTCCAAATCCCAGCCCTCTGTTGGCCCTGTGCTAAGCGTTTTGTTCCCGATGTGTTTAAAGGAGGCCTTAGCATTAGTTTTGCTTACTCTGGTAAGTCACTCTTCAAATGCCTTTTTAAGCCTCCCTAAGTGCACTCAATCTTTTAAATTCCATCTGCCAGAGTTAAAGATCTCTTCTAATTTTCTTTATTAGGGCAGGATACCAGCTTTTTGAATGAAACTTCTCATTCCTAATAAGCTCCCCGAGAACAGCGCAGACACTCCACCTCTCCTCCTCACTCCTGGCCCTTCACCAGGCTGGTGCCGGCTGCCCCTGAGCTTCCCGTGCATCATGGCCCGGCCTCCCATCTGCCTCCTCAATCCTCCCTGCCCCCTGTAACAGCCTTCCTCCTTTTACAAATCCCCTTCTTTTTTTTTTTTTTTTTTTTTTTTTTTTCTGAAAACAAAGGTGCTAAAAAATAATAATGAAGTAAAACAAAAATTAATAATGAACGGGAAAGAAAAGAAGGAAACTGCTGCACGCAGTTCCGCAGCTGCTGGGTGCAGCCAGGTGCAGGCCCTCATGAAGCTTGCCACAACTATGAGTTTTGGGTCGTGATATTGTCCTGTCACGATGCCAAAGCAGCCATGGTAGGTATGGTGGAAGGCAGAGGGATGTGGCCCTCTTCCAAAATCTACAGTCAAAGCCACCATGCCAGTGAGTGACAGAGAGGAGGCATCCAATTCTGACTCTTGAAATGATTTCAGTAATTTTTTATTTATTTTTTTCTCCCACTCATGGTTTTGATTAATTAGACAGAAGCTCCCTTGTCAAATGAGTGGTCCTTCCTTCTCCATTTTCATACCTCCAAGAGAAGGCTATTCAAGTGGCGTAGGTATTATTAAGATTTGAGATTCCATTCAATTAAACATCGATACAGGAGGAAAATTATCCTTTTAAGAGATTACTAACAGCACACTGGTTTCTGTTGTCCACATGGGATCCTGAAAATTGACTGGCTGCATGGAGCTTGACATTTTATACTACTTCAGCGCAGAAACGAAGCAGAATTAGGAAACAATTATTGATAAGTATGCAACTGTGGCACCATAAAAGCCCCATAGGTAGGACCAATCTAAGGAGAAAGAAATGAAAAAACAGCTTTCACCTTTTTTCCTATTTTTTCCTTGTCTGCACTGTTGGAAATTTATTCCCTGCTGTTTCATATTTCCTGTACTGATTTAAAGTGTTACCTACTGCATTATTCTCTTCAAGGCCTGGATTTTCCAGGTGAAAGCATCATTAGAAACAATGAGGCTGAGGTAGAGAAATGGGGCCAAATTGAAGAATTCTTTAACTATGTAAGTAGTAAAATGTATTTTTCCACATAACGTTTTAGCCACAGCAGAAATTGCTTTTCCACATCAAAGTCGAGACATATTCAAATGAGTACAAGAACCTCAAGGATAAGTAAGACATTTACATTTTTAGGAACAAACAGACTTGTAACAAACAATGCTGGGTATTAATCCTGATCAAGACCAAAAACTGTTTTTCTAGGAAAGATTCTCAAGATATATTTGCCCTTCTTTCCCTGCAGAGTCCTCAGGAACTGACAGAATCGACTATAGCGTATCTCAAGATGAGAGCTATGCATCTCAGAACAGGAGAATATTCAGAAGCCCAGACACTTTGAGCTAAACCTCTCACTTTCTTATCTAGAAGAAACTCTTCCACAGATCATCACTTGTCTCACCACTATCCCAGTCATTTCATTGTAATTGTGTTTTAGAGGTGATAGAAGCAGGTTGTTTCTCTGCTGGCTGGTTTCTGCCTAGTACAAGTAAGCACTAAGTATGCCATTAACTTGCTAAAAATGTAAACAAGCTAATTTTAGTGATAATGGCAAAGGAAAATAAATACACTGGATTCAATTAATGCTGATGTTGGAAGTTGTAGTAAGAAGTCAGCACTTAAAACTTTGCTCATGCTGAGATTCCACAAACTCCCAGTTATTTTATCCTGTTTACATTATGCATTCTGGCAGAGAGGTGACCCACATAACCTTCACATTTTTGTCTTAAACTTACAGTAAAAAAACAAAACAAAACAAAACAAAACAAACAACACAAAGGGTTCAGGTAAAACATTTTTTGACTTATGACATTGCTGCCAATTACATTTGTAATTAGTGATTGCATTGAACCACCACCAATAAATACTTTTTTTTTTTTTTTCCTAATATTAAGTTTTAAAAAGTCTTGTCTAGATAAAATCTTGGGAATCAGAGTCTTCAAAAGTGCAGGAACATGCTTTTCAGTCCTGGTTTTAAAATATGAACTTTAAATAGAGACAAACAGGAAGTTAAAATACCCCATGAACTTTGCTTCTCTTCTGTGAGTCTCTTACAGAGTGCTGTATTCTTTGGACAGCGCTTACAGGAACATTTCAACACCCCTTAATCTGCTACAGTTTTACTATCTATAAATGGGTTAAAATATGTGGCATAGCTTATAATTTTACAGCTTCTTTCAAAGAGGCATGCATGAGTTTAATTAATTGCCCTTGGAAGGAAATTGGCTAATTTATTCCATGTTAATGGTTGCATGTTGAAATAAACCATTCAAAGCCCTTTAACTACAAAAAATGCAAGCAGCATTCCTAAGGTTTATTCATCAAACCAGAGCTGTTCTCATGACTTCTGCCTATGCACAGTTTTTTTTTTTTTTTTTTTTTTTTTTTTTTTCCCAGTCAAATTCATTTTCTGTGTTTTTTTTCCAGTCAAATTCCCCCAAATTCCGGATCCTACAGAAACTGAACTACCTTCCCCTTGTCAGGACTCAGCAACTCTGCTCTTTTTCTCATGCTCAAGGCTGTCTGGGAACCTCAGACTAAACACTATTATATTCATCTCCACTAGAAGCTCAATCCAGGATTTAGAGCACTTAAACACAGCAGAGGGGATCACTGCACTTAGAAGCCAGAGCCACCTCCATTAAGAAAGAAATGCAAACCTGTGGCAGGAGGGAGTGGAAGACAGAGCACATGCTGATAACGCTGCACTGTTTGTACAGTAGCTCTGTAGCTATAACTTTTTTTAGGAATTGGAAAATCTCAGGTTCACGCTGTTGAGTGCACCCATCTGCACCGTCTCTCTAATGCTTTGCTACCAGATGTCTTTGTGCCAAAGGGGGCTCCTCGATCATCTCGTTTAAAGAACACCTAGTGCTTTACAAGAAACAGTGCTACATATAGGAACAGACAGAGGGATACCTGACTCTTAGGGCATTGATCTGGGCTCCCTGGTGCAGGACCAGCTTGTGCATTTTACCCGGTGATTAATGCAGAGCATTTAACCCATGTTCAAAACAGGAACCAGATCTCATCTCTTTCCCCTTCTTTCTCTTTCCCCTTCTTTCTCAGGCTGAGGAACGCAATGAACTCGGGCACCACACTTCTTCAGAATGGATGTAAAGGGAAGGGAACTATCATCAGTGCCATGTTCCTTGTCCAAGTTACTTCAAAAGAAGAGAGAATGAGCCTTGCTCCATTTATATCCTAAAGAACAACACAGAGATCTGATTGTTTAAGGGTCCAGGCTGTGAAGCTAAGTTTGGTGTGGGTGTCTCTATGCATCCAAGAATGGAACTGGGAAAATCCCTAAAAAGAAAAATTTCAAATACATTTTTCTCCTAGGCATTCCTTGCTAACTATTTTGGGCATTCCTGCTTTGCATCCTTGTTGTTCATGAATCATGCCCTGATGGGCTCAGCACTCCACCAAAGAATCACAGATTCATTCAGATTGGAAAAGACTTCTAAGATCTAGCCCAACCTTTGCAGAAACCCATGCAGTAACTGGAAGTGGAGGCACCTTATTTGAGGCTGCTGATTACACTTGAATTAATCACTGTTCTCAGCATTACAAGCCCACATCCTTCTGTTGGTCTAGCCTTATGTCTGGTGGGATGAGACAGTACAAAAAAAAAACACAAAAAAAACCCACAAAAGCAAATAAACATACAAGAAAAAACACTTCGTGTACTGGGATATGCTGTACTCCTTAATTCGGTACTATAAAACAAAACTTCAATGTCACACGCCCCATATGAGAGTATAACCTGGAGCCCCTATTTCTCTTCTCAGATGGCAATACACTTTTATCCAGCTTCAGTTATTTCCTGATGCTGTAGAAAACACATGCTCTCACAACCAGAGCCATGAAATACTCATCTATGAAATAACTCTGCCTTGAATGTTTTCATGAAAAAAAAAAAAAAAAAGATTTGGGAACAGCAGGGATACAAACATTCACCTCTTTTAAACTCTGCATCATAATCTTTATGACATGTTTTATCACCAACCATCTCTAAGCTTTTACCAGGATAACAGTCTTTGCCTTTGCAATGGCTCCCACAGTAGTCTTGAGTGAAAATGGGGAGAGCTAAGACATAGGAGACTAATATCGGAATTATGTGGAATAAAAACAAGGGTTTACAGTCTGCAAATGGAAATCTCAGCGGTAAGCTATGAAAATGCTGGATGCTAGGGCTGTATGTCAGTGAACAATATCCAGAGTTCCTCAAATTACACAGTAAACATTTTTAATAGGCAAGGTACACGCAGCTCTCATTTGCCTACTGTGTCCCTCTCACAGCTCCCCCAGTAAGCCCAGAAGTCCAGAGATCATCAGAGCTCTCGCAGGGATAAGAGCCACGAAGCCTCGAGCCTGCGGTGTGCATTTTTCTGAGGGTTGCCATGGCGATTTCCAGCACGCTGATCCCCAGAGAGCTCCGCTCAAAATTCAGAGGGAACCAAAGCAGGACAAAGAAATGACACCCAAGCAAAGGCAACAGGGAAATTATGTATGATAACCCATATAAATACTTCCATACGAAAGCTTTCAGAAAATAGATGTGTTTAGAATTTAGAGGTCTGGAGGAAGGAAGCACAGTCGTCACAGTCCAAACTCTAAACCAGGACAGTCTAGTGAATAAAGCCAAGAATTTCTAACCTTGTCTTATCTTGTGGACCACTATTTGGCATAGAGCAAATTCTCAGCCTCTGTACTACAAAATCCTTATTTGTGCAGTAATGACAGAGGACAAGGGAGATAACTAAGCAGCTAAAAAGATATAGATGTATTTAATAATGTAAGACTGTACAGCAGCAACATTTACCAGATAAAAAGTAAATGTCAGATTTTGGTCAACATTCCCTTTCATTATTCCATGAAAACAATTAATAGAAAAAACTCCCAAGTATTTGAGCAATTTAAATTCTCACCAAATGCTTTATGTCATCTGTTGGTTCTTATGCCAGTTACACTCCATTAATGCATTCTCAACAAAAGCGTATTAGATTTGTCTGAACATGAAAGCAACACTCTGTCAAGTGATGTATGATCTCAATATATAGTCAAGAAACCTGTTGTATGGTCCTTTCACTCCTAGCATACAAAAGCATGATCTGGCCAGGTGCTGTGATATGGTGGCCATTCACACAGAAACAAACCAGTAAGAAGAGTCACTAAAAATCTGGGCCACGTCAGCTACACCACAGTCCAGAAATAATACTAAATGAGAGTCAATCAATGTTTTGCTATTAGGCAGCATGTTTCAGCCAGAGCTTATTATCAGACACTGCCAGGCACTTTTGTGCACTAAAGAGCTTTGAGTTAATCCCACATTGGTTGATGTTCAGCCACCTGTGTACAGCAGTTTCTTTTCACAGAATATGCAGTGTTCTTTTTGTTCCTACCTGGACCTCTTATTACTGTTACAATGGACATGTCATCATCTATTAGATCTTCATGTACATCCATAATTACATTATGAAAAGCTGCCGCCTCCTGAATAAGCATGGAGCTTTTCAGTCAGATACATTTCAACTTTCACCGAGTGTTTATGGGTTGCTACAGTACTAACCATTTAACAGCCTTGTTCTGTCCCCACTCACCAAAATTTGGTTTGTAGTCTGTCAATTATGACTGCAGGCAGTACTTCTCCTTCTGCCTTTGGGTTTGTGCCTGGTGCCCTGCTGGTGTGTTGCACTGACACTCATCACCATGGAAGGCGTTCTGGAAAGTTTGGTTTCTTTAGTATTTTCCAGTTCTCACAGTCCTATTGATGGTGAGCATAGAAAGGGTTGTGCAGAACAAACTCAATTTATATATGAACAGGATACCCATTTATTTGGATATTCAATGACCATTTGTACAGTGCACGACACCACCTTACTCAACACGTGTGCCTTTCTTAACGCTAGTCCCTCCATTAGTTTTGCTTTGCTATCCAGTCATCGAATGAATTCTCTATACTTCCCCAGACTGTCACCTGCCTGGTTTTCAAATTAGCACATGACTAATAGCTGCTGGCTGGAGGAAGGACTGAGGGAGAGATCTTACCATCATCTTCAGCATTTATCATCTTATCTTAGGCTTCTTCTCTCCCAGAGGGTGCTGGTATCAGCCTTGAGCAGTTTCCCTATACTTTAGTCTTTCTCCTTTCTGCTATATCCACATGATAAAGCAGAAAGTGGGGGTACACAGGTACTATGGTCCTTGATAGCCTTCTGCCTCTGCCCTCCCTCCTGTGCACACCCACACCCACAGCAGCAGTTTCTGCCACTGTGGGCAGAGCTCCCACGAGCAGGGACACACCACACGGGTATTTGCATCCCATGCTATTTTGTGAGTTACTCACCCCAGTCCTTAACAGAGGTCAGCACAGCCTCCAGGCGAGAAGGCGAACCAAAAGCCATTACTCCAGGAAAATCCAGTACTTATTGCTGCTGTCCACAGGCATCATAAATGCCACCACTGAGCTGGCAGGATGTGCTGAGCCGATTTCTCTCTATTGACTGTAGCTGGCTGCCTTTTCTTTAAACAGCTTCTGGTACGCTTGGGCCCCCTTTATTTTTTCCATATGCTTTTACTTTTACTGAGAGTTTGCAAGCTGTTGACTCCTGAAGAGAAGTGCTACAGCTTTTGGACATAAGTATTCTCAATCCCCTTTAATAGTGTCTGATGTCTTTGCTGCATACACTGGTATTTCTGCTCCCTTGCAGGTAAAGAACTTGAACTTTAATGAGATCCCTACAAAATCACTGATTGCAGTAGGCATAATATTAAGGTTCTTACTCTCTCATACCTTGATCCCTTCAGGGAAGAGGTTTTATTTACCACGAATAAAGATGAAGGCTGACAGACAGCCTTCAAATCAAAGCACAAGCCAGAAAATGATTACTCCCGGAAGCAGCATTTAACAGCGTAACTTAGTCTTTATTTAGATATTATTTTGCATATTTCACCCATTATGAAAGCAAACTTGTCGTGAACAAAATCATTTGGTAATCTAATTTATCAACATCACTCATGCTGACAGACAAGAATTTTAATAAAATTTATACTTATGACATCAATTTGTACTAATTTCCGTCTCTTAGATGCTTACGCATTTTATGGGGTTGGTGAATGGAAAGAACAGAGACCCTTGTGCAATTCCAGCTACTTCTAGAAAAACAGTGGTAAGGTTTAATGTACATCTGCTGAGAGAATATACTTAAAAAACTCTGCTTTCCTTATTGTAACAGCATGCACTATGCCACCCACTACTTGTATATGACAATATTTTACACGGATAGCACAACTCTTTAAAGCGTGGGGACGAATTAACTACACAGGGGCTGTCAGATATTTACCTTGCCCAAGAACGTTAGATGTATTAGAAACGCCAAAGACAATAAATGTAGTTCAGCTTCAGTAAAGGAGTTGGCAGAACACGACAAAAAGCATCGTTGCAGAGATGCTTGCCTCAAAGTCATCTATCACAAAGCATCAAACCTGCCCCCGCCTTCTCTTTCCTTTCCTCTCCCCAGTTATTCAGTGACTGCAGTCACAGGCAAGGCTCCTGTCAGCTGTTCAGGAGATGCAAGAGGAAGATCACAGCATGCCTAATACCTCACTGGGAACACCTCCTTTTTCCTCTGCTGTCCTACAAGGTCAAAGTTTCAGTTTTATCTAGTGAATCAGGCAGCAAGCAGCTTGCCCTGCCCTTCCCAGGCTGTCCTGCCATACAGTTCAAAGAAAGATCCTGGGTAAGTGTTATCCTTTGCTGAACGTCTGGGCAGAACAGTGGATACCTCATTCATCACCAGAAAGAAGCTATGTTGTCTCTAAATGCAGTAGGCACTGCTCGGAAGGGAATGTCTCTGCTTTGGGCTGGTAGTGGAGAGCAAGAGGAGGTGTGAACATATGCATGGAGCTGCTCCAGCAGAAACTTCCCATTTTGCAGCTCCTGGTCAGGTTGGTTTTCAGCTCTCTTCTCAAACTTGAGGTTTGGTTGCACCCATGCTTATACCACCCATGGAAGTGGCAGAAACAAGTAGCTAGGGGAGATGGGAGAACCAAATAATCCTTCTGCAGCAGCAGTGTGGATGGGTACCCTGTGAAGTGACAGTGTAAACACGTCCTGACACAATTCAAGTAATGTGACTTCAGTAGGTGTCCTAGAGCTGGAAAAAGAAATGCAGTCTCTCACCTTGTCAGAGAAAACAGGCAGGCTTGCAGGGAGAGGATATTATCTTCTTTCGTGAGAATAAATGACTACTTTGGTATGGGATGACAATTTGCAGGGTACCACATTTGCTTACAGTAATATGTTAGTATATTCAATTTTTGCTCAAGTTGTGCAAAACATATTGGAACATTTTCCTTTGTTTAGCTATTGGTTTCCATCCCCAGTCTACACCATATACTTCTTTTCCTCTTGGTCTTATACATACTTCAAAGACATATTTTCAAAGAACCATTTCTCTCAGCATAGCTTGCCCCCCAGCTGTAAAAGCTTTGCACACATATATCTCCCTTAGGAGAGTTAACTTCTTTGTGCAGAGCTCCTTTACGCAACATCTGCAATCATGCAAACAGGTAGAAGGTTCCCATGTGGCACAGCTCAAGAAGGAAACGTACACATCCTGCAAAGCAAACCCAGGGTAGCCCCACAAATATTTATACACCAGATAAAACCCATATCCTGCAGCTTGGGCCACTATAAACAAATGTTACCCAATATATCTTTCAGGTCAATCAACTGAAAAATTCACATATGGATGGATGGCCTCATCTCAGTTCACCTAAGGGTACAAAAAATCTGGAAATGCAACAAATCAGCTTACCCCTGGCTCGCTGACCACATGCCCCTTGCCCTCCCAGCACTTTGGAACAGGATCTTCCTTGCTTTGAGACCACACAGACCTCTCTGCAGTCACTCCATGTCTGGATACTTCTGGTGAGGCATTAGCAAGCACTGCCAGCACTGGCAACCAGAGCACACACCAAACTAGCCCATACAGGTTTCTCCTGTAGGAAATATATAGCTCAGGCTTTCTAAGGACACTCCACCATCCCTGACAACAGTTCTAATGTATGTTTTTGCTCGTTATGACAGAAACAGGATTGTGACCTCATTTTTTTTTTTTTTATTTTTATTTTTATTTTTTTTTTCCCACTATGAGTACCCTGAAGAGCCAAATGCGCGGTAGCCAAAGGTGGAGATGTTTGGATGTGGACCTGATGAAGAAGATGCTGAAATCAAAGCCATGAGCCAGCTTTCTGTTCTCAGTGAGAGGTCCCCAGCACTCCCTGTGATGTCCCCAAATCCATGCTGTCAGAGGATCTCAGCAGAAAGGAGAATAAGAAGAGGGCATCAAGAGTATAAATCCCTATAACAATGCCCATAATGGATACTACGGTTCATTAAGTCATCACTTCCAGAGGAGAGGCAAATTTATTTATTTATTTTAGAAATAAGTTAAACACAGCTCTGTGCTTATATGTGAAAAATAACTGGACAGACTTCTCAAAGCTATGCACACCTTAGTGCAACCAGTACCATCATCCTGCCTCCAGGTTCAAAGACTAAACTCTAAAAACTGTGCTTTTTGAACACACAGGCCTAGCTTTGAAGCAAAGTCCTGGTTGTCTTGAAACTTCCAGCCACATTTTCAAGAAAATACTGGCTGTGTGTAAACACTGGAGTTACGATGTTTCGCAAACTCAGAAGTTCCCAGGAACTGTAACTCAATACAATTCATTAAGTAGTCACAAATTCAACTGATGTCATTTTAAGTAAAACCAGCAAGGATAAACAAGACTGTATTTTGTGTATCTCTGGAAGATAACTAAATCATTTTTTGTTTACTAAATCATTGACTTACTGACTGACACTAGGAAATTTGATATCTAACACTAAATATTCTTACTTCTTGTCTTACTTGGTGACACTGTGCTTGATTGAATCGAGTGTTACAGCAACAAAACACTAGAACAGTGTCTGGACGTCCAAAGGAACAACTATTTTTAAATGTGTTTTTCGCATGTATTGTATTAACTGAAACAAACAAGGCTGAGGCTTGCCTTGAATTTAGCCCTAAAAAAATAAGCGGTCAAGTATTTAATTCTTACTTTTATCCTTGTTAAATCCTTTAATTAAATATAATGTTAATTGAACTAAGGATTATTAAAGAGGTTTTTCTCAACTAATACGTTTAAATGCGTTAAAGCTGGGAGAAAAACAAAACAAGAACACAAGCCAGCCTTATAAACAGATTCATACAAACAGCATTACGAAAGTAACACCCTGCAAACATGGGGCATTTTTTCGTGTTTGCTAGCACAAAAGTAACAGCAAAGGTTAGGAGCAGCGGAGGTGGCGCACTCCATACAAACCAACATCTTAATGCAAACTGTCTCCATTTAGCAAAGCAACGTATCAGCTCACACACGACAACTGCTTATACAACATTGTTATTGTCAAGCAGCAGGATGAAGGCTGGGAATGGTGCAGAAGTCCTCCAGCATGTGGTACTCAGACTGCCAGGTATGGGGAGTCCCGTAACCCCCTGGCAGCCAGGGTGTTCCTGCTCCAAACCCAAGGGATCAGCAGAAGAGGGCTTCAAATGAGCTTTTGCAGCCCTGGTCTGAAAGCCCTGGTCTGAAATCCCCATGGATGGAGCTGAGAGTGGCAAAGGCCACTGCTACAGCCCGCAGGGCAGAAGAGAGCCATGGGGCAGCTGGCTTGGGGGGAGCAGAACAGAGACCTCCTCTCAAAGCCCTGCTCCCAGGTTCTGCAGGCTCAGTGGAGGCAAAAATTAATTAGACCTGAAGTGACTGGGGAGTCCTAAAATTGTTCATGTATTAGCAATTGCAGAGTCACCACAGGCACAGCATTCAGGTGCTTGCCCTGTACCAGCAAACAGACAATGGCAGCAATATTGACAGTAATAAAAGCAACAAACGGTGCCCTTAGTGCTTGTTCACTCACCTAAGTTTAAAAAGAAGGAGGGTAGAGAAGCTGATTTCACCAACTCTACCAACAACAGCCACAGGAAAGGGCTCACTTTGGCCCAGAATCAGAGGTTTATGGAGACAAAACTAATGTAGCATCTGAGAATGACACTGTAAATGACATTCAAAGTCCAGAATCAATGCTAGAATCAATGCTGACAACTGATTTGCAACAGTTCCCTCTGCCTAAACCCACAGCATGTTTCTTTTTCCAAACAGGGACAATTCTTGATTTCAGTTGTCGAACACAACCAATATTCTCATTCCTGTGTCCCCCAAAGGGGCACCAGAACCTGCTTCTTCTACAAAACCCCATGGGCTGTGCTTTAGTGGAGTTCAGTGTTACAGGAGTCCAAGCATCTCTTAGCTGGTGGATTATAAGAAGGAAGAAATCTATTACAATGTGGGTGATAGCAAAGCAGTTGTATTTACTGGCATTTACAAGAGGAGAAGAAGTACAGGTAAGGTACCTTCCAAAGAAATTTCTCAGTGAATCTCCTGACTGCATTCCCCCAAGACTGTGATAACCCTGCAACTTCAAAATCATTAAAAAAAAAAGTCATTACTAAAAATTTAGTAGCACAGACAACTTACGTGAAGCCCTATCCTAGCACCTCCACCTCGTCTGCTCTGTTTCACTAGGATCGGGTAAAGTGCTTTTTGCTTTCTCTTGATCTCCACAGGATGCGGCAGCCCTTGCCAAAAATAACTATGTTTTAATTTTCCTTCAAAATTCCCTTGAAGACGCCTGTGCTGTTTTAATGCCGGAGCATCACACATCCCTTTAATCCCTGCCTACACATTTTAACATTTCAAACACACGGTTATTTATAAATGAAAAGCCACCGGGGCTTTGGTGAGGTAAGGTGGTTTAGTTGGGACTGAAACTGGGGAGGGGGGCTGGGAGGGTTAGTCATCATTTTCTGCTTTTAATCCCTCGCTCCTCCTCTGGTTTGGACCTTGTTATTAGCAGCAGCATTTTCTCACTCTGAGCAGGGCCAAGACAGCAAACAAGCCCTCTGCATGTGAAAGCGGGACGGTTCCAAGCATTAATTCAGCCGTGCGACCCTGCTCCAGGCTGTGCAATCAGCTGAGACCCCCTTTTTTTTGTAGTCTAGGCCTTCCCCTCCTCAAAGTGCCAAAGCCCTCCATGGAAAGCCTTTGGCTGCTGTTTTGTTCGCTCCCACCTGCTCCTGCAAGAGTGAGAACAGACGGGACCAAAGCGACCCCGTCCACTGAGTTTTGTGGGGTATTCAGGGTATTATTGACACACCAAACAGGTTACAAAAACTGTTGGGAGGGACAAAGCAAGGCACTTGAAAACCAGCAGCACTCCGGCTAAAACAACACTTGGAAACAAGGCTCACTGCATACTGAAGGGGACACAGCAGTTGTTCGCAATCCCCTCTCCTTTTTGGTTGCTGCTGAACAGCATGGCTAAAATTTGTCCTCCGGCCCAATTATACCACTCTGCTGATGCTGTAACAAAAGGAGAAAGCGCCATGACAGAAATAACAAAGTAACCTACATTTCTAATGGAAGCAACAGCGGGACGTAACAAAATTAACTGCCATCACATGCAATTTTTATTTCCACTTCAAGCACCCTCTCCCCCTCTAAACGCTCCTCCTGCAAAAAACCTCCTCTAAACTGAGCCTCCCAAGCCCAGCTACACCCCCAGCCTGCGGCAGCTCCTCTGGGAGCCAAGCAATCTTTGGCCTTACCCTACGAGAGCTGGGCAGGGCAGGAGCCTGAGTCCAGCCTGCAAACCCACAACGTGCATCAAGCATCCAGCTCTAGATTTTTGAGGGGTGCCTGAGTTTCAAAAACGCGTCTGCCTCGGGTTCAGCTACTATATCCAAAGTGTTGGTGCCGAAAATATTTGCATTCAGATTCAGAAGTGTGAATGCGCCAGAGCTCCAGGAATAATGTAGGATAACAACAAGAATATGCAGAACCACTGAGAATGAGACTAGTTATTTGGATAAATTAAGTAGGTAGCAACTGTGAAAATGCTGATGCTGGCCATTATTTTGACTTCTTAGGCTACAAATTGAGATAATTTTTACTTACCTGACAGGTGTGTCATGAGAATTAGCTAATATTGACACTTTGATCTGTAAAGTGCTCTGCCAAATATTAATTAAGGAAGGATTGCTTTGCACTTAAAAAGCTAGTGTTTTGGAGTTAAATTTGTTTCCATCCCTCTCCCAAAATAGTAAAGAATCTACTGTTTGTTTCTCTACATATTCCCCAGGAGATTATTTTGGAGAAGCATGAGACACAGACTGACATGAACAGTTGTCTGCATTTTGTTGCAAGAATCTGCTCTCCTGTGGGCCTTGTAGCCGGACCTGTAGACTTAGCTCAAACGTTACTGAACACGGGGAGAAGGGAAACTGCCCATAACGAACACCTGTTTATACCTCACCTACAAGTATTTCTTACAAGGCAGGTCACAAACATGCATATGAGAAGCTGAAGATATTCAAGTGCTGCAGCTCCTGGTAAAGTATGGCCTCATTTCTCCACGAGGGAAAGGTGCCAACATATAGGCAAAACTGCAGTACAATTTCCTCTGTAGTCAGTGACACGAAACATGTCCAAAGCTATGTGATGCTTCTGGTGCACGTGCCACCCGTGCACGGTGCTGCCAGAGACAGTGAGCAGAGCCCTGCCGGAGGAGTCGGCTCTCTCCATTCTGTCTGTGCTCAATAATAAGGGCAGGACTTCCACCGTGGCACCCTCGTTGCAAAGATCTAGGAGCAAAGGTGTGACATTTGGCCTTTACATAGTTCAGTGAATATGAATTCGTATTAGAGGGCACTCAAAGATTGGGCTTGATAGCAAATGGGAAAGTAGAAGCATAAGTCTCCAAATAGGCTGCTCTGCACACCCCAGAGAGATCATTACACAGGGCTGTGATTGCCGCCACTGATAGTTACAGCCTGACCTGGTGTCACAGGGTACTTGTGGTGGCAGCACAGGGAGATCTTCGTTCCTTGATCCTCCGCAATTTTTTGTCAGCCAGGCAACACAAAGATGACAGAGGGAAAGAAAAAACGACAGGCAGCAGGTACTGAAAGAGATCTCAGAAAGCAGAGGTGCGAAGATAGATGTAACTCCTGCCTACTTCCCCCAAACTCCAATTAGAGACTTGGGTTTTGGGGTGAAAACAGAAAAATTTCTGCCAGAGCATTTTGCAATGTGCACATTTCCTTCTCACCTGGTGCTCACGATGCACAGAAGATACTGAACAAACGTTACCCAGCACTTCAGTAGCTTCAGCCCTACAGATCTAAAGATGGGTCTCACAGGTGACTCTTGGGGGTTCTGCCTGACTGATTGTCACTCAAAGTTTGCTACTTAAAGGAACTTAGAAAAGTAGAAGAACTTAGGAAGGTACTGTTAACAGTGTCTTATTATTTCTGTAACACTGCAAAGCTAAATTCTAAAAGCAAGAAAATACTAGAAATGAAGTTCCTTAGGTGAATTGCTTCTGATAGTCCCTATGATGAGACTTTTTGTACCGTTCCCCTGCCTCATTTCATGCATAACACAGACATTACTTAATGAACTAGCAGCCCTTCAATATTTATTTTTCTCCTCATTATCCAGTGTGACTCTGTGCCTTATTTACCATGCTATCCAAAGGCTGCCTGGAATTATTTATAGTGTTCATGATATAAGAGCCAAGTCCTTATAAACAACAATTAGTTGTACAATACCCAGCTGGATCCTGAAACTAAGGTGGACATTTTGGAGATGGGCATTGCTTTTTAGCAACTACTTTTTATACAAGTAAGCCTAAAAAGCATCTCCACAGACTTCAGAAGGAACCTGCCTGCTAGCAAGCAGAGCTTAGTGAGAGCACGCAACGTGACATGGTCCTCACCCTTCAGAAGCATGTTCAAATCAGGCTATTTATGGTGCCGGTGCACACATTTTACATAACTAATGTTGAGAACAGCGAACAAAACTCCCCATGCTATGTTAAAGACTTATTCCGGGAATCCCAGATTACAAGATGAACAGCAAGAACCTAATTTTGGTATCTAATTAGGGCTGGGTGTTCTTCCCCCCCTTCCCTTTGCACTGTGCTCTACTTGACGGTGCCTGCTCCCAGCTCCCTAACTTGCACCTCCCCTTCCCTCTACTTGCATTCACTGCCTCAAGGTTACTAGGATGTATCATCAGCATAATGCAGAACACTTATCAGCTTATCATCTCCTCCAGACCATTTTACATTTTTCCCAGCCTTTCCGTACTGCTTAAAAAAAGATGAAAAACAAACAGAAATCGCTCTCCCCATCTCCCCTTCCCCAGGTGAGGAAACACAGAAAGCCAACATTTCTCAGATTCCTCCACTATCCCAGCTTTGGCTTTCAGCTCTATGAAAACAGTCTGGAAATTAGTTGGAGAAGAACGGGGAAGAAAAGTTTTCTGAAAGTTTTTTCCACTTTCTGGCTTTACGGGCAGCCAAAGCCCAAATCCTGCCAGCTATCCTACTAAACCTAAGCTAAACTAATATACTTCAAATCCAAGTTTAGGATTTCATCTGCAATTCTGACTAAAAACAAACATTTTATTTAGTATCTCAATTCACTATGTATCAAAGAGAATGACCATAAGAGGAGGCGCTGGATCTCCTGGTTTGAGTGCTCTGCCTCCAGTTTGTGAGTGACTGCAAGTTGAGCCACTGCTCTTCTCAGTTCCTGGGGAGTGATTTTGTTCCCTCTTGCTAGCTCCGTGACTCTTTATATGAGGATGTCTCCATAGCCATGTCTGAGATACCAGACCAATAGTAGATATGAAAAGATATTTTCTCCTCTCTGCCTATACTTGTAAATTTCCTGTTACTCCCCAACTCCCAGCCAAAATGAGGCCAAGTGATGTTTGGAAATTATTCAGTAGATATATTTAGAAGGATAGATCCCTGCTTTTAATGTTGCAAAAGCCAGATCAGAAAGAAGATTTTCATTTAGGAAGCCAGTCTACACGTTCACAAAATTAAAATATCAGAAAAATAAGATCTGCCAGAGATTGTATCCATTTTCACATCAAGGACAAAGTGCTAGTATCCAACCCACCACACAGATGTGTTTATTTCTCTGACAGTTTCATGGCCATGCAGTAATCACATTATCAATAGTCTATCCCCACTGAACTTCCTAAAGTACAGCTCTACTTCACATATTTTATTTGTTTTCATATACACACATATATGAAATGACATTTTAACTGGGCTGTTATTTTTAGAATTCAACTGATAGTGAAATGGCTGTCTCCTGTTAAACAAGCATAAAAAAACCAAACAGGACACAAGTAAAGGAAGTCTGAATATTCTGCTTATTTCATAATTCGGAGGGAACTGAAGATAAATGAACATTTTCCCAAGTTTCCCAGGATAAACTTTAAGAAAACTTTTACATGGACAAACTCATCACACACACATGGAACCAATCAAGAAGTACCACTGGCTATAGCAAGGTCACCCTAGAGACGTACTTCTAGGACCCTGAAGCTAAATTAAAGTTATTTCTGATTGTGTGTTTTGATTTGTTCAATACACACTGGAAGGTCTTAAGGATTTAGTTTTCTATCTTATACAGGTTTCAAGCTGGGCCAGTTACCAGTAACGTAGAGAGTAAATGCACAGTCTAGTCTGTAATCTCTAGCTTAGGTACTAAGCTGAGATGTTGTCAAATCTTGGGACTCTCATTTCAGAAAGTTCGGTATCAGCAGACAACTCCATAAAACAGACAGATTTCACTATTTTCCTGTAGTAGCTCACTGTTTTAGTACTATTTTGGTCAGTTAGTAATTTTAGAAGACAAGTTTACAAAAAGCCATAGCCTAAAATTAGAAGTGCCCCGGCTCGTCAGACTTTTAAGAGAGGATCACCATCCTACTTGACATCTAAGTCATGAATTCTGTACGTAATCCAGCATTTGGAAAGACTTAGCTGACTGCTTCCAAACTCATCAGGCAAGCTCTGGGAAATGGAAGGTGAGATCGTGGGAAAAATGTATTATGAAAAAAATACTGGAACAAATCGCTGACAGCTTAAAGTTTATGACTATCACTACTCTGTACACCAGAGCCACTCAAAGCCTCCTGGGGTATGACTTGCAAAGATAGGTCTTTGCTTCACACACAAATATGTACGTACATATGCACACACACAGTTATGGAGTTCACGTTATTATGAAATACAGCTAGGGAAAGCAATTACTTTAAGAAAAATAATGGGGTATTCACCAGGAAAGTAACAGTTTCAAAAGGGTCTAGAAAATGAACCAAAGCTCTTATTGTTAGAGAACTATTGACTTCAGGTTTGAAAAAGTGACCTCAAGTGAGCAATGATGCACTTAGCCTGGAACTTGCAGCCGCTGTATTTCATTCTAAATTGAATTGCCAATCCACAGTGCAATCTTCTTCTGCTATTAGCTCACATCTTTGGGGCAAGTACACAGAAAAATACTGTATAGTGGCTGCTTTATTCCAAGTTAGACTAAATTCTTTTGGAAATGGAAAATATGTCCGCGTTACAGAACTTAAGGATCCCCCTGGGTACGTATACAGTTTTTTTTTTTTTTTTTCTCCTTTTAAAGGCATTCAGCTACAACTTCATGTTGACATTTTTCCTGCAAGCAGTTCATAAACATGCAAATAATTTTGTTTGTGGCCCCGTTAATAACATTTAGGTATGCACTGCCTACAGACCCCTATTTAAGAATACATATTAGACATTTTATACCTTACACGCACATGCACAATATTCAGATCCAGCATTCTCATCATATCAAAAGTATGATGTTTAGTCATATTTTAGGTAAACAAGGTTGCCAATTTGGCATGATCTATAAAAGCGCCAATATCATTGGTTTGCAAACATAAATAAGTGCCACTTACATGCTGCGAAATACTTACATTCACTTTTCCACTACTTCTTCTTTACTACAATCAAGTTATTTTCCAGGACAGTGTTTAATCTTCTCACTAAATAAAAGAAGACAGTGATTAAAACTATATCCATATACATTATGCTATACTCAATCCCCTTAAATTTATGAACTTTAAAATATTGATTTAAGATCACCTATAGTGTTCCATAAGCTTATCATTTGTTTATATATAGTCAATTTTATTACATTTTAAACACAATTTTAGCATACCATAACTTCCAATCCTGAGGCTAAATGGGGCAATGTTCTGTATTTCAGTAGCTGCTCAGATAATAAATCAGACGGACAGTTGCTCACAGATGTACAACTAATTACTACAGAACTGAGAGCTCAGCTGATATATTACCAGAAAGAATGCCTGGCATTACAGATGGGGTATTGTATGATTTGGCACTCTTCTTGCGAGAGCTTGAACATGCTCTTATCAATGGCAGCTCTCAGCACCTCCCACGATCAAACATTTAAGAATGGAAGAGAAACAGTGTCTGTCCCTCTAGGGAAGGATAAAATACCATCTGATATCATTTAACATTACTGTATATGCCAAAAAGTGATTAAGAAAGTGTTAATCTTGACTGTTCAGCTTGAATATGAACATGACAACTGTCCTCAGTAAAATATCCCCATCAATCTATGTAGTGAGTGCTGAATGTCCCAACCTGATTCTTACACACAGATATTTATCAGCTCATTTTTGTAAAGCACATGATGCCCACTCAAGCAGTTCACAGCAAATGCCAACACATGCACTAAAAGATCATCAAATGGCAGTCCCCTGGGGGAGAGAGACCAGAACACACAGCAAAATCCACCACCTCATCTTCAAAGCCATCTCATCTCCATGCCAGACGAGGCTGACTTTGAGACTTGCCTAACACTGGCTCCCCGGGGAGGTAAGAAATAAAGCTCAGCAGGACTTTCATTTTCCTCTTCACGTGCCCTGAGGCTGCCCAGTACTGAAGCGCGTTTATTTCGTTAATATTCGATGGGACTTAATTTCTTGTTTGCATTCCCCATATCTAGTTGCTGTGGTAACACATTCTTTAGGACTATGTACATTCATCTCTTCCTGGAGCTCCTGACAATACAAATTGCTCAGCACTATGTGTGGTCCCGAGGAAAAGCTGTCCGAGGAACCTGCTCACTCACAAGGATGCTCAGGAAAACCGTCAGCTGCAAAACCACGGTGTGTGCTGTTAGCTTCAATATTCATGCATTTCATTAGAAGTGACTTGAAGGAGTGTTTTCCAGCCTGGGAGGCTGAGCATCCAAAACAGGAAGAGAGGTTGGGGAGGGTATGTAAAATGGAGTGGGGTGGATCAAGGATGGGGGGCAGACGTAGAAAGAAGGTGCAGGGATCTTCCACCAGGAACATGAGGTGAAGATCAAACAGTATCAAACTGCAGAGGACGTTTCAGGTCAGGACATCCCTTTTTTAGTAAAGAAGGGAAGACAGAAACAGAAGAGAAAAGCAGGGTAGGCTATTTAGACCACAGTTGGATGATATGACCTACAAGGAGTCAGGGGCTTAGACTGGAACCGCTGGGACAGCATGGGAGGTGAGGCCTAAGTTAAAGTTGGCAGCCCATGAGACAGACAAGTTTTGGCTTCAGGACAAAGGGAAAGGGCAGATTACTTTCCAAGTCTTACTAACAAAGGAAAAAACAGACCTGGTGCAACTTAAGCACATAAAGGAAAAGGAAATACAGAAGTAAAAGGAAGTGCTAGGGGTGTGAAAGATCATATTCTCAACAACAGTTGAGAAGGAAGGAAGTGGAGGTAGTAAGCAAGAAAACAAGATTTCATCCTGCTGAGTTCTCCTTCTATGCCTGTGTTCTCTCTCTCCTTTAGAAACCCTTTGCAAGCATTACTGAAGAGTGTTTTAGGCATTTCTTGAACAGTTGGTTCACAGCTCAACTTTGCACTTGCAACTGAAGTGTCTGAAAATGAGAATCTGGCTGTGCCTGGAGAAGGAATAGGATGCTGGGAGCTCTCATGGTTGTGTCCAGCCAGTGGTACTCCCAGTAATAAGAGCACACACCCTGCTAATAATACCAAAACTTTATTTATTGGGAAACCAGGTTCAGCCACAACCGAGGAACTGGCAGAGAGCAATCAGGTTCTGTATGCATCAGCTCTCACATGTGTACCATTGGCATTTTAGTCTACAGCTGGTAACTAGCTGTGCTAGAGAAGGATGCCACCAAACTGTACTCAGATTTCTGTGCTATATAACATAGAGAGCCTTTTTCATAATAGGTTTGGGACATGAGCCAGAAATCTTATTCGCTGTCTCCCTACTTATTCAAACTGAGTCATCAGATTTTCCAGGTTTCTTCACTCCCAGACGACACACTGCTTTGGCTAGGTTTAGATGGACACCGGTTGTACCATCTGCCACAAGGCTTCCTGGTTTTGTTTAGTTTTATTTTTTCCTTTTACCTCCTGCTCATAGCACAACAGCTCTTTTTCAGTGTCCTACACGGAACACACTGCAAGGAATTCGTCTTTCATGGCATGGGTTTGGCCAGCTGGCTGGACAAAAACAAACGCTTGAACTACAGGAACTAAAATACACTTTGCTATCAGAGATCCTGAGAGCTGGAAGCTCTTGCAGGCTGACTGAAAGTCAAAAGTAATTAGTCGACATAGTGAACTTTAAAGCTGACAGCAACCAGGAGCACGAACCAGTGTGGGGTGAGGGGACACTCACTGAAGCTAACTTCACAGTCTAACAAGGTTGACCTTCACAGAATGGGTGAGGTTGGAAGGGACCTCTGGAGGTCATCTTGCCCACCTTGTTTCTTTCCACTGGCTCAAGAGAGTCTTGCCAGGGATCACCGTCTGGACAAGGAATCTGGCTTTTCTGAACTGCTTTTTGGAGGAGATTCCCTCTCTTCTCCATGACCCACAGAGGGACATGTATGGAGATGACTGCCATTAGACTGCATTTAGCTTTTATCCTGCCCCACTCCAGTCAGAATGCACTTAAAAGCTCCTGCTTTTTCACAACACAATTTTTGTGTTTCAAATCAAAAGACTTCCTTAGGAAAAAAAGGACAAAGAACACCACAGACATGTTATGCAGTTAAGACTATCAGGACAGGTAAATTAACAAGCAAAGCTGCAAACAAACTCTCTATCCTCCAAGAGCTCTCTTGCTCATCATGCAGCTGTGTCTCAGTAAGTAGGGTGAATGTCTTTAGGTACCATCATCTCAAAAAGATGGTTAGCCCAGATGGTTAGGCTGATTGGCTGCATTTAAATGTTGAGTGAAGCTGCTGTGCTGTGGCTCCTGGAGGAATGGTGGCTTCTGAAAGCTGCAAGGAACAAATGCAGCACTCATCCTACTAAGCCCACAGCCAGTGCTGCTAAAAGTACACATGTATTAAGTGCTATTTTTGTTTATTTGCTTCTAGGGCTAAAAACAGATTACAAACCACATTTCTTTGAGGCATGTTTTTGTGTGTTTGTTAGAAAGGGCATGCGCTGGGTCAGGGATAGAAAGTTGTGCTATCCGGTTCCCAGACACAGGCCTTACTCCCTCGAGCTTCAGCTCTGAGGAACATATTGAGCAGATACTTTTCATACATGCATTTACACACCCACAGGACTTCTATTTGGCTGTTTAGCTAACAAGCACGGTGCACTCGATAGTTCTGAGCAAGTAGGATAACACTTCCAGTGTTTCTGTTTTGAGCTTCAATTTGAAAATGGTTCCTCACATTTTGGTGCTAGGAATGCTGTGTTACAACACCAAGATCATGTCCATATGGAAACAGGACACAGAATTTACTATTAAAAATTTTAGGCTGGTATTAAATGTCAGCTTAAGATCCCAAACATTACAGTGTATTTACGTTTCTAATTAACTTTCTCTCACACCATTACACTGCAATGCCTGGCCAACTCTGCATCTTTGCTCACCTTCAGCTCCCTGTTTTAAGTCATTCTGGTCATTCCCTTTCTGCCCTTTACAGCTCTTTGACGTCAGAGACACCGGTTTCACTTCTAACATACAAGCTCCAAAGCTTTATCATCACTGACTTCCTTCCTGTCTCCTCCACTTGGCTACCTCAGGCTTTGTATCATCATTTTCTTGAAGCTGCTCGGCATAGCTCTACCTTTAGTACACTTAAATCTAATACTGCTTAAACTCTTTCTCTTGCTTTGGTTTCCAGTCAAACCCACATCCTTTTGTCCACAAATTTATGTGCTATGAAAAGACCTTGATCTCCTCTGTGCAAAAATTCTCAGAATATTAAAATGATGATGGAAGTGTTTAATATTGCTGGATGTACCTCAAAAGAACCACCACTTTCACTAAGCCCTTTCACTTTTCTTTTCCTGCAGTTTGCAGGGAAGAAAAAAAAAAAAGGAAAAAGAAAAAAAGAAAAAGCACATATGCTAGAGTTTTATGTTATTAAAATTTAAGTTAAAAGTCTCAGACCAAAGCCTGAGTTTTACAGATACAATACAAGAACAAAGACCAGCACAACTCAACACTGAAAACCAAGAATTAGTACTCCATTAGCCCTTCTGAATATCCTCTCAGTCTAATGTGACTAAATACCTTATCTCTTTATAGACTTTTCCACAGAGATTTCTTAACTACGGAATTAAATGCACTAGCCATTTTCTCTGCTGTCCCTTCTGACCAGCCTAGAAAGCCTACCTGCTCTTTCATCAGTATTTCACTGCAAAGATCAAATAGCAAGAACGTGCTCTTTGAACTGGTTGAAGTCCAGTATCTCACATTTTAGGACAAAGAACTGAAACAAGTGTCACTGAAGGAGTGGTGAGGTAAAAATTTCCAGCCTGTACACATTGTTATTTAACAAACCTTACTGTTGACACTAGGAAAAAATGTACCCTGCCTTGTTGCTCACATAAGGCAACAAGGCCCCACTCTGACCAGTATAGAGCCAGCACCTAATGGTTATCTATCAGACCTCGATACTCACCAAGTCATCTGGCATAAGGATTTCATCCAGTGCAAAGCAACAGAGAAGCAACCCCAGTTTCTCAAAAGCTATTTGAGAAACTCTTAAACCTCACTTCCTCATCTTACAACAGCACATAAAGCCTAAATTTACAAGAATAAGGATACCAAAAATAGGAATACACCTACCAAGAACAGGAACAGCTTTTAAGCCTTTACAAAAAAAGCTATTTTAGAAAGATCCACAGCTATGAGACAAAAATAAGACGCCTGATAGTGAGCTGCAATATAAAACAAATATTGGTACCTATTTGGGATGGTCATTGTAACTCACTCATGCTTTTTTTTGGGTTGTAAATAACACTGTTGTCCCAAACTGATACCACAAAAATCATGCTATGATGCAGTAATGCATTCCATGCTATAAAAATCAGGCAGTAATGCCAACTGTATTAGATACTGGTAAATAATAGAAGAGGTAGATTTTTACCACAGTGATGGCTGTATATTTTTTCATCATGAAAATGAAACTTTGCATATCTGATGAACTCCAGGTTGTGTTAAGTATAAACGTACCTACACTGCCCCTGGCTAGCCTATGCGACAAGCTCAACACTGTACGTGAGCCAGAGAATATGAGATTCTTTCTACATGATAGACAGATCAATACACATTAGAAATATCCATGCTTTTAGAGTTTTTGTTTTGTTTTGGTTTTGTTTTGTTTTTAATCTTCAACTTGAATGCCATGGAGCTAAGATGATAAATTCAAAATCATCAACAATACAGTCTATGCCCATGACTTTTCATTGCTGTTTGGCAAATCGTTGCAAAATGAATCCCATGAAAAGCAACTTATCTCATGGTACAGGATGTCTACACCTGCTAAATCTGCTACTTTCCCTACACTCAAGATAGCCAAAGGGAAAAGGCAGGCTCTTCCAGAAGGCAGTGGAAAGTGAGCTTCTTTTTCTGTTGGCTAGAGAAGCATCGCGGGTGCCCAAGTTAGGAATCTAACATGTTAAAGTGAATATCCTCTTTATGTAACAGAATAACAGATAATTAATTTTGTGGCCTCTGGCTTAAAAAATAATAATTAGAAGTTAGTGAAAAACTAATCAATGCCTGTTTTCTGATATACTCTGCATAAACTTGCAGAGAGAGTAAAGACCCTCTTGTTAGCTGCTTAGCATGGCCTTCGGAGTCTGTACGATGACCACAGACAGACTTTCAACAGTTTTCTCATTAGTCTTTTCTTTGAGCACTTTGCTTTCTCTGCATCTGTCAGGAGACCAGAATGGACTCTCTGAAAATTCTGGAGACAGATCTTTTATTTATAACTCATGCCGAGCAATACTGGCTGCCTGGGAGCAGGAATCAAATCTCTAACTATTAAGTAAACACTTGCTGCAGACTTCATATTCTAGCTGAAGGTTAATCACCAAGCAGTTTACAAAACATGAGCTAATCCAAAGGGCAAAGGTGAAGTCCTATGGTCACTGAAGTATGTGAGAGTTTCCGTAAGGCCAGGATTGCTGTCCCTATTACCTTGTGTGTCTGTGTGCACATATGTGTTCTTATAAGTTCATGTGGTTTGACACAGGAAAAGGCTACAGGTGCAACCCCCCCACCCTCATGCTGAAGACAGGAGCCACTTGCACTTCCACTTTTGAGAGGCAGTCCATCTAGCTAGCCTCACCCAGCTGAAATACACTTCTGTGTACCTGCCCTTGAAGGGGACAGCATGCTCAAGATCCACAACAAACAAGTCTTTACTGCCCAAGGGACAGACCATAAAATAAATTCAAACGTTCCTTGTGCTTGCTGTTACTTTCTCAGCCAGCTTTGGACAGCACTGTTTCCAGCATGTAAGCACGTAATTTCTCTCCAAAGGCTCCTAACCTCCTCTGGCAGCACAGGGGGCCAAGGCTCTGTGTGGCCTTGCCTCTTGCAGTGATGTTGTGCCACCAGTGGGAGATGCTCCCCAGGTCACTAGCATCACCTGGAGCAGAGCAAAGCTCCACTAGCTCCACTTTCCAGCAGAGCAAAGTTTACTGTCAGTTTTCCAGGAATTCAGCATAATACTGGCACAGTCAATAACTCCTGCACTCAAAATCACCCAAAGCTCATAAGTTCAGTTTTCCCTTTACTTGGCTCAAAGCATTGATCAATGCCTGTTCCATCAAAGTCCTAAAAAGATATTGCCATTTTCCTCTGTTCTCAATGGCCCAAAAATCTCTTTTTTTTTTTTTTTTTCCCTCTCTGGCCATGGAAGAGAAGAGGCATACAGAGAAGTGTGCTGAAAATGAAGCAGACTGTCATCTGTATTTGTGCTGACCGTAAATACTGGTATAAACACAGACCAGTTAATAGACTAGCTTTCATTCACCTACAGATTTCAAAGTACTGAAGTAGCTCGATCATTTCAAAATACCAGTAAATATCTCACTGACAAGAATTACCACAAATCTCTGGTATTCGAGCTATGTGCAGGCTTACAGGTAGCTCTGCTCCCGCTATGAAATATTCTACAGCTGCTGCTTTGGCTTAAAACAACCTCAGCAACAATTCCCCCCCAACCTCCCCTTCACAAAACACAGCTGTTAACTGCAAACTGAAGAACACAAAAAAATCACCCAAATTGCCCAATGATCATTACTGTTCAATCAAGGTAAATTGTGCAACATCCACGGACACTGCTTCAGAGCCTCCCATCTCAGAAAAGAAAATCAGTGTCTGTGGTATTACATCCCCCCTTCATCTTCATGGAGCTGAAGGCATTCCACAGGCAGTTTTATTTCTGAGAGCACTGATTTTTTATTGATCTGCTCTGGCCTGGATTTGAAATAGGATACTACACGAAATTGGATCCTGGGAGCCTCAAACAAGCCCAGGCTTGCAGAGGAGGTTAAACAAAAGGAAAAAGAAGTTTTTTTAAAACACACGGCGCTAGTAAAACTAATTTTAAAGTGCCCTCTATTTCTCTCGACTGGAAGTAATATATTACCTCTATAAAGTCTTTTATATCAAGCTCTTTAAATTCTTTATTACTTATACAATACCGTTGGTGCACACCTCGCCTTAGAAATATGCATTTTAATGGTCAACCAAAGCGATCCAAACCACCAAGGTAATTAAGACTGCTTTAAAATTGGCTTCCCTAGCAGACTTCTAGCTTTCCCCACACATCTGACAAACTCCAGCCCAGTCCTGCAGTCCCTTAATCATGCAGTCAGTGGAAGGTCTTGCACAAGAATTTGAAGGTTTACTCCTTAAATTAGAAAACACAGCCTGCCGTATTGGAAAAATGAGCAGGCATGGCAGTGGGAGTGCAAAGAGGGAGAGGAAAAAATGTTACGAGTAGGAAGGTAAAAAGGAGAAAAGATTGTTAAATGGGAAACGTGACATGGATGAGAGAGAATAAGTAAGGAAACAGCATCAGGAAACAGCAGCAAAGGACATCATGGAAACCAAAAGGAAAGCCTGAAAGGATGGAGAGTGTATCGTGAACACTGCAGGTTTTTGCTTTAAATGTGTTTGCAAGACATTGAACAGAGAAGAAAGTGTGGTAGGAACAGTTAGAGATAGCTAATTTGAGTATAGAGCCAAAGGAAAAAAAAAAAAAAATAAAGGAAAGAAAGTAAAGATCACCCAGGGTTCACTTCCTACTCTCCCAGCCTGGGACGCTAATTCCTCTGGAGCTGAATCTGAAACATCATGCGCATTCCCAGCATGGTGAGCCTTGCCAGAGCCCCACTGAAAGGACCAGTGAAGTTTTAGATGTCTTTTAACTTGATGATTTTTTTTTTTTTTTTTTTTTTCTGGAATAGCACATTGCATTGCAAATTTTATATATTTTGTTTGTTTCTAAGAACACAAAAAAAGAAATTGCCACAAAGCCTGCTTTGAAGCTTGGTAGAAATTTCATCTTTCCAACTGAGAAATGTGTAAAAATCAGAATGTTCTCAGTGTACCCTCTTGCTGGCCAGATCAGCAAGCAAGAGAGCAATACAGTTTTAAATACCAGGGATGTCTCATTTGTCCATCAAAACGAAGGAACAAGGCTATGCTGCCTAATTACTAGAATTACAAGAACACTGCCCTACTTCAAATCAAGCACAAGGGCTCTTCTCCATCTTCAGAGACTCTCAGAGAATCTGCCAGCTACTTTTGAGCGCCACCCCCCCCATTTCCTCTGTGAGCACTCTTCCTGATCTGGAGTCCTTCAGAGCTGGGAACCAGACCCCCTGCCTTGATTCCCATCATCTGCACCTATTTATGTCAGCAAGCCAGGCCAGCTGGCCTCCTGCATCTGCTAGGAGTATACATGCTCCGTTTCTGTGCCCATCTTAACAAAACAAACATGAAAGTAAGAAGTCCAGCAGAGCCTTGCCTGCCCGGTTAGAACTTGCTCCCTGCTCTGTCAGCTTAACCTACCTGGCTTTGAGGAAGCCACCCCTGTGCCTGCCCAGCTCCTGTCCCTGAGGCGCTGTGCCAGGGCAGCTGCCTGGCCTCCCCACGGCATCCAGCCTGCAGAGCTGCCACCCGCTCCTCTGCAAATAATTCAGAGGTATTGCTGCGCTTGGAGAAGGGTGTAGGCTTATTGTTTCTACTTCACTAGGAAAGATATATTTTTATTTTCCTTTCCCTAAAAGAAACCATTCCAAACGGAGATACCAGCCAGGCTCAGACTGATACCGCCGTATCTCGTGGAGCACGTCACAGCAGGCTCTGCAAGCACAGACTCTGCAAACACTGATTTTACGCCCCCTCCACCTGACCTTAAGTTGCGCAGCGCTACTGAGCACAACCAGTGACTGAAGGACGAACACATGCTTGCAGAGTGCCACAGCCGGCCAGCTGCTGGCATCTACAGGGAACGACAAGGCACATGGCCAGCCGATTTGATGACCAAGCTCACCTGGGAATTTTTACTCATTCCCAGACTAATAATCTGTTCCTTTTTCATGGAACTCCTTTCTTTCATGCTTACATGAAAGGGCATGAGCTACGGGAAAAAGTGCTGCTTATTCAGTCCAAGCACTTTTTTCCACAAACTGAGGAAACCATGTTTGGTTCCACACGAAGGGAAAGACAATATTTATAAAGGAAGTTCCCACACTTCCTGTTCAAACAAATCACTCCTTGCTGTTTTTGTAATTACAGCTCTACCGTAAAGAGGAGGAAAAAAAGAAAAAGCCTCCGGCATATTATTTCCTTTCAAAGTCACTTGTCTATGAAAAAGCAGCTTCCAGATCGGAAAGAGTTAAGCATGCGGGACAAACTGTCAAGTTTTCAGTAACTAATTTACTCTTCCTGTAGGCCTGGAGGAAATCCACAGTGGCCACAAATATTCCTCACTCCTTTCAATATGACTCTTTGTAAAATGAATTTTAATGGCCAACCAAAGCGATCCAAACCACAGATGTAATTAAAGCTGTTGAAACTGGCTCCACAAAGTGCCGAGAACTTCCCTGAACCCCTGTATGGGGCCAGCTGGAAGCTCTTGCCAGGCGGCTCCTACCTTGCCACCGCCACCACTGTCACCACCGCTGTGGTGGCCAGCACATCAGGAGCAGCCTTCCCTTTTGGTGCGTGCTTCCCTCCACACCAGGGACTCATGGGAGGAAGAACCATTCCCAGTAGCACCCATGGCTTGCCATGCCATCCCCCAGAATGGGATCTGGGAGTCCTGCTCGATGGCAAGTAGAAGCTGAGCCAGCAGTGTGCCCTGGTAGCCAGGAGGGCCAACCGTGCCCTGGGGTGCATCAGGCCCAGCACTGCCACCTGGGTGAGGGAAGGGATTGTGCTGCTCTGCTCTGCGCTGTGCGGCCTCACCTTGAGTCCCATGTGCAAATTTGGGCACCACTGCATAAGAAGGACAAAAAAGAGAATGTCCCATGGAGGACTACAAAGATGGTGAAGGGCCTAGAGGAGAAGACGTATGAGGAGCAGCAGAGGTCCCTTGGTTTGTTCAGCCCAGAGCAGAGCAGGCTGAGGGGAGGCGTCATGGTGGCCTGCAGCTCCCTCACGAGGGGAGCGGAGGGGCAGGCGCTGAGCTCTGCTCTCTGGGGACATCGACAGGACCCGAGGGAATGGCATGGAGCTGGGACAGGGGAGGGTCAGGCTGGGTGTTAGGGAAAGGTTCTGCACCCAGAGGGTGGTCGGGCACTGGGACAGGCTCCCCAGGACAGCGGTCACAGCACCGAGCCTGCCGGAGTTCAAGAAGCATTCAGACAGTGCTCTCAGACACATGGTGTGATTTTTGGGTGGTCCTGTGTGGAGCCAGGAGTTGGACTCCATGGTCCTTGTGTTTCCTTTCCAGTTCGGGATATTCTGTGATTCTATGTTTGTCTCTCCATCGGGGCTTTCTCTGATCATTTTTCTCTGATCTTTCTCTGATGTCACCAGTGTCCAGCAGAGGAAGAGTCAGCCAGAGGAGGCCAAAGGCTGGCTCCATGGCAGCAGCTCACCAGACCTGCTGCCAGTGACTTGTCCAAGCCAGTGCTCAGAGATCCAGAGGTGGATCTCATCTTGAGAAATACTTGCTTTCACACTGTGTCCATCTCAGGTCCCACTCCACAGGTTACAGAGCAGGTCATGAAGTCACCACAAGCCCAACAGCCCCACTGTGCTTGTTGGTAATGCTTCAATGTTAAAAACTTTCTCATCCACTAGAAAATCATATTTGACAAGCAGTATTTCCCTCCACATGCAGCGATTAAGGTTTTCAACACTAGCTGAAGCATAGGAAGTAAAGAGATTTCTGACAATTCACAGTAAATCAGCTTCCTGTTTGAACTGATATACCTTAATTTCTTCTTCTGTGATTCAAACCAGTAGTCTGCTTGAAAGTTCAGTAGCCACCTGGCATTGAAGTCTCTATTACAACCCCACTCAGAGTATTCCCCAAACTCCTATCCAATGTGTGGGAGGATGAAAAACAAGATCAGTATACCTTGCTGAAAATAGTGCTTGAGATAAAAGATTTGATTGCTTTGGCACTAATTTCTCCCTCCTTCTTCCTGAACCATAGTGAGGTGTGAAAGGCTTAGGGAACTCTCTGCCCCTACTCCGTGGTGTGTTTTTTTTTTGTTCAAGTTTAATTTTAGATTAGAACACAATTGGATTTGGACTTAATTAACCTTTCATCCAAAGAAAATCCTGCACCTTTAATTTATTAATTTCATTTTATATCAGCTGCAGAAAAATAGTTCCACGTTTTTGAAGTTAAATAATTCCTAAATTTTCTTTTCAAGAACCAGCTGCCCATAACAAGGCTAAAGAATGTCCCAAAACAATTACATTTAAATTATTATGAATTAAACTCACTTGGAATATTATGATTAAAATCAATTAGTTTATGCAAAAAGGTCTACAAACCCTAAACTGAGTTACAGTGAAAGAAATTCTTTGCCTAATGAATAATTAATACAGTTTTTCATTTGTTTCACCTTGTGTGCTAAGGAGAACAAAAGAAAATACATTAATACAAGTGGATTGTAGAGCTCAAACAGATCCTTAAGCATTTATAATCAGTAAACTAAGTGGAAAGTTTGCAAGAGAAAAAAAATCCTACAATATTATGTTCAGAACAAATTCAAATCCACGATTTTGTCAAATTAGATGAAACAACAACAGGAGAAAGGGAAAAAAAGGGCAGAGCTGTCTCTTAACACTTGTTTTAGAAGTAAAAGGCAAGATGTGTTATCAGATACAAGACGCTAGGTCCTTCTCAGAAACCACTGTCTTGAGATCTGTGAGCAAGACTCATGAAAGCAGCTGGCCCTACCGGAGTCCTGTTCCTGGAAACAAAGCACCATGGCTTGGCCAAGTGCCTCTGTGCGCTTACCGTGAAGGCGCACGCTTTTACATACACACACACGCTTTTTCCTCTCTGACATCAAGAGCATTTTCCTAGTCTGACATTCCACAGGTCCCTTGGCAAAGCATGTTTCTTCACTAAAACAGTGGGTTTTGGTAAACAACACGCAGATTTCCTGGGGATTACCAGAACTACTCACCTCTTGTTAAACATCACTACAGTGAAATAAGATGATGTCAACAGCAGAACAGCAGAAATCATTATTTGCTGTATAATAAAAAACTTAGCTACGTTAATTTACAACATTTCTTAACTCAGTTATTTGTGTTGGAATGGGTGGGAATCACATGGGTAAAATATGAGCATGCCAGCAGCTGCTGTCAAGTCACCCATCTGATACTGCTCTGCTTTCTTTCTACTTAACCATTTCTCTCCAGCTAAATCTTTCCACCATTTCAAAGGAAAAGTGGGGTTTGTATTTTCTTTTTCATTGTCAAAAGGACTCAGAGATTAAAAAGTAGCCGTTGCAGGAGAATATTCATCACCTTTTAACACTGAATTATAGCAGAAAAGTTAAGAAATGAGGTAGGTGTTTTATCAGAGAGTTCCCACATGCTGTTACCAACTCCTTTGCTCAAGGCAACAGTGTGGCTATTTTTACACTGTGAAAACACAGACTTTGCACCACGTTTCTGCTCCAAATGGGAGGCTAAACTGCCTCCCCTCAACACACAACACACCTCTTTCCCTCGTCAGGTTTCTTTCTCTGCCCTTTTCCTCTGTGCTTTTCCCTACAGCCTTCTCTATGTCCCATCTGCCTAAAACAGGATGTGCAGCCAGTAATGTTAGACTTGAACTTTCTACCTCAGGGCTTCAGTGGACTCAAAAAGCTAGACAAAACAAGCTGTCCCATTTCTAGACACTGTCTGCGCAGTGGTCTTAGGATTGAAACCCTTTCCAGTCAGGAATGACAAACGATGCGACTTTGTGATAAATGATGCAACCTTTTGCAAACAAGGCTCAGCCAACTGTGTCACACAGAGGCTTCCTTGCCTGCAACTGCCTTGCGTACACATAAGGTGTAGCCATGAAACTCATCTTTGTTTCTGAGGGCAACTGTGGGTCTGCACGGAGCAGTCACAGCCCATTCCAGAGTGATGCAAGACATCTCCTTGCTCCTGTCCCATCTGTGATGTGTTTAATGCGACTTTCTAATACTTACTATCCTGAAAATATAAAATATCCTAGCTGGGTTCCCTGAAGAAAAGTATCAGTTACCTAGCATTGTTTTATGGCTAATAGCCCTGCCTCTCAGCCAATACCAAAGCAGTTACATGGCTTCCTGAAATAGTTTCTTTGTTGCTGCCAACCTGGGGTATCTGCTCCACACCAGAGTGGACACCCCTGCAGAAGCAGGGCTCCAGTTCATACTTAGTGTGGACAAAAGCCGTCTGGACATGGTCATGGGCCACCTGTTCTAGGTGGTCCTGCTTGAGCAGGGAGGTCCTGCAGAACCAGATGACTTGCAGAGGTCCCTTCCAACCTCAGGCAATCTGTGATTCTGAAAGAATAGGTAAAATCCTGAGATGCATGTGGTTTCACTCCCTGCATCTTCACATTCGTATCTCACCTTACAGAAAGGGAGCTATGTCGCTTCATAGAATTCAGTCTGCAGGGTGGAAAATATTTCACAGAGTATTAGAAATATAGGATTTTCCATGCTGGGAATGACTTGCTTTCCTTAGAGCATCCCTGCTTGCTGGGTCAAAACAGTCTTTTGCGCTCTTCCCACTTCTGTGCCTTCCACCAACATGCACTGTCACCAGACCATTAGCACACATTTTTAATATCTTTCATAAATACCAGATAGTCTTTTGGGGGGCAAATTACACTGAGTGTTCAGTCCTAGGCATAGTGTTATTATCACAGACAAAAGAGCCTACAGAAGTGCTTTATATGCCTGTAAAGGCTTTCTCTGCCTTTACACCAATAAAGTACTTATGGGCAGAACTGTGGTGTGATGTTCACAAAACAAGGCTAACTTAAAAAAGCAGCAGTAGCTCACTTGACTTTAAGGAAAAAATATTTTTTGACGAAGGGATGCTGTCTATTCTGCTGCATTCACGTGTCAGTAGCTGCAGAGCATCTTGTAGGAAGTGTGAACTGGAAGTGATGCCAGGAAGGCAATGCAGTGGTCCGCCTGGCAAAAAAAAAAAAACTATTTGTTTTGTAGCCTTATGCTGAAAAAGTGCAAGACTTATTATCTTCTAGAACATGCCTGCATAGCCTAAGATATTGTACTGGCCAATTTTGATCACTGGGTGTAGGCAGTAACCGAAGTAACTAGAAACAAGTGTTTTCTGCCTCTAATTATGGAGCTTTATAGTGCAATGAGATCCTTGGAGAATCTGACTTTTTTCCCCCTCTGTAGAAAAGCTGCAGTTTTGCTCAGTGGTTCCCTTTTGCAGAAACACCACGTTAAGATGCTGCTCATAATACAGCCTTGCTACACGACACAGCATTTCACTGCAAAGCTGTCTCTAACCGCCCTGCATATCTGCTTCTTTCACCTTTGAACTAAGGGAACAAATGGAAGCATTAATCCCCATTTTACAGAATTCAATAGTCATTTAAGCAGAAGGTCAGGTACCTAATGGGCTGTCAGGTTCAGGCAGTCTATCCGCCCATCTCTCAGGCTCCTGAAGTGCCCGGGACCTGACTGACGGCCTCGGCAGCTGCACACTTCTTTTTCCTGCCAAAGCCCTATGAAATGCAAGCTGCAGTGACTGCATTCCAAATAGAAATTGGGATGACATATTCTGGTTTCATTGAAGGGGAAAATAAAAAAGAAAATGCATGAAAAAGTACACATTGAGGCCTGAGAAATATAGTAAAGTTGCTATTTGTTCCTATTTCACAAGCACACTCTGATCTAATAAAATGTATGTATGCTGTCAGATGCCTGCATCATGCCTCTTGACACGAACCCCACCGTGACTACGTTAGCTTTAGGACAGCTCACAGCAAGCCTAATTGTACTTACCATGGCACCGATAATTGTACCACACAAGGCTTTACACATTTCCCAGACCCTTTTCTGTGCCACAGGCCCAGGGAGCAAGTTTCAAAAACTACAGCCTGGAAAGCACAAGCATTCCTGTAGCTCCCAGAAATTTCCAAGAGGCGTGCAAACAGGAGAGAGGCCTTTCCCTGCTCATTTAGACGTGGCCTGCTGTGCATAGTTTCTTTTGAACAGTCTCGTAAAACCAAAACATTTTTTTCCGAACAGATCACAGGTCATGTAAGCTTCCCGAGGGATATATTGGTTACAGATGTTTTCATGTAATAAAATATTCCACTCAACTGCAGTATTTCTAACTGATAATGCTAAACCTAAATTTCCCTTGTCTAATGGCTACGTCCGCTTACTCCTTACCATGGTAAACACTGGCTCATTTGTAACTATTTGTATTTTTTATAAAAGCATGTCACAAAGACAACATACTTCACATTTGCAAGGAGAGCCACAACACATAGTTTAAACTCTTCAGAAATGTTCTTTTTTTGCCTATCTTTAGAATAACTTATACCTAAGCTTCAGCATTATCATACTGATTTGCATTTTAAAGTTATCTAATTATTAAGCATGAATAATTTTAATAACTTTCCAAGATTTAACTTCTTAACTTGGAATGATTAAAAAACAATGTTTCCTTCATTGTCTGAATGGCATAGGGCTAATAACAAAACATGGTTTAATTTCTTCCTTGCAGAGTTGTTAGGAAAGGTTGTTGTGAGGATCCCTCCGAAAGATCAAACAGCTCACAATAAAAATAAAATAAAAAAGGAAGAGGGTGAGGAGATGACCATTTGTTTTCAAAATACACACATAATAGAGAATTACCAAGGACAGCTATGGACTTCCTAGAAAAGGAAGTCTCCTTCCTAAAAATGAGCCTTCCTCAAACCAGCACAGCTTGTGCTGTGGCACTGCAGTATGTCTCTATGAAAACTAATATCTTGGGGTTTTTATTTAAAAACTCAGAGCACTATGCTCAAAATATCCATTCCTCTTTGCTCTCCGTATTGCACCACCAAGATTTCCCTGTTCAAATTTCAGTTGCCACCATTAAGAACAATGGAACAAAATGACTCCTGATATGATATTACTGCTTCTATGTTGATGTTTCACAGATAAATTCAATGTCTTTTAATTATGTTTTATACAGCCTCGAAATGCAGTAGAAGCAAAGCACTCTCTGCGGAGAGAGGTGTGATCTACTGAAGGACAGCTGTCATTGTATTAAGAGTAGAACTGGTCCGTTTTTGAGAAGACATGGAAGTTAGTAAAACCTGAAATTAGGATGCTTAGACTAGATCAAACAATAATTTTTATAAAAGCTCTGCATGCCATGATCCAGGTATTCACTGCTTTAATGCTAATTTTCAGTGTTTAACATCAGTAAAATACTTCATTTCTCTCAGAGCTAACTGTAATCACGAACTGTCATATATAATTTTTGCAACTTTCAGATTCAAACATATGCTTGTGCTCAGTAAAGAAAAACATCACTTTGCATTCCTGCAACAGAAGCATGCCTTAAAGGCTCACTATAGAAAAAACACGGGATATACCCCCTGAACTCCACAACCCAAATTGAAAGGGCAATTCATTCTGCAGAAAGGAAAGTACTCTGGAAGGATGTCATTCAGGTAAACAGAGATGCTTCCTGAACACAACAGGGGTAAGTGTGACTTCAGTGGCTGTGCAGTGTTCGGAAGAGCTGAACTTTGCACGGCTCTAAGCGTGCAACAGGAAAGTTTACTCAGGGGACATTTCTCCCATGCTCCTGCTAGTGTGCATGGCACTGTACTTCTCACAGTCAGATTTGATTAGTTGTATGATTATCCTGGGGCTGATACTTAGTACTTAAAACTGCCAGCACGTAAGGGAGGCAACAATGCTTCTCTGACAGCTCCAGCATCGGGAGGGAAGCCATGCAGCAGAGGATGGCTAAGGAAGGCATCAAGGGCAGAAACGAAGCACTGCACCGTGGCTGGTCAGTCTCCCTGAAAAATTGCAGCCTGGTTCTCTAAACATATGGTCACACACAGAAAAGAGAAGCCCAATCTGCTGATATTTTATTTTTTTTACCATTTTAGCAGTTTTCAGGGCAGTATGACTAAGGGGCAGCAAGAGCAAGCAGTTGCTGAGCATCAGTGACCTGAAAACACACAAGTCTTGCAGACTCCAATGCTCCTTTCCTCTTCTTTTAAACAGCCTCTAGCATGGTAAACACCAGCAACATGCAGATATAACTCCTTTAAGATCTGGCACACTGGGAAAAGGACCAGCTTCCTGCAATTAACATCACCTGGGCTCATCAGCAGACCTGATCTTCCAGCGCTGCCCCTGGGAGTTGCCATCCACCTCCGGCTGCTACAGAGCCTGAGATGATTTTCCCTTTCTGCATTAGGCCACAATATTTTTGCTGGCTGCCACTAATAAATAATAATAAATAAATAAATAATAATAATAATAAAAGAAAAACACCCCACAAGTCTGCTGACGTTACTCCCTGGGCAGAAAATTGCTCTTTATTTTAGTGCACACATAATGTGGGTAGCAGCAAAAAGCACAGAGACAACAACCTTGAAGCGCAGCTACAGAAGGGGGTGGAAGGAAAGCAAAACCCTTGAGATACTCTGCAACTCCTGACACAGATACAAACTTACAATTCTGCAGGGTGGAAAAATAGTATTTGGAATGTGGTTTTGGTGTGCTTGGAGATATGTCTTTGTCTTGCCCCGGTTGCTTAAGGACAGCACCCAGAAAGCACAGCTAGCTAAGATCTGTGCGAGCGTCTGTTGCTCATCTGTCTCCCTTCCCTGCCCCTTTATCTGCACAGTCTGTATCGTATCCCAAACTGCACACTGGCTTCCCCCAATGTTTTAGTTTTTAAATAAATGCCTAATTAACTCACCCTTCATTTTAAACAATCATATGCAGCAAAATGCTCCAATTAAAGATGGCATGTCTACTAATTCAAGCCCAAAAGGTTCTGTTAAGGCAAGTTTCATCAATCCTAAAAATAGAAATGCATTCATAATTTTTTTCCTTACTTTAATTAAGCTTTTTTTGGGGGGGGATTTGAATTTAAATATCCCTCTGCAGTATCTTCAACTGCATTGCAGTAGTAGGAACCACACGACGAGAGATGACTTCTTAATTCTTCCACTCAGAGATGAGTGTGAAGTGCAGGCACGTGTCCCCCAACACAGCAGTGTTGCAAGTAAATAGGAGAGACTTCAGAAAGGTGGGACCAAATGAAACTTCTGGGTGATTTGTGTATAGAGAGATCTTGGTCCTTCTCTAATCTATAGTCTTAAGTGACATGGGAGAAAATGGCATTCTGGCAGTCAAGGTGAAGGTGATGTGACTAATGGGACAGCAGGCAGACTAAGGGCAAGCCAGCACAGAGTGAACTGAAAAATATGCTATATGGGGCACTTTGAACACATAACTTTGAACAGTTGCAGAATGCAAGGTCATGCTTCTTCAAATACAGGTTAAACTTTTAAGATGGCAAACTCATTTGGGAAGCAATGACTTGAAGAATGACTTCAGGGCCACGGGGACCCACAACTAAAACTCTGACAGTGATGCAGTGGCTAAGACAATTAATGAGCTCTTTCAATACATGAGGGAAGACACAAAGCGAAAAAAACATTGTTGTAATACTTCAGAGGAACATTACTAGGAACAGAGGAAGCTGAGGTCTTCCAAGGAAACAGAGTAGCAAGAAAAACAATGTCTTTAAGTGGTAGACTTGGACCTGCTGCCTGCTTTGCCTGCACTGGAGCTGAGCTTCCTGCTGTGAGTGCTGGCAGAAGAGGCAACGGGAGGAGACGCAGGAACCAGCTCCTCCCAGCCCTGACCCGTGCTCTCTCTTTCACTGCTGGGGTGGCAAGCCCAGGTCTTCTGTGCAAGCTCATGTTGTCCTCATTCCTGCAGTGGCAGGATTCAGTTTCTCTTCCGTGGTTGAGAAGCCTGAGACTACTTCTGTCACTTCATTCTGCAATACTGAAATGATTACAAGCATCCACGTCCCCGTCTGGCATCCATACTTCACAAAAGATATTGACAAATTGGAAAGCATTCAGGAAAGAGCTGCAAGAAGGATTTGGAGTCAGGAAAATATGCTCTAAAGCAAGAGCCAGAAGTAATTCAATCTATTCAGTTTCACAAAGAGAAAGTTCAAAATGGCTCGATCACAGTCCATAAATACTTACATTAAAAAGAGCAATTTAATAAAGGGCACAACAAAATACAAAGCTGAAAATGGAAGTTTGAGACAAAATTCAGGCTAAAAATGAGGGGGAGCTGTTAGAAACAAATCCAATGAAGTCACTGGAACCTTTTACATTTGCATGCAGTAAATTTGCCATTACCTAATGTATTTAAAAAATTGAGTTTGGATGTCTTAAAAATGATTCTATCTAGCTCAAGCAGAACTTACAGGCTGAGTGAAATTGTGTAAGCGTATAATACTATAGCTGAGCTACGTAGATGATCTTAACATTGTATACGTTATAAGAATATATTTAGTTCTTGAGTGGGCTTCCACAATTCATTTTTTCCTGTATCTGCTTTAAATGACTGCAGCAGCTTTGCTGAACCCAACCTGAACTCCTAACTTGAGCCTTATGCTGTAAACATAATACATAGCCAGTTTCCTTCTCTTTAGACACCATGACGAAGTAATCCAAATACCTAAAAGCTGTGTGCAAGCGAACACAGCACATTTCAGGACAGGAAGGGGTCTGCAAATGTTCAAACAGCTCCCCTAATCCAGGAGTCTGAAAGCGCTGCGTTGCTTTCCAGGTGCATTCCCAAGCACACTTGGATCACTTCAGTGTGTGGGATCAGATGGAGAGCAGGGGCTCACCACCTAGAGCTCCTTTTCCCTGGCTCCCCTATGTTCAGCAGGAGACTGGGGAGGTATTTTGGTATTTAAAGACTTGTTGGCCGCTGCACAGGTAGTTTCACCAGGAGTGCCACACGGAAGAACTGGACAAAGGAGGACAGCCTGGATATAGCCAGGTTTGAACTAGGGGAATCCTGTACCCTTGAAACCAACTGCAAATCTACCACATGCTTTAGTTTAATTAAGGTATTAACATCGCAGAAGTGATATTAGGTGATGGCAGTGTTTCCTAGCAGTCTGTGAACTTGGGGAATCATGCCTTTATGTGGCCAGGAGACAGACTCAGAAAAGGCACGCTCTCTCATCCAGTTCAGCTCCTCTGTGGAATTGCTTGCAAATCTGTAGTCCTTTCTTCTCTTTACCACCATAAGAGGCATTTACTATTTTTATGATCTCAGGATGGAAAAATATTAATCAGAAGCAGCAGTAACAATTTCTTTTTCTTCTCAAATCTGTGTGGCATTAAGCATAATTATATAAATAACTGGAACGGCAGAAACAGACAATTGCTGGCTTTGTATGGGTATTGGAAAAGATTATACTGTTTTTATCATGTCTCTCAAATAATGGGTATCTTCCAAGTCTACTGTCAAGGAGGCTGCTTGCTGCTTTAATGCTGATATGAATATAATCTTGAAAAAATACTGAGAAAGGGTCTTTCCACATACTTTCCATCAGGAAAGATTACTTAAATAAACCGTTTAACCTGCTATTGACCTAAAACCTAGTTACATAAATGTTTTAAAAATTACTTATCCATCCTGAGAAGATAAAAGTAATCTAGTGAAGTCAAGGATAACATAGGAAGTCCCTTAATGATGGCTGTATTCTCTACAGCTTCTATTAGCATATGATTTTTCTGCTGGCAAAGCAGATACAAATGAACTATGAGAATACAGGTGTGTGAAAGCTTTTCCTCGTTGTGAGAGACTGGAAAAAGATGCACATAAAAAACTGTAAAAACCTGCAAAGTGCCTGTACAAGGAGAACCTCACTATTTTTCCCCTATTTTTTCCATTATCTGTAATAAACATTACTGCACCTTCTCTTTAAAGCCAACAGTAAAAATTACTGAGGTGATATGAAACTTGAATATTGAGGATATGCCAACCAAATACCTCAGCTAACATCATCCCAAACCTAAAATAATGATAAGATGAGAAAAAAAAAAAAAGGAAGAAAAAAATGTAGAAGAGTCTATAAAGCTGTGTTTCCAGACTGTTGAATGAACACTCAAAACTTACCAGGACAAATTAAACCAAGTGCAGCATGGATGCACTGGAGATAGAAAATGCTACAGGCATCCAGCTGCAGAGCAGGCAGAAAAGCCAGCATGTTTATCGAGCTTAATGAAGGCTATCTCCCAAAAGGTGAGAGTACCAAAAAGCTTCATCTACCAAAAGTGCCCCCCACTTCAGCATTTTGGCTTTGCTGCTACTGCAGGCATCCACTCCGCTCGGTGGTGTGGAACGAGAAGAGCCCCTCAGGCATCTTGCCTCTCCCCATCTCTCCTCCCCTGCAATCAGCTGCCAGATGCAAGTTTGGAAGTCTTCAGCGTTTTGTCTGACAGCATAAATGTTATGTTTTTTCATGAACTGAGCTACTCATCTGCTCTGCTGCACACTCAGGCCACCTGCCTCCGTTGGGCACATGGGGCAGGGCAGCCGCCTGTGTGTCAGGGACTAGAGCTGTTGCTAACACCAGCAGCTATGTCTGACCTGCGCTGCCATAGTATTATCCAAACCTGTGTTTTTTTTTCTGCCAGACAGATCACATTCTCAGCAAGCCTCCTCCTCACCTTAAGGAAACAGCAGCTTTTCTACAGAAGCAAACTACAGCCATGTGGTCCACGGCAGCGTGCCGAAAATGGTTAGGATGCTGCTCAAATTGCCCACGCAGCTCCAAGGGGCTGCAGCTCGACCAGGAGGTGTTTTCTGTCTGCCCACACACTGCAATGCTCAGCACTGAGGCCTGAGGCCTCTCTTTTTTTTTTTTTTTTCCACATATGCACATCATTTTCCCTTCTATTTCCTCTGGGAGGGTTGTATTTAAATAAATAAAGGAAAAGTCCTCCTTAATAAATCTGTAATCTCAGCAGCCACCTATATTTCCGCCTCCAGAAGTGTTAAAAGAAAAAAAAAAAAAAAAAAAAAAAACAACAACTAGTACTTGATACTTCTGTCAATAAAGAGCACACTCAGGATCAAAGGAATAAAAATGCTAATTACGATGCACTCTGTGACACCTCTCTCCCGAGCCAAGTGCTCTGATTAAGTTAACCGTCGTGCTAATTATAATAGTGTTTAGCACAGCTGGGGCCAAAGAAAAGCCACCTTGTACCTAAGCATGGTTACCGGCCTCAGAATGAGATGAGGCATATTTATACCCTGCAAGAAACTTGCCTCCAGTCCCCAGGAAAAGCCTCTACTCATTTTAAATACTCAAAAGTACGAAGTCTACCACGGATTTTGTTCATTTATTTATATGAAATAAAAAAGTGGACACTTAATTTTTTTATTTTTAGTCATGCTGGATTCAGAAGCTTATTGCCCAGAAATTAAGTTACCAGCTCCTAAGGGAAGGTACAGCAGGTTAACACATCTCTCCAATTTAAAGGGGAGCCCACTTTCCTGCCTTTTCTCAGTCGATACAGCTGTGAAGTATTCCAGTGAAGAGAGAAGAAGGCCACTGTACTCTATATTTTCATTTAAAATGGAATGAAGTAGCACACAATTACTGGCAAAACCACCTGCCACATTTCAGCAGCAGGTTTGGATGGAGAACCGGGGTGATAAATGAGGGCTGAGTCTAAGTGAAAGTTAATCCTTCCCACCAAGTCCACGAAGGAGGGGGTAAAATATAACAAAATCAATAAATTTCTGCAGCTCAGAAAATTGTATCGTCAGTGGATGCTTACAAACCTTGCTGCATGTAGCATAATTGGAAGAAAGATTTTTAAAGTTATGCAGTTACAACCACATCTTCCATCCCTCACTTCCCTCTGTGAAGAATTCATCAGCGATTACTGACAGCACCTTCCAATCCACCTGGTTGAAGTATAAGGGCTGCGTGCCATGAAGGAGCTAAAAGGTAAGAAAATTACTTGCACTTCAGTATCACTCCTCAAAAATGACTGTTTTGTACTATTCAGCCTCCTGGAGCTTTGAGAAGCTGCAGATGAGCAGACTGTTTTTCAGCATGAATTCAATAATTAAATCTGAATTAAACAAGTCATCTAAACACGATGCAACTAATTCTCCTGAGTGGATACATACTTTCTGAATTCCAGGCGTGTTCAACGCGATCCTGTTTCAGTGCAGAGATTCGGCAATCACTGACACCCTTGTTATGTGGCATCTTCCCATTCACTTCTTATACATTGCATTTGCTCATTCAGTTATACACACACACACACACACACACACACACACTCCTATATGTATAAATACAGCACCATTTTATGCATATTGGTAATCTTTATCTAAAGTCCTCGCTGCTTTGACAGGCCGGTAAGGATTTAAGTGGCTTTAATCCACTGTCTCATCAAAGAGGCTTATTATTGCTCTTATTTGGACAGGAAAGAGGAGAGGTCCTTCAGAAGCAAAGCCCAATATATTGGCTGAGCTGCTTGAAAAGGCAGAAACCTGAGAAAAGCACGCCTTGAAAGGGTGAAGACCGTTGATAGCCCTTTGCCAGTATCATTTCCAGGTAAGCAAGTATCAAGACACCGTATAAATATTTTGGACAGGAGTCTGTGTTATTTCGGGGATCTGTGAATGGGGCTTAACGCTGTCCATGAGGGATTTCAGTCTGCCATACGTGTAATAGAAATTATAGCAATAAAGCGAAAACTAGATCATTTGAATCCTCCACTTTTTCCACTGACATCCTTGGATGTGAGGGGCCACTTCATCCAGGAAAATCCCACCTGCACACTGCTTTCCTGCCATTCACAGATCCTTCAACGTGGAGCTGCTCTGCTCCAGCACCTCACTCTGCATCCCTGTGCATGGGTGGGGGAGACAGGCATGAGAGGACAAGCAAGGAGGGAAAGGCGATGTCTCATCACCGTCATCCCTTTGTCTCTCAGCTGCTAAATGGTGATGGGCAAGCCCTGTGGAAAGGATCACAGTATTATAGGGTGTCAGCAGAGCGTACGGCTGGCTGGTGAAGAGCAACACACAAGGCTGGTTATTTGGCTAATAGCTAGGGTATCAGACACTGTTGCATACATTTAGGATGATGACATTACTTTTTATTGTATGTATCTTCCACTGCTGAGGTAAGCTTAAACATGAATTCTTGTGTACTGTTAGCATTTCGTGCCAAATTAATTTCCACTCTATGCATGCATACCTCCAGGACAGGCTCGGAAAAGATTATGCAGTAGATACTCATGTGCCATGATGATGGGCATAATTGGGTAAAAGAAATGGTGGAATAATTAAGGAAGCAGAAGGGCAAATTGCATGCCATAACATTAAGACAGATAGTTTCCTGGGATGACTTTATATGGGGTGTCTGCATTGCCTACACCCAAAGTGTTCAGGTTGCATCCTGCTGCCAGTTGAAACTCTTAGCTGAAAATGCAGAGCTAACTAAATAGTTCTGCCTAGTTTCTTTTTCCTGAGTTTTATTACAAGTGCTTTTTACTGAGGAAGAATTGTTGCTGTAAAAATGAATGCTTATATATACACTACCTAATTACCTGTTTATCATAAAATAATTGGAGGAGCTATTAAAGAATGGTCACCAAAATATTTGGATTTGGCTAAGGTTTAGAATATTAGTTACCCAAACTTTAGCTCTTGAAATAATACCAGCTAATGATATGTGCTTCACTTGGGAGTTAAACACTTAAAGTAAAAAGCTCATGTCTGACAAATTGAAAGTAATTTCACATTGAAGTAAATTAAACGAATTTCCCAGATGTTGCTATAAGAAGAGACTCAAGGAGGTAAAATGAAAGTCACTGCTGATGCATTCAGACACTTACCATGAAGTTCTCAAGAATGAAACATTTTAAAATGGAACTGCAAAAAAAGCACACGAGAGGTGGGAAGCCTGTGGTCCCACTGACAATCTTCATCTGAACATCTTGTGGCTCTGTAGTTTCAAAGAGGGCCTACGTTTGTGCATGGAAAATGATGCATAAACACCAGAGTGAAATAGGTCTTGTTCAAAGGGTGTTGGGTAGACAGAAGGAGCTACTCTCACTCCAGGTAAAGTAGAAGAAAATTAAAAAAAAACACACTCTTATTTAGAAATTAAACAAAGATTTGCAGGCCTATCATTGATACTAGTTAGTTCTTAGCATTTTGCTGTGGCAAATTGCAATGTACATAAGGGATTTGGAAATTCCAGCTTCTCCTTATTAAGCAGAAGGTTTACCAGTATATAGAAATATATATATAGTTGACAAGGGCAAACATCAAGAACTAGCAGCATCCTTGCATGAAAACCCTCAGGACTACCTTGCCTTCTTTTCTTACCCAATGATTCCCACTCCGCTTGGGTAATATCTCCTTCTACCCTACCCAAACTGAGTAAAGAAGCTACAAGTTTAGGAGGACAGGGAGGAAAGGAAGTTTACAACCCCCAATTTGTTGCTGTATCGCCGAGAAGCCTATACACCCACCTCTCTTCTCTATCAGTTGCATAGGAAGTCCACGTGCTGGGTGCACAGGACTGGTGATGCCCACAGACCAGCCAAGGGTGTCCTTCCTGTCAGGGTGATCAAGTATTTTCCATATTCTCTGCACTTTTGTCTCCCAACTGCTTCCTTATCCAGCTGCTCATCTAAATTCCTGGTGGTGTTTGCTTTGCTATTCCTTCTAAATGCTGGAGATATGAAAAAAAAACCCTCTCTCCATATTTGATTCCAGTCTTCAGTTTCACTCACAGATCAGGATTTTACACTATGGATTTGCAAGAGCAAATGGAATAATGAAACTGGCTAAGTTCGTCTATTTCATTAATGTAATCATTACATTTTTTCCTTCGCTTTTTTTTTTCTTGTTCCACTAAATTATCTTCCAATAAAATGGAAAAATTACTTTATTAAAAGTAGTGATTATGTCAAGTTCATCCTCTTATTAGGATTACAGATTTTCTACAGTTTACTTGGAAATCTGCTTTACAGCACAACAGATGTCAACTTTTTATGCTAGACTAACAAAAGCATCTATTCCATTCTCATCTGGTGACCAAAGCAATATATGAAAGAAAGAAACAACTATTTGAAGAGTACATGGGGGTCTAATTTTTGGAGTTAAAACACCCCAAAGTCTAAAATGTAATACCATGGAAGAAGGAATACAGGGTTATAAAATCCCAAATCAACAAACATCTTTGATAGTAATGTAAAAAGCTCAATATTTTGGCTAGAGAGTAAGTGTTGCCAACTTTTGATTCTTCGGACATAACGAATTATACTCCCTTAACGTTGATAATATAGATTGATAACCTCCCAGATTTGATATCTGTAAACAGAACATAATAAAATAGAATCTAAACTCCTGATGTATATTTCACACCATTTTGGCAGGCTGGTTGACAAACTGCTCTGTAAATACTCCTCTTGTGTTTCACAATGCCTGTCTTTGGGTATGCCCAGTGGTATAACAGTAATAACTAAACCACAATGCTGAAATATGACACTAACTCCTCTAACTGCAAATAAAAAAATAATTTTAATTAAATAGAAACACCACATTTTTAAGATATGTACAAGGCAGTAGGAGAAAACTATTCCAAATGAAGCCTTCATCAACATTTCAAACCCTGTAAGTGTCAGCAATTCTGACTGGTATTCCAGGAGTCTCCTGTGAGACTCACCTACAGGCCAATGCTCATTTATTTCATTTTGTTCAAGCATAAGCATAAATTACTGGGGTTTGCAATGAAACTTATCACATAGAAGTGGGCAACTTTAGCATGCCACAGAGGGATACAAAGAAGCAGTCAAAACCCTTGATTCTATCACCTCCTTTTTCTTTTTAATATTTCAGCAACATACTTCATATATCAACAGATCCAAAATTTATCTAATTTTAAAGTAACTGCTTTGGTCCACTTGCTAAGAAACAAAAGCTAGCCAAGTAACAGTGGGTACATAAGCTCTTTCTCTGGGATTCACTCTTAACATGTTTTGGCAATGAAAGAAACTACGCTGTTCCCAGTATTTCATTCCTGTACGGCACTTCAATACAACACACACAAACCATTTTCTCCAACACAAAACTAAGCTGAAAAAGAAGCATTTCTGAACAGGAGGAAAACATAAAAACAAGCAGAAGATAACCTGACCCCTAAAATGTTTCAGAACCCTACAAATCCCTAAAGTTATCCCCAAAGTATGCATATAGTGGTTTTAAAATGATTCAATCTTGGTGATAGCCTCAGGTGCCAATGCACTACAGATTTAAGCCATATATCAAAAAAATATTAATTTATGATCATTTAAAACTCTTTAAAAGAGAAGAAAACCCCATGCTTACCCATTTAGGGTGAGGATGTTATTGCACAGTTTCTTGTTCACTGTAACAATTTAAAAGAGAGAAAAAAAAGTCCCAAAGGCAGACAAGGCTGAGCAAAACCACAACCTCCAAGAAAGCTTTTTTAATAGTGACTTTTTATTTGCTCAGGTAAGGGTGAATTTCCTTTCACATTCCCCTCTGAAAGCTTCTCTAAGCCCACCACTGCACTGGGTGACAAGGTGACCTTTCCTCGGTGAAAGGAAACACGGAAATGTTGGGCTCCAGAAGCAAGGCCTACCGATGCGCTTCCTTGCTTTTCCTAGGCTCTGCAAAATTCATACACATAGAGGAAGGACATTACTCTCAGATAAGAGAAAAAGAAGAAAAGCAAGAAAAAATTGAAAACTTCAGTGAAAACCTGAGTCTGGGCGAACAAGGGACTCGGTTTTACCTCCAAAAAGGTTAAGGTCACCAGACTAGCCTTCCTACTTTCTTACCACAGGGACAAAAGAATACACCACAAAGCAAGTAGTGCACGTAGCACAATTGGCAGCTGGCTTGAAAATGCTCGGGTTCAATTGACTATGAAGAATGAATTACCCTTATGTTTGAACAAAAAAACCCAACCTGATCTCACCAGGCCAGAAGTACAACCACATTCCAGGCGCGATGTGTGACAGCGCACAGAATGTGAGTTTCAATTTATTCTGCGCATTTGAGCACACACAAAAGCCTATATGGTTCTCATTGAAATAAAAGATATCTCCAAACTTTTAAAAGAGCACAGAATGATTTAGGTTCTCGCTCTCATGTGGAAGAAATAACTTTTTGTAGCATTTGCTGTGCTTTCTCTTGGATGTGGGATTTAAGTCATCTATATTATTTTCCTATCTGTAAACAGCCACCAGTGGATTAAAGATCTTCCTTATTCCTTCAACTCTTTTTTTTTTTTTTTTTTAATGGAAATTTCTTTGACAAAGGCTGACAAAGCATTCTCTCTGAAAGAAAGAGTGCTGTAGATACTCACCATTTTCAGCAAGGACATTTAGATGCAACTCCGCAGAGTTAACTTAGATTAGCCTAACAATGTTCTTAAAAAGGAGCTCTGAACCTTTCATGAAGATTATGCTTTAGCGGTGGAACAGCTTTAATAAGCTCATTCATTAGTGGCAGGGGTGTCTTTGGGGTGCCAGTCCAGCAGGCCTTCCCCGAGCAGGTGTTCCTGCCCAGCTTCGCCCCCGCGCCGTCTGGCACCTCCGCTTCTCTGTCAGCCCTGCCAGCCAGCGGGGCCCAGCCACGGCCTCCGCGCTTCGCAGGCTGCCGCGTGCTGAGAGGCCAAATGCATGCCACTCATGGAGATGGAAGGAGAAGATACCGCCCAAGATATTGCCCAAAATACTGACGCAAGACCACATGGGTTAGCTCTCTCCACACTCGAAAGCTTACTCCTAAGGATATCCATGCGAAACGGTGATCGTGCATGGAAGGCAAATGCCATGTGAGATGTTTGGCGTCGACCTGATGTAGAACAAATTGGGGCAAACTGTGAAAGAACAAAGCTAGGATAAGCAAGAAGAACACCATTTAAGACTGATTAGGAAAAGGCACTGAGTAATTTGAAGAGGGCTACAATCTAGGAGATCTGACGTGACCATTTTATTTCATTGTTCTGACCCCTGGCTCTGGAGGCCTTCCCCAGCTGGAATACCATCCCACCTCCTCGAGGCTGCCGATACCGTGCAAAAGCAACGATCAAGTACAGTTTGCTACATCGTGCAAATGAGCCAGAGGGGTCTGAGAGACAGCAGGGACTGAAGAACACAATGAATTAAACATGACCGAAGTGCACACAACAGGAATCAAGAAACAGGACATTTGCATCGGCTGTAGGTGTTTATGGAAGCCACTGATGTCAGTGTTCTTCAGGTTACAGGAAGCATTCTGGGTTGATTCATAATTAAAAAGGAATCTTAATGCATATACCTACTTACAAATTATGTAGTTACGATTTAGGCAAGCTATTGTTTTAATTTAATTAAAAGCTAGTGATTTTATTACTTTGCACAAAACACTATGAATTTCTGTAAGGAAAAAAACACCTATGATACTAAGTGAAAATTCTGCTTCCTCATCCTACTCCCCTTCAGCAAGTTTAATTCAAATGCTATTACTAGGGTTTTTTGTTTTTTTTTTTGCTGACATATCATTTAAAGATAGGAGAGAAAGGATTTTAAAAAATGTTTGGCAAGAAGGATAATTAGCCCTAGTTAAGTCAGAAGCTACCAAGAATCGCACTCCTAAATATTAAAGAGAACATTAAGTTAGTAACCAATTTCAACAGGAAGTGTTTTAGTGTTTGCAGCCAGGAACATAATAATTAAGAACAAAACACGCTTTAACAATATCAGTTCTCATTGGAACTGCTTTAATGGGTACTTTTTGTTTGCTTGTTTCTCTAATAGAAAAATAAATATCTTAAATCTTGAATAGCATTTATGTGATATGTAATTTTCTGGAAAAAAAAAAAAAAAGTGAAAGAAAAAGGAAACACCTAGCTGAAATTTGTCCCACCATAAGAAACAACCTATTTCATTAGGAAAGCCAACAGCAGTGCCCATGGCCACATAACCTAACATGAACTCCTGATAATTATTTTGCCCTTGCAAGAATGTGCTTGCAAGTCATGAAGATGCATTAGGTCCCTCCTCAGTAGTTACATATGAACTGTATAGTCTTGTGATACTACCAGAAATCTATGATATGTCTACCACAGCCAAAGACATAACTTGCAACAACACAAAACAAGAAAAAAAAAAAAAAAGAAAAAAAAAAGAAAAGAAAACAAGAAGATAGAGAAGCAAGCATGAGCTAGCAAACAAGCTACCTTGGAAGATGGAGGAGAAATGTTAAGATATCGTGCAACTCAGTTATTCCATCCAGGAAGCCGAGCACTGGCTCTGTCTTCTTTACAGCCTTCCCCTCCACGTGGGTTACTACAAAAGGCAAGTTGCATTCCAAAAGGTAGTATTTTTTTTTTTTTTCTTTTCTTTTTAAATGAAAGACACAGCATTGCTTTCTCTTCCTCTCTCAAATAGCTCTGAGCTGGAATGCAGAATAAATGCCTGAAAGACTACTCTGTGCTGGAGGGTTTAGCAGCAAACCAGCAGTCTCAATATGAAACAGATGTGTCACAACAAGTTTTGGGTGGAGAAATGTGTTCACTCATGGTATGAGAATGCTCAGGAGGGACTGCCTCTCACCACGCAGACACAGAAACAATTAAGAAAGGCAGGAGCGGGCTCAGCAAAACCTCGCCAGGAGAAGGAGTGATGCAGACTTTCTTTAAAGCACCACGATCATTCATTCTTCAGTACTCTAACAGGGCCCCAGTGACGAGTGCACAGCATTACTGTGTGTTAAATACATATTTTTGTAGTACTGAGAGTCCCGGAGATCTTGAAGCTTTTCCACGAGGGCAAGTAGGATAAAGTAAATGATGATTTTCCCAGGAAAATCTGGAGTTTTCTCAGGTTGATTATGATCTTCAAGCTGTTGTTCTCTCCCCAGAATAGGAGCACAGAAGTGGAATTTAATTCTGGTGGATGCATTTCACTGGCTACACATAATTCAGAATTATTCTCTTATGACGTAGACATGCAAGGCACTTAAAGAATATATCCCTGCCCCAAGCGATCCAAGAATCTAATCTAGACGTAATTAGGAGTAGGCAAGTACTTAGGGAAATTAGTCATTAGTTTGCAAATTCAGACTTCTGTCTCTCAGCTATAAGCCTCCCTTTTATTTAGTTCTCTCTTTCTTTTTTCCATGTCTTTTGTGGTGAAAGAGCACAGGAATAATGCTGTACAGTAGCAGAAATTTGGGAGGTCCTGTATAGATCATTCCACAATTAGTTTTGTTAGGTGGCATGGAAGGAAGAAAGTGTTCAGGAAGAACTATTCCTAAACTGAAACAGAAGCAAACTAAAAACTCAAGAAAAACAGAATAGCAGCAAGGCACTCAAAACCAAAAAAAAGCTGGCAATCCAGGCTGTGGATAAATGTTAGGAAAGAGCGAGGAAGGGAGCAGGGAGGAAGAAACAAATTTTCCTCCTCCCTGCACCCACCGGCTTTGAATTTCAAAATGATATCCAAATGAGCTCCCTTCCAGACGGTGTAATAAGCACGCAGACCCACCTTTAACAGGCAATTTCTCCTACAAAAACCTCTTTGCACACATTTCAGGCCCCAAACACAGAGAACAGACAATTAGCAAATGACAGCCTTGGTGTGAAGGCAAGCATTTTAAAAAATCCAGCTGCCATATGATGTCAATATACAACGATGGTAACACCAATAACGAATGCTAAGAGCAAACCGCTGCTCTGCGGTGTTGCAGGCTGAACTCGACTTTCTCGTCTCTGATGTGCCTATCATCTCAGCACCACTGCCTCGGCTGACTTCACTGTTTGTTTGTTTTTGCATAAGCGGGAAGCTCTGAAGTGCTACAGGATGCCGAAGACATTTCTAGGAGAGGCCTTTGATTTCCCACGGGGTCCTGAGCCCGTTCATGGGGCTCCTATGCACCGACGGAGGCAGCAGCAAACGCTTGAGCGATGCCTTGCTGCTGGCTGGGATCCCTTGGCTGAGTCAGTTCGCAGCGGGTCTGTGAGCGTAGGACAGCCCATGTGGTGACAGTCAGAGCTTAAGAAAAGCCAGGTACAGTTGGGCAGGGTAATTGGTAGGCAAGAGCTAAGTGAAGAGAGCTTGCCAGGAGGAGAAACTCAAGTGCCTGCAACATTCCTTACCCATTACTGTACCAAGAAGCTGAGAACAGTCTGGCATGATCAGTGCTGGGTGCGGGCCAGGAAAGCAGCTATGTGGACACAGTGGACAAGTTACAGGTCTTGCAACAGCAGCGCCAAGCCCAGGTCAGGGCTCTCATGCCACAGCCTCTGCTCCCCTGGTGGGAAGTTTTGTGAGCAGGTCAAGGAGCAGCCGGCACACCCAGCCAGTGCCTGGCACAAAAGGACACATATGCTTTGACTCCAAGTCTGGCTTCAAACTAACTTCATCCCTTTTTGTGTCAAGCAAGCTATTTATTTGGAAGGATGATCTAGAGGGAAAACCGAGACAGACAGGAAAGTGTTTGGCACTGTCAAGCACACCAGGATGTTTCATGCATTTCTAAAAGGGCGAGCTGGCTCCCTGGCATGCGCGCAGGGCAGCCAATCTTCGCTCAGCTCAGACTCATTTTTATGAAGATTTATTTTAATAAGTTAGAATTTGTGGCCAGAGCACTGCTCCTGGGACATCCGCACTCCTCCTCCGTTCAGGGCACGTGACAGTGGTGGCAGCAGGGCGAGGAAGGGTGCAAGGTTCCTGGACGCTGCCAGCTTCCTCCCTGTAATCAGGTGGAGAGAGCCCATCCTGGTTCACCACCTCACAGCAAACAGCAGGGAGCAGGAGTGCACGGAAGTACCAGGAAATTCAATTCTCTGCCTGCCATCCTCCACATATTAGCCAGGTTTTGAGTAGCTCAGAACTTGCTTATGGATGACTGGGCTGTTCAGACAAATGTATTGCAGTTGCTTGTATGCAGCCAAAGAAGATTGCCTGCTATTATTCCTGTCCGCAGGCAGATGACGACGAAATCATTAGGGAGACCCACTTCTGAGGTCAGCTCTGGGAAATTTATTCATAAAGGATCAATTCAGCTAGGCTTCTTCAGCTCTTAGCTACTGGCTATTTGGGAGGATAACAAACTTCCTAACCAACTTACAATTGCACATCGTCAAAATTTCTTATCAACAAGGCTTGAAGTAAAACTAAAGGCTCAAACAACATGAATAATAAATGAAAATGACTTGTACTGGTACACTCAGCAAAACCCAGGGGTGGGGGGAAGTGGAGCTCTGCTTTGATTCAAACTCCCTTTCTTTCCAATACTGCATTTCCCTTCCTCCTGCTCTGTATCCCAGCACAGGTTACATGGTTTTGCTTGCTGTGCCAAAATCTAAAACCGTCCTTGATGGCTTGTGGTTCTGTACAGGGCAGGAGGTGTGCACATTTACACAGTTTGCAAAGATGAGTCCCAAAGGATTGCATTAAAGAAATAGCGTGACAAACATAGAGAAATACAAGCAATTATAGTATCCCAGTGCTGAAAACCTGAAATGCACACATGGACAGAGACAGGCACTCCAAAAAAATCCATTCTGTGTATCCATGTGATTTGATCTGCTCCAGCTGGGGAAGGGCAGAAAGACCAACAGAAAGAAGGAACAAACAAAAAAAAAGTGAAATGTCAGGGGGTGCTCACCTGGCTACCCTGGAAATCATAGTTTTCCAGCCTACTTTACTTGTTGTGCTAAGATATGGGGTGCCTTATGACAACAATTTGCGTACAGATATAGGTCTTAATAGCGCTTGAACTGGGTGGTCACCAGAAGTAACCACCCCCAGAAGTTCAGGACAATAAAATCTGTGCTAAAAACAACTACAAACCATGTGCCCGAGGTTTTGGCTACGGGGACTTATCTGATTGTGTGACTATCATGTTCTGAACAAGGGTGAAGCATGCAGGGGAAAATTATGAGCAAAAGAAAGGTGAAATAGGAAGCTGAAGAACAGGTAAAACAGGATCCGAACAGTTTCACTTCATTATAAAGGAATTCAGCCCATAGCTGGAGGATAAATGTAGGCAGCACAGGTCTTGTATAATGAAAAAAGAAAGCAACCAACACAACAAAACCTGTCTAACTTAAGGAATTAACATGTTGACTTTTCACTCTGCCATATGGGTACTCAACATTTTCTCAGTCTGACAAATGAGTTTGTTCAGGGTGTTTAGAAAACTGTTGGATTTGCATCTTTCCCTCTTGGGCTAGATAAAATGATTATATTGCCGGAGACATTCAGACAAACTCTAAAATCCTTATATTCTTTTAAAATGTTCCTAATATAATCTGGGGTACAGAGGGAAGGAGGCAGGGGAAGGGTTTGCTCCATAATACTACCTAAGACCAAACAGAACTATTAAAAAAACATACAAACTGTTATGATGGGAGGACCAATTCTTTCTGCTATTGACATGGATCAAAGAGCTCCCTTCAAAATACTTTTCCTCTGAGACGTGTAATTTGCCCTGCTATATATTCACCTGAATCGGCAGAAAATCTGAAAGAGGTGGAGGCTGTGAAGGAATGCTTGTAACAGTAAACTCCACAATACCCTAAGCCATATTCACCCATAAACAGCCTCAATTCCAGAAGCTCTTCTGGTTTCAGAGTGGTAACACAAAGCTCCTCAGATTTAGTAATAGGGACTCCATCGTTGCTCCATAATCTCAGCGAACTTCCTATGAAAGCCAGGGAAACTTTGATTTCAACAAAGCTCCATAGTTTTGTGCTGAATCTTAAAATGAATTAAATGCAGCAGTGGCATGAACCTGCCATCAGGCATCCCCCACGCCACATGCGCAAAAACACCCAGCCTACCCAAGCACACCTCAGTGCCATGCAAGGTGGCTATTTTGGTGCAACAGCACCAAAAAAAACCCCTGCATGTGCTCATTTTTCCATGACTTCAGGTTCCCACACTGCTGCTGCTGCCCCTTGCTATGCTTGGGTGTCTGTAGCTCTCACTTCTTAGGGCGAGCCTGCTCACGTGAGTGTGAGCGTGCACTGGCACGGAAAATGCCTGCATGAACTCACCCCACTGTCTGCTACACCGAAGGTCCGGGCTGAGATGCTTCTTCCAAGTCAACTTAGTGGTTAAGATCACAGAATCATCTAGGTTGGAAGAGACCTCCAAGATCACTGAGTCCAACCTCTGACCTAGCACTAACAAGTCCTCCACTAAACCATATCCCTAAGCTCTACATCTAAATGTCTTTTAAAGACCTCTAGGGATGGGGACTCAACCACTTCCCTGGGCAGCCTATTCCAATGCGTAACAACCCTTTCGGTAAAGTTTTTTTTCTAATATCCAACCTAAACCTCCCCTGGTGCAACTTTAGCCCGTTCCCCCTCGTCCTGTCACCAGGCTCATGTGGGAGAATAAACCAACCGCCGCCTCGCTACAGCCTCCTTTCAGGTACCTGTACAGTGCAATAAGGTTGCCCCTGAGCCTCCTCTTCTCCAGGCTGAACAACCCCAGCTCCCTCAGCCGCTCCTCGTAAGACTTGTAAGATCTCCAGAGTGACGCCAGAGCTGCACCACGGAGCTGGTTTACGTCGCAGTTAGCCCCCTCCATCCCAACCAGCAACCACACTGTGACATTACCAGCTTCATCTGGAAGACCTTTAGCTAATAAGTCAAGCCTTTTTTAAACAGGAAATATTGAGCTTTCCCAGCCCAAGTTCCATCTGCAGACAAACCAAACCTACCAATGTCTGACCACATAATACTTGAACTTTTATCACCCGAGCTGAAAAGGCTGGCAGATTTCGCTTTTCACATCTATGGTGACCACAACAAACTGTTTGAAAAACAAAGCCCCGCAACAGTCTTTGTATAAAAATGACATTTCCATCTTTTGTTCTGTGGAAATTGATAAACAAGATTACTCAAGCTCTTAACAGCTCAAGTGGGAGGGTATCCAAAGAAGCTTTCTGCGGTTATTACTCGCCACAGTATTTTTAGGGGAGGAAAAAAAAGCCCAGAATGAAAACAAGGAACTTCCAAAGGAAGCTGCATCAAAAAGAAGTCAGAAAACTGTCAGAAAAGAACCATCCAACACAAATATCTTCCAAAATAGAAGCATCTACAAAACCACCGCAGTCAAATTATACAAGTTGAAATTATGCATTTCTATTCAAACATCAGTGCTAGCCGTTATTAGGCGAGAAATCTGAAAACTGCATTTTAAAGCACCTTCTGTTTTTCTCATCCTCCTCTCTCCTACTCTCTAACCAAGTGAACAAACCATGAAATTATCTAGCTCCAAATGAACCCATCCATGCAATTACCTTATATTCCTCTGCTAAGTTTTATTGCCTGGCAGGAGTAAAAATTAAAAGCTTTACTTAGAAACTGAGAAAGTTACCAAAAGTGTATTTTACAGATTCAGACAAAATAGTATTGTTCAAATGTACTTGACACAGGTTCCAACATCGATAAAGGCTCTCACCATGGTGGAAAAAAATGTAAATCAAATCTGCGAAGTTACTCTGTGAGCAGAAATGTTCTAACCTCGATTAGATACACAACCATGAGGATCTATTTCTCCTGAAATAAGGCTCCTTTTCTACCTGTTATACACAGTCCAAACTCAACTCTTACAGATTACATTAGACCATCAGGAAATACAGTTTACAGTTAAATAATTAAAAAAAAGGACAGGAAAAAACTTGCCAGGATGAAAAAAAGACATGGAGCACAGACATATATGATGTACAGTATTCTCAGCCCTCTGCTGTTCCAGTGCTAAGCTAAATAGGGTGTAACCAGACTGTTAGATGAGGAGACAGAGCGTTACCCATGTCATGATAAAGAGTGAGTGTCCTGAGCAATTCGATGTCCTCCGTTGAGGAGGATGTGAATGAGATCCCTGTCCCAGAGGGGCTTCGAAGGCTGTAGGCACGGTGGGGCAGGGCTGCCAGCAGCAGCTCTGCAAAGGCAAGGTCACAAGTTGATTCAAGAGAAGGAATGAGGAAATGTGGGGTGCAGCTAGAGGTTTTGTGATTTCACGGGGAGCTGAGATTTCCCACCGGATTGCAGCCTTTCCCTGTGCTGTGGAGCAGATATGGATGGCCCACCCACATATTGTGTAGCTGCTCTGATTAGAGAGTAGCTCCTTACTCCGTGCTACTTGTTCTCCATAGCACTGTGGCACGAAATCTGTTTAACTGTGGATTTGTAGAAAAAGGATATGTTGCCCCCATTAGAAAAAATAAAATAATAAAAAAAGCCACAAACAGTAAGAATATGCCCAATGTCATTTAATGTAAGGGTGGGGACGCATTTATCAGAAGACATACTTGCTTCACTCTACCTTTAAAAAATATATACATTTTTTAAAATCTGCTTTGTTCTCAAGTCAAACTACCCCCCTGTGAGATGCAGGCACTGTGCTGCAGCCTTTTCTGCTTAAAAAGTGTCTGGGAAACAAGTTTTCAATAGCTACACAAGCTCTCAATAAAAATACAGATCAGCTTGCATTCTAGAGCCAGTAAATGATTAATGTCATTTGAAATCCAATCATAAAATCATTGACTATTTAAATGCGATAATGGAACTGACAAGTAGAACACAAGCTTTCAGCTACAGAACTTCAATGCATCACCTTTCTGCTGAGAAACTCTTGGTTTCCATGCAGAAAAGCTAATACCTACAAAGAAGGGGAAAACGGGAGGAAGGCAAAACCATTTAAGATGAATGACTGCAAGCTTTCATGCACATAAAGCCACAAAGACTTAATACTTATTTAAAAAAAAGACTGTTAAATTGGCTGAAACAAGATGCAGCTTATTTATGGTATAGTTTGCTTCTCAATATACAGGTGAATGGTATCCTACTTGCTCTGGCACCGTGCAATTATGATTCCATGGTCAGTGCAGTTTGGTGCTCTAGGGGCTCCCATCCACCACACCCCCTGGGAAGATGTTGTGCCAGGGCTGGTCATGGGAGGGCAGGGAGCTGGGATCCCCTTGCTAAAGGTCAGAAAAACTTCTGATAAGGATTTGCATTTACCTGCTGACTCTAAGCCTAAGAAATGACCAATTTTCTCCCTGGGCCGCAGACCTGACAAGTTCACCCACCCCAGGATGAATGGGACAGCAGCACACAGCAAGAGCACATCAAGGGGGATGAATGCAGCTAGCTGTGTGCTCATCCAAGGCCAGGCGTAGAAATGGGAAGGAATTCTTGATAACTACAAAATTAGCAGAACAGATAGATTTGTGTTTCAGGCCACCCTTGTACAATGTACACAAACTGAGACAGAGGCTTCTAAGACATGAGACAAGCAAATGCAGCACCTAAAATTCCACTCACAGTATGATATGATATGGTTTCTGCATATCCATGTGTTATTTTTGCTGTGGAGATGCCTAGCAATACGAGTTAAAAAGGTGAGAAGTGTGCTGCTGCATGCTAGTGGGGTGAACTTCCAACCTCCCCTCCCTGCCCCAGGGGTTCTCCATCCCAGAAATCCCAGAAGTCAGCCCAAAGCTGGAGAGGGTCCTGCACAGCCTCCTGCATCTCGCTATTTAATTGCCTGTATTATTTATGTGATAGCATGTTCAGCACAATTCAGGAGAGCCACACTGCCTTTTAACAACAAAAAAAGACCAGCACATTTTTGCTGGTAAGGCATTTTAGAACATTCAGTATTAAGCATTACAGGTACTTAACTTGACTCAGAGCATACCCACTCTAGCATAATTAATAATGCTATGTTAACTGAGAAAGTATGGTCATGCTCCAGCAAAGCCCACTGTCAACCGAAGCAGGGGATCGATGAAGCTCGTCCCAGGTTACCCGAGGGCAGCCAGCTGTGAGGAGCAGCCCTGGCGCTGCCGTTTTGAGCTGGTGCCTCTATCCTCTATGTTCTTGCCGGTGAGTCAACCTGCGTGTGTGGGAGTTGTGTTTGTCCTGCGAGAGAAAATAAATGGGCGTCCCTGTCTGAAGCATTGCAACATTGCCTTGCTGAAAGGAATGAGGAGTGCGTGGCTGCTTCATAACAACATGTTATCCGGCACGGTATGTGGCTGGAAAGAGTATACAGATAGAAAAGAGACAGAAGGGGGTAAATGAAGATCTAGAACAAGAGATACGTCGGTATTGCAAAGACAAGGAGCATATGAGCATCAACTAAAAAAAAGGCAAAAATAAAAACAATTTACATATGGGAATTAAAAAAAATATATGAAAAGATACGTTAATTCAGAAAGGACAAATGTAACTTGTTTAATTAATTTAACGTCTGTACTTCTCCCCCCCTTTCCTTCCCAGTCAGCCTGGCTATGCTGTATCTGCTTTTTTAGATGCAAATGGAGCAAAATAATCTACTTAGAGCATTGTTTGCTTACTAGCATATTCCCCAGCTTCCACAAAAACATAAGGGATCTAACGAAGAGATGCAAGGGAAGGGAACAGGCTGGGAGACATGTGGCTTGGCACACTCCAAAATTTGCTCGAGCCTTCTGGCAGCCCCCCAGTATGTTTTATAGGAAATGGTCCTTCCACAAAGCTAGCTGGCGTCTCGTAGACATCACTTCAACTAAATGAGGCTCCTTTCTCTTGCAGGGAAATGACTTCCCTGTTCTCCGTGGCACACCATACGCAGACAGAAAGGCAGCAGACAAAATGCTTTTTGCTTCTTTCCCACCCCTAAACTTTCAGGGACCGACTGCTCCACAAATGAGGTGCCTCAGCAAGCAATCTTTCAGTTGCTCCATAAACTGGCAGGGACAGCTCTAGCCTGGATAAAGCACTTCACACCTCCCCAGCACAGCTTAACGTCCTGAAGTGATATAGTGTGGATTGCAGGCATAAAATTACTTAAGTGAAATGTTTACTCTTGAGTAACTTAGATCCCTGGAGAGCTACATTTTTCCTCATCTTCCATACAATTAAAAGTTCATACTTTGATGGGAAAAGCATAGTTTGAAAAAGGTCATTCATCTAGGCAAGGATACTGTAGCATACGATCTTACAATATGTTGATATTATATCCTCTTAAAAAACATCTTTCTGGATTCTCACCTAGGACAATAGACTTCTCTGATTCCTCAGAGGTGAATCTGGAAGATCAATAAGGTTTTTGCTGCTTACTTTAATGAATGCCCATAAATAATGAAGGCAGCTTATCTGTATATGCTCCTGAGGGACTGTCATCCATCAAGCCAATAATATCTGGTAAAGCAACTTTCAGATGTTAAATTAGATTCTCTTTACAGAGGATTCATCAGCTTTTGTATCTTCTCCTTTGTAACAAACACAGCCTCTCCCTTACCGATCAGCAAAGGAGTTGACAGGAAAATATTCTCCCAACTGTTCAGTATTCTTGTTAGGAGAACAGCAGAAAAGGAAATAATGCTTTTGCACAGGAAAAAACTACCTGGAAATCCCCTGGTAGCACTAAGATGCGAGGCAGCTGTGAAAAAATAGATGAGATTGATACCGAGAGCTTACAGTTAGTGAGTTTTAGGGAAAAAGCCCCTTGTTCCCCAAAGGCACTAATAAGAGACTGAAATGGAATAAGTAATGCACTGAGATGCTGCATAAAATCATAATATTTTTGAAAAGCAAAAAGGTGTCCTCCCTTAAGGGGTGCCCTAATAGCGATACTGTGTATTTCATTTAATAAACATGCAAAATGCAGGTACTGCTTAAATACATAGTTTGCCAAGATAAAATTAGCTTACCAAACTTGGACAAAATCTTATTATTTTTTATTTTCTCTTTCCCAAGTCTTTACTTTCAAAATGCACTGTTAAGAAAAAATAAAACCAAAACAAAATGAAAAAAACATCCCTCCCTCCCCCCCTCCCCCTGCAATTGATTTCTCAGTCTTATAAGTTGCCTAACGAAGAAACAATTTATGGCTTCCTTTCCCAATTACCCACTTAAGGGTTCGAAGTTTAATTTCAGAGCAATCTTCACTTCAATCAAAGTGCACCTGCGCAGAGGACTACAGATACTAGAAGAGACTGGCATGTATTTTGGCATATTCTTTTAAAAATAAGAAGGAATTAAAAATACCAATTTTTATTGGTGTTTATAAATCAAATGGCAGCACTTATGCTGTAACAATACACAATAAATAGAACATTGTATTCCAATGACCAGACTAAATCAGTAACAGTGGCGAACACGAAATGCATAAATATTTTATTCAGAAACACTTATGCAGCCTGCGGTTTGCAGCTCATTCTACAGAAGAAAGTTGCACGCTTATAGCTGACCTGTAATGATCCCTTCCAATCCAAACCCATTCTATGATCAAACCATAATATGCTAATTCTGATATATATTTAATCCTACTTCCACTTGCAGAAATACTCATGGATAACATTTCATAACCCAAAAAAAAAAAAAAAAAAAAAAAAAAAAAAAAAAAATAAACCAGAATAAAAAACTGTTCCACCTTAATCATACACCCGTGATCATGAGGCTGCCTTTGAAGTCTGCCATTATGCATTTCTCTTTCAAGTATGGTTAGCAATAATCTGTTCTTACTTTTCACATCAGCCTTTGTACTAGGTTGCTATCAGCCCTTGGAAGACAACTGTAACTCAAAATTAGGATACCTGAGCGGAGGTTTAGGCCACCGAATTGCAGTATGCTCTTTTAAGTATTTTGTTTCCTGACAAAAAAGCGCTAATTTTCACTGTATGCATTCAATCTGATCTGCACATGAATTCAGACTGCTGTTTGAAATCCAAATCCACTTTGAAAGAGAGAAATAGGAACTGTACATCCTTCCCTGCACTATGTCATGTATTTGTGCCTTCCCGTCCCCTCCCTACAAGATTAGGGTGGCACTACTGATTTTGTAGTGGCAGCCACACAGTGACCTACTGAGCACCCATAGTACAACACCTATGCAGCAGCTGGCAGCCCTGCCGTACTGCCCTCTGCCCACCTGGTCTCCACATTTCACGAATCCCCACCTCTAGGAGCAAAGGGATCACAGGATGCCAAGTGTTTCTCCCTGCTTTGGAAGCCCTCCTCCTCTCTACTTGGGGAATTCAGTAGTTTTAAGGAGTGGTAAACGATCCCCAAGGTTCCCAAAAGAGAAACAAAAGTAATACTGACCCGGGGTGGTTTCTTTCCAGCAGGGTGGCTCTGTGTTATTACTCAGCGCTCAGTCTTATAAATGCTTACCCCAGTCCTATCTCTCCTCCCTCTCAGACACTGCAACAGCTGCATGACCAAAATGTGAAAAGATGCCCACCTTTCCTCTACAGGAGCATATATTCAAAGGTGCCCTTCCCGTTTTGAGTACTCCTTTTGACAACAGGCATCTGGACTTTACTGAATAAAGCTTAGCAATGTAATAGAATTTATAAAAATATACAAATACTTGCACAAATGTGAGGATTGCTCACAATGTTTTGCATATGAGTTTTTCCCCAGTCAAAAATGAGTTTTAAGCATGTTGTTTAATCTCTAGTGTAGAGGAGGCAGGAAGGAAGGAGGAACATCACTTCTTGGAATAAGAATGCAATTAAAATACATAAGGAAGCTGCTAATTTATCCAAACCCTCGCCTCTGTTCAGAGGCTGCTTTCCAAAGTATCATTTCATAATAGGTTATTCTGGAAAAAATCACTAAGACTCAAAAGCAAGCTGCAGGTTTTCTTGACATTAGCTTGCTCAGCTAACAAGCTAACATTCCCTTTCAATTAATTCTCTAATTTGCCCAGGCAGTTAGCAGATATATACATCTTCATATTACCTGAGACGCCTTTCAAATTATTCCCAGGTATTTATGCTGTTTATGTCCCTGTGAGCCAGGCACCTGACATTGTTTTTAACCACTTGTTACCCTTTCATCTAAGTATAACCAGGTTAAAAAACAAAAACAAAAAAAAAACAACAAACAAACAAACAAAAAAAACACGACGTGCTCAACTTCCTGCTTTCAGCCACGCAGTTCTGAGGCTAGCAAAGGCAGTGATAAATTACCCTCAGCACTAGGCTGGTATCTTCATATAAGAAACAATGTAAGGCCGCATTTATATCCATCACAGGCCTGACCATTGAACAGAAGGGCACCATGAGCCAGCTGGTAGACAGTGCTGGTTCCCAGGAGCCTGCAACAGGCGTTGCAAAGGGCCAGGGATGAAGGCTTGAGGAAAGCAAATGCAGCAAACCCCCTAATTGGAGGTGAGGGGGAGAGTTTGGCCAACTAGAGATGAGAAAAATGAAGAGAAGAGCTGAAGGGAAGCAGCTGGGTTGCAGAAAGGAGTGGAGGTGATGAGATGTAAGGATGAGCTGAGCAGCCTGGGGAATGCATGGAGCCCAGTCTGAGCTGCAGGACCACCCCAGCGTGCCCAGTGATGTCCCCACGGTTTCTATGCCTATGTGGTGGACCCAAAATACATTAATTTGGTGCTGAAGTAACGTTGTATCTGCCTCATAAGGACTGTTCCGTCACAGTCCTGAGACTTCTCTCAACTTTCTTGCTATGGACCAACTGTTTACTCCAATATTAAATCCTACCTAGCAAGTTTAAAACAAACCCAGCTGTTCCTGAAGGGCTAGGTGATTTATGTGAATTAGAAACCTTGGAAATACATTTTAAAAGCAGGCAGGATCCCACAGATGCCTAACAGCCTTCCTGCCTCTCAGCTGTGCTCCAATTTTAGCTATGAAGCAAATGCTCAAAGCTGCAGTCACCCATAGGAAGCTTAACCCACACGCTGCCCATTGAGAGACAAAAAAAATGAAAAAAGTCAACATCCCAGGAGCATAACCAGCAGGTTTTGCCAGTTGTATGTATCATCCACAACTACGATGCCACAGCATAAACTAATCATGCAGGAAGGTACTTATTCAAAAGCAGGCTTCATTTTTTGTAGTAAGTGTTTTGATCACCACTTCCCTCTCCGCCTAAGCATCCTGAACGCAGTGTACAACCAGCATTAGATTTAGCCCAGATCCCTTTGTACGTTTCTTAATAAATGTAAGCCATACACAGAGAAGTCCCTGGTTTGTGCCTTCACTTTTCAGACTCATGTTGCTCCGAGGGAAGCTGGAGGTTTGAGGAGGTACAAAACAAGAGTGCAGCAGTTGGAGCAGGAACTTCTTACACAACTTTATCAACTCACATCTTCTAGGAATGGATGTACAATATACTGCAATTTAGGTTTTACTACTGGCAAACTAATGTGCCTCAACCTGAAAACAGTCTCTCTCGTGTTTGTACAGTGCGTTGACTTCATTATGTCAATTAAAATAATCCAGTCCTCTCAAGAACCTCCAAGTGCTCATGAGCACACTAAACCCATGGTTTTGGTACAAGTTCTCAATTGCCATGGGCCAAGCTATTGACTGCTAACAGACGCAACACAGAAAAGTGTATCTCCTGCTTGTGGTGAAGGAGCAGTAGGAATAGGCCATCCTAAAACAGCATAAATGTTAAATATATTGGGACTATATGTTGGGATCCCAAGATTCAGGTGGGGTTTTAAGAACATTCTCCTGAGTAATCAGTCACCTTCTCCATCTGGGAAAGAAAGAGACCTCTCAATATGGAGAAACCTCCTCTCACTCACTTTTAACAAAGGACACACAATGTGAAACACCACCCCCAGAAAGAAAAAACCGAACCCAAGAACAAATAGCAGCCACTTATCTTCAGAGGTCTAAAGATTTTCTTGGGCATCACAGTATCTCAAGGAGATTTTTATTCTTCTTCCCTTTGTCTGATTTCCTGACTTTCATTTTCCTTCTCATCCTGCACTGTATTTCACCCTTTTATAACAGTGCACAAGGCTGGCATCCTGTCTCCTCCAGCCTCCTCTTCTTGCTGGATGAAGCCACATGGCAAACAGAGCAGCTTCCTATGGGTTTACATGAAAGTAGCCCAGCTTTTCCTCCAACCATAACCATTTTCTTTTCCTGTGCACAAAAACCCATCAATCATCCTGCGATAACGTGGTTTTGCTTTCAAAGAGTGCAGTTGCTTCAGAGTTTGGGGTGCCATCCCTCAAAGGAGGTTTTGCAGCAATGTTTTCCACAAGCCTTGCTACAATTTGAAAAAGAAATGTTTTCCTGCCCATAAGCTTTCTTACCTTTTGCTGTGTAAGTAAATTCTTAAACACAAAGATAAACACACACTTCAGGTACGTGAGCTGGTATGCCAGGCAGTGCAGGAGATATTACCCTCAGATGAATACTTTGATAAAACAAAATTGGCCTGCCCATTACAAGGATACATGTTTTGAATTACAAATTAAAATAGACAGCAAATCATCAATTTTTTATTTTTATTTTATTTTTTTTTTTTATAGAGAGAGAGAAGATATGAACGAGGTGGTCCGGAGCTCCATAAATAATTGTTTTTCACGTAATTCTATATAGTGTCCTTTGCTCTCATTTTCCCAAACCAAGCAAACAAAACAACAAGGACAGCTGAATTGAATTAGTGAGCATCCAAAAATATCCAGTCCATCTTTCTTATACACACACAAGAATGTTGCTGGTTTGCCAAAGAAGAAGCAGTATTTTTAATACAGCTACCCTCAAAGAAGCTGTCTCTTGGCGGTCTGAATTACAAACTACTGTCTTTGGCAGATAAAGCAAAGAGTATGTGACAGTGTACAAAACTAGCAACACAGGAATCAGTCGGCAGCCATCTTTGTGCTGTCCCACATCATGAAGACCTAATGTTTTTACTATTTTAAATTCAAACCAATGGCCTGTAAAGTCAACAGGATTTTGCCAGAGTAAAATCTCTGCACTAAGACTTTTTAAATTTGTTTTATTTAGAAGTTAACCTCTTATTACCTAGTCAGGAGACTCCTGCAAGATATTTTTACCTTCCAAAAGGCTGAGCTCATTTTTTTTTTTTTTTCCATGGGATTAGTGGTAGAGAAGAAAACAGTGAAATTCTGTTATTAATAGAAGTGACTGGGAGGGAGGGAGCGAACCTACTCAGCTAACAATTTGGAAGCAATACGTTGTTTACATACTTTTCTTAACATCCATTATTGGTTTAACAGGAACATAGCTTTTCTCCACTGTGGTATTTTCATGCTGAGAAATGCAAGGGAAACAAAAAATCTGGAAGCACTTGAGTCATGTTGGAATCCAGATGTTAACATCAGAAGAAATGATCCCATACAGTTTAGGGGTCCAGTGAAGACATATTTGAAATGCTGGGCCTAGCCACTTCATTATAAAAAAAAAATGGATCAGAGTCTCAAAAACTTTCAGGAATCCTAGCTATTGTGAATTATTCTGTGAGCCAGAGCAGCATGTGTTTAGGCTATATACAGAGTGTTTACAGAGCAAAAATCCTTTTTAGCAACTTCAAAGGGAGCTAGACATCACTTAGAGGTGGTTTAAACTGGAGGAAATCCATGCATGAAGAAGGGAGAACTTTGGATGGCTACGGTCACGGGACTTCCTTCTTGCAGGAGGAGACTAAAATAGCACCACCTCGACAAGTAACTGCAATGCCATGCATTTGGAGATGCCTCCCCGCAGATAACACATACCGGCACACACAAACACGAATTAAGAAAGAGCCTTTGTTGTTTCTGTACTCTGATCATTTCTGTTCTTAAATGCCTGGGTGGTGTTTGGAAACTATGGGTGAAAGGTAACTTGGTGAAGTGACAAATGGATTTGGACTTTGAGGTAGGGCAGGGCAGGGCATTAAATTAAAGCCAAGTGGTATCTTCCTGCTGTATGAATGGAGTTAGGCTTGGGGAGTGCAGAAAACAACTACATTGGCTTGGACTGAACTAAGGAAGCTTTTACTCCTTTTTTTTTTTTTTTTTTTTAAACAACCATTGCATCTTTCTTCTTGTTCTGTTGTTTCATTGCCTGCCCAAACGCACAATTAAAAACCAGACAGAAGCCATAAAAAGCGAGTTAGGTACCTCAGCAGGAAAGGTAATACAATGGCCAGTGCTCAGAAGCCTCCCCTTCAACAAATTAGCCAGGTTTATAGTTTTGAAGGTCTCCTCAAGCCAATCTTGCTGGTAGGGCTGTTTGCCAAACCAGGGGAAGGAAGATCAAAGGACACCAGTGCCTGAAGAGAGGGGAGCTCTTAGGGAGCTCCGAATTGTTGCCCTGCGCCTCTACAGAGACAGCTGGAGGGCCAGGAGCACCAGGGCAGCAAAAGGGCACCAGCTACATCACCTGATAAAAAGGCCTTGTGCAATCCAGATTCGTCTGAAATACCAGAGGAGGATCCTTGGTAAGGGAGATGTGTGCCAAGCTCCCTTTTTGCCCACTTTAAGTGCAAAAGATAATTTTGCACACTTAGGCCAGTGAATTAGTGGCAGGCTTTGGAAGGACTCACTTCAGCCAGCTCAAATGAGACTCAAAGGGAAACTTCAGAGGTGCCAACCCCACCAGACCTTCTGGGCCACCTGTAGCAGAGCCCCAGGGGGCTGACACTCCACTAAGCCCTGTTTTCAGAGATCCTGCCTTGGGGCATTATACCCTCCCTGCACGATAGAGGAACCAAAACTCCACACCTTAACCAGTGAGAGCCCGAGAGGAGGACGGGATGCAGATGATCCAGGAAACTGTTTCCTTTCAAAAACAACAGGTCAAAGTGGGGAAGCTGGGGAGGAACTCTTTGTCAGGGTGTGTGCTAATAGGACAAGGGGGAGTGGTTTTACACTAAACAGGGTAGATTTAGATTAGATATTCAGAAGAAATTATTTACTCAGAGGGTGGTGAGTCACTGACACAGGTTGCCCAGAGAAGCCGTGGAAGCCCCATCCCTGGAGGTGTTCAAGGCTAGGCTGGATGGGGCTTTGGGCAACCTGGTCTGGTGGGACGTGTCCCTGCCGATGGCAGGGGGGTTGGAGTTAGATGATCTTTAGGGGTCTCTTCCAGCCCAAACCTTTCTATGACTCTAGGAAATAAATCTGCCTGCAATCATAAGTCAGAGCCCTTAAAGTATAGGCCTCTAGATTTGGAAAAGTTATTTTCTGTGCTAAATGACTAAAGATATTAGCTTCATATATATATATGCATATCACTAGTCAATGCATAATTAATTGTAATCAAACACATGCAATGCAGCTCTGGAAGGCTTCCATATGAATCAAAATCGAAAAGGCTAACAATACTTATTTAAGAAAGAAAATGAATAAAATTAAATCACAAACAATGCAGAGCAAGCACATTGACTTGGTTTGTAAAAATATGCAAACTAATCAAAGAAAAAACATTCTGAAAAGAAAACGCAGTGCATAAGTGACTGACCCTGTCACCAAGGCCAGCATATCAGTGCAACTCAGACAAAGACAGGACATTTAGTGGCTAGAAGAAAATCCTATACTATAATAGCAGGAATTGAGCCAAGCACAAACCTAGTTAGAGGACTGGAACTTGCACATCTCTGAGGCTTTGGACAAGCTCTTTTTTCAAGCAGTAGCTGGAGTGGTACCACATCACCACTTCCTACAACACTTGCTACCCTCACCCAACACACCAGGGGTGGGGGGCATTCAGAGGCCCTTTTTCCCACAAGGTTATTCCTTCGCCTGTTAAATAAATGATCTTCTACTGCAATTCTTCTTAAGCACTGCAGTTGATGAGACTCATCCAGGTCAGCTCAAACCACTCTTGGTGGCAGCAGGCCTGGCACTGAAGGGACGAGGATGGCTCTGACATCCTGCTCTGCCAGCTCTGCCTGGCCACACCGATGTCCTCCAGCAGCAAGGCTGCTTATGGGGAAGACACGGGGCTTTTACCTCGTGAGCACACCACTCCCTGCTCCATACTGCAGAATGTCACATCTTTTTATATAAGAAAATAAATATAGTGCTCTGTGAAACTAAACATAGGTGGACAACTGCTGTTGCAGACCTGCAGCCCTCAATACAAATTCAGGGAAGGTAGAAGTCAAGATTATTTTCACCTTAAATAGTGTATCCCATTCTCTGCTTTATCATGAGCATAAAAATGTGAAATATAACATAGCCTCAAAAAGTCAATTGCACAGAGTTCCCCAAGCATAGCAGGAAAAAGGCTAATGTTAGAGAAGAATAATTTGTTTACTACACATGTTTGGTAAAGCTTCCCCAGCACTTGCACACAGTGCTTTTAAGGAGAGGATTACAAACAGACTGGTTCTGCAGCACTTCGCCAGATTCAGCTTCAGTCTGAATATTCAAACTTTAAAGCAGCTTGTTTGTGGCCAAGTTTGGTTCCATGTAAAAAAAACAAACCAGAAAAAATAAATAAATAGGAGAGAGAAAGAGATGATCACACAGATCAGCTTTGTGATGCGAACCTGGAACACAAGCAAACATCCTGTTTGTTTTTCAATAGAAACACAGTAGAAGAGATGCAGGTTCTTGCTTAGCTGCGCTATTCGTTGCTGAAACTGAAATGCTGGAGAGCATCTTTCCTAAAATTACGTAGCAACAGTGTGGAAATAGCTATCTCAGTGACCCAACTAACATCTTTTTATCAACTGAGAAAAACAGGCACTTGTAGAATGCAATTATCTTCTCCTGGGTAGAGAGCTAAAGCAGTGTGCTAGATCACACTCCACAAGTGCCCATTTTTCCCTATTGACTGTGAAGGAAGTCTGAATTTTTCAGTTTCTACTGCATTTGTATTTTTACCAAGAAGCATTTCATATTTCATTGATGGAGAGGGATTAAAAAAAAAAAAAAAGAAAGGAAAGGAAAGAAAAGAAAAGAAGAAAAAGATAAGCAAATCTCTCAGTGATCAAGAAAATGGAACATTCTTGTAAAAGAACACAGATTGGCAAGATTGAGGAGACTCAATATGAAAAAGCACAAATAGGCAGCAACGATGACAAAAGAGTAGCTTGACAGTTTATTGACTGAGAATGGCTTTCACATCAGGAAGAAAAGAATAAACATCATTTTTTGAGTGCCAGATATGAAGCATGCACTAATATAAGTAACTACACAGATGGCTGGCTCTAGAGCAGACCTTCCAGATAACTGTAGGGTAGCATAGCAGTTGTGAACTATACAATGCCTTTTAAGTAATTTACACGCTTCTATTTCTGCATTCTGTATTCCACAGACAGAAAATTCAATTAATTTTCTCCCTGACTGTGTAATATTGGCATATCGTAATGCCAAATTTCAGCATGCATGCCTCTCACCAGAAAGAAGTAGGCTCACAACAAGGGAATGGGGACATCAGCAAGAGAATCAGGTAGGATAAGCTCTTTACATACAAAAACATTGTAAAATCAAATCTGCTTATTCATATATACCCTGGCAGAAAAGGATGGGGATAAAGAACCCTGGCACATAAACTCTGCCAACTATCCTATGTTTAACGTTCTTCAAAGCCTGTAGGACTGAAGTAAGAGCTGTAATTCTGATACCACACCAGAACTGCTATCAGGATATGACTGCAACGCAGGTGAACACCATCTCCAAGCTGCTGAGGTTAAAGCTCAGCTGAATACAAGCAACTGAGAAGCTTGAGCAGAGCATCAGCAAACGCTCCCAGGCACGTACCAATGTGAAAGCTTACTTACTCCATCCCTGTGTTTCAGGGTACCCACTTTTTTTCTGGCATTACTGGGATTTGAACAGGGTTCCCTAATTTTTCAAAGCAGTGGGCAGCATCCATCTCCTCAGATTGACCTGTGCACCCCTTGTGAATGCAGGCATTGTACTTCTTTACGGCCTAACAGGCTTGAGGTGCTGTTCTCAGCCTTTCTTTTGTTATAAATCTCTGTCCTGTATCTTATGGCAACATTTCTACTTCATATGAATGCACGTAGCCAGAGGCTGGTGTGGAAGAGGGAAGGAGGGAATTTCACACATCACTAAGAATAACACAAATGCCGTGGCAACACTCAAAAATGGGAGGAGAATATTTAGAAGTGTGACAAAGGAACTGGCTACAGCTGGACAAGAGAGTTAAGAAAAGCAAACTGCATTTTTGCATGATACGTAATTGGTCAGTTCGACACATGGAAGGACTGTGCTTTAAAACAGAAAAGCAGGAACAGTACAGACAAAAGAGTTAGATGAACAAGAATTTATTTGGGCACTTCAAAACAACATTTCTGCTGGGTAGGACATGACTAAGTGCAACTTTCTAGAAGCTCTGCTGGCTAACAGCCACAAATGAAAACTATTATTTTTTTTTTTTGTATTTAGGATAGAAAAGAGATTTCAATTGTCTTCCGTTTGAAGATGTTACATGCCGTATCATATAGCATGCCATAAGAGAATCAAGGCTTACAAGGTGATAAAATCAGCTTTGTCTATCCAAATTACATCATTAGGGGGGTAAGAAGACACAGAGCTCCAAACCTTTCCTGGGGGATGTGACTTTGGTGGAACCTGAACTCAAAAATCTTATCCATGGTCCTCCAGGTATTTGCTCTGCATAAAGATCTTTAGATGATGGTCACTGCCAGTGCTGTTACTGTAACTTCTACAGGCACTGTTCTTTATTCAGGGTGCTCATGCATTCCTTGCCAATATACCACACCTTGGAAAGTTGGTAATTCTTTTGACAGAGGTCACCACAGGTTAGAGGATAAGCAAGACTTCCATTGAATTTCCATGAAGTCCCACCTTTCTTTGCATTACTCAAAAATTTACCTTCTTTTCAAAGTGCCACCAAGTGGCACACAGTCTGTTTAAAGAAGAGCAAAACACACTGATGGCCCGTGACTGAGACCAATTCACTTCCAGAGTTAGCTCCGTTTAATTTTAATATAAACCATTTTGCAGCAAGACTCAAGGGACTGAAATCACATAGAGGGAAAGTTTTCCTTTTATAGCTTGCTGCTACTTTTTGGCAGTTCTGAACAAAGAGCCATCTTTAAACACAGGAGCTCTGAGAGCATCTTTAAGCAGGCTCTTTCATTCCTGTTCTGGAACCTGAACAATAGGAACCACGATAACAGCATCTTCTAGTCACAATAAATACATTGTTCCTGTTTAATTAGTGTTTTGCCAATACAGTTGGTGGGTAAGAGGTCAGCGGAACTGAAAATTGTATACTATAGAGATCATGCTGTCAGGTAGCACATTAAAAATATTAAAAATGTTTTCCATGACTGTTCCACAACACACCCGGAGATTGGACTAGCAGAATAGCACGTGCACCAGCCAGTTCTTTATAAGTGGGAAGCTGAACCCTGTAATCTCTTTATCATCCTGTCACTGAGTTAATGGTCATTACCATGAACAGATTCTTATTTTATCAAGCAAGTCAAGGCATCACTGGTGCTTTTCATATGATAATAATGATGTTTTACACCACAATTAAACAAGCACAAATTTTTCAGCTTCACCACAGGCTTAGCTGCAACCTTGCAACTTGCAAACACCACCTTAAAAGTCTTATCAGAGATACTCCTGCAGCACACTATTCTGTTTATGACCAAACCTCTCTTTCTCTCTCTCTCTCTGTTCCCTCTCCTCCAAATACAATACAAAAAGATTAGAGGTGGAAACAATAGAGGAAAGTCTCAGCTGCGAAAAAACCTTTCCTACATAATGCAACATACCATCCAGAGCAGAGGCACAGAGCTTAACAAAGAGCTTAACATGTGTTTTCATTCAAGATTACCAAAATTCCAATGAATGCTGCTTTTCTTTATCGGCACTAAAAATATCCTAACAAACATCCTCATGTCAACAGTTAAATATTTTCAAAACAAAATCTCCCATTGAGCTTTGTTTGTTATCAGCGAGAAGTAGTTTTGCAATATTTTGTTTCCAACTCCTCTCCCCCCAAACAGCAATCACTACCATTGCTAATTTCTTCAATTTTTGGAAATATTTTACTTCTCCAAACAAGCATGGAAATCAGTTTTCATCCAAGTATGTGACAAACTCCAGAGTTAGATTTCAAGTGCTGTTTTATTTAAAGATATCCATGTGCATCTAAATTGGGTGGTAGTGGTGGTTTTGTTTTCAAAAGATGATTCTAATCTTATCACCACATAAAAAAATAAATCAAGAACTGGACTGCAGCTAAGTGTGAGTACATGTACAACAGGACTGAGCCTGTGCAGTGCATTGTTGATCTTGGACCCTAGAAGGAATTTTATTAAATGTTCAGTGATCTTCAAAGGCGACTCCCCCAGCCCCAGGACACCTCACGTACAGAAAAATGAAAAAAAGAAATAGCTGAGTCTCTCAAGTCCACTTCTGCAATACCTTCCAGATAAGAGCTGCTCTTCCTTTTTTTAAACTGGCAAAGTCTAAAGAAGTGGGGGAAGGGATAGAGAGTATAGGGAAGAAATAGCTTCCCTCAGAGAAGGATGCCAAGCTCAAGTTCACTGCACTGTAGTGCTCTCCCAGGACAGAAAACCCATTCACTACCTAAATCCATTAAATATGGGAGCTGATGAGAGCACTGGGAAAAAATAGGCTGTGACTGCTGTCAGCAGTCCCTGTGTGCAGTGGTGTCTCCTCCCAAGGTGGGCACACCGAAGGGGTGGTCACAGACTGTGGGCTACCTGAGGTCGGTCTACAAGAACATAGCTGCCACATCCACTCTGGGCCAAAACCAAACCTGTGATCAATGGGGAAGGGCTTTTTGGTTCGGAGCCATTCTCCACGGTCATCCCTCTTTCCAAACCCATATTTAATTGGTATGAAATGAGGCATTGCCAGCCGGCAAGACACAACATTAATATCCTGTATGGTAATCTACGTATAAAAGGAGAAGTTGAAGTCCAGATTTTAAAGTATGATTAATGATCTCTGTGCGCACAATTTCAGTTACTCCAAAGAAATGCTGAGTTCAGCTTCTGGAGGAAATAAAATAAATAAATAATTCAGTCTCCTTTAACAACTCTTAAGCTAAACCAGCTTTGGGTTGAGGTACCCAAATCACTGGCTGTTCTGGGATGTTTGCCACGAGGCCCTCTGGAGAACCACCTTGGGAAATGAATTAAGCCACAATACATCACATATTAAAAAGTAAAACCCCATAGTCCTTGCTGCAGATTGCTCTGTGGTCTTTGCTTGGCCAGCATCTGTGGGTGGGGTAAGTATACATTTATAGAAGGGAGGGGGGGGGGGGGGGGGGGAAAGAAAAACAAAAAGACTTTACTGAGGGAAGGCGAGTGAGTTTCCATGAGGTAAGTAAGGGTGTGAACTCACTCCGGAGCCAGGGGCAAGCTGCAACTGCCCTTGTGTGTGCTCTTCCCCTATGGTAAACATGAGGTATCTGACCGGGATGGTGGGTACCATCGGCCAGCTGCTGCACCTCGACTCCTGCCTTCACCCAAGCCGACAGCTCGGAGCCTGTGCTTACACAGAAAACACAGGCATGGCCTGGGCTTCGCCAGCTAACAAGTGTGCTGTGGTGTTGTGCCTTGCCCCAGCAGGCCCTTCTGCAGGACGAGAGGCCAGCTGCCCAGGCACAGACGGCGTGTGGGAGCTGATTTGCCATCGTTGGCTGTCAGGAACAGGGTCCATTGCTTAGATACCAGTCAAACCTTGTTCACTTCATGTCATGGCAGCTGCAGTTTGGTCTCAACTGCAGCCCACACCTCTGCCTCTGCTTCCCAAATCTGAGACCATCAGTTGCTCCTTAGTGAGCCATCAACCAGGACACCGGCTGGATCATTCAAGCTGGCCTGTTTGAACACGTCCAACAAGGTAGCTGCCTGCCAAGAACTGTTCAGTGGTACCCAAGTGCCCACTTGGGCACAGGGCTAACCTCCACTGATGGGCTAGGGGACGTGAGAGAGCTGATAAGCACCTTGGCTGAGCATGTAGAAGGGACAGAGGTAAAGACTATGTCCTATTCCATAAAAAGCCAATGGAAAGACTGGAGGAAAGATCATCTAGACAGCTTTATGAGTCTCTGTTCAAAGACTATCCTGCTGAATCCTGCTGAAAGTGGATTTATGGGAGCATATGACAGACAAGAACAGCTGTTTGATCCCACTGTGCTTCAAGTCTCCCCTTTCCTGACACCTAATATGCCCCCCAAATTGAATTCTATATGTGGGGGCCTTATGGGATAGGTACACTGGTTCTGCCTTTTGTGGAGATGCTCCTACACCAAAGATACTGACAGCAAGAAGCATGCAGGTCACCTCCTCTGTCCTGACATTGCTTAAGTGCCAGACAACAGCAAAAAGAGATGCTTCTTCTGTCTTAATATTTAACAGCTTTTAGACCTTTGATATGTTTATGGCTCAGCCTAAGACATCTGACAGGAATCAGTCTGCTCACTATGCACACTATACCTGTTAAGCACAACCTAATTTTACAAGTGACACAAAACACAGCCACATTTCCATACCCCCACAAGATATATATTCAGAATAATAATAATAAAAAGCAATAGTTCATGTGCTTTATGCTAACCAAAGAAGCAAATCAAATGGCACTGGCAAGCTATACTCTTCCCTCAGTTCTATTAAGAGTTTCCACGCAGCAAATGTCTTAGGTGCCTACTGAATTCTTTCTTCTACAGTATTCTGTTAAATTCTTACTTTAAAAATAAGATACAGAAAAAAAATAATATTATACTAGCTGTTTCCAGGTACTCCTCAAGAACCTTCATCACAGTTACAATACCTATAGTGCAGCTATCCACCAAAGAGAAACCTAATCATCTGGAATTACTACTGCAGTGTTAAAGTGCCTACGCTGCCAAAGCAGTCAGGAAGCTAATAGATTTGTTTATGGACTAGACAAAGCTTAATTAAATGAGGCAGCTCTGAAGAACAGTAAATCCTCTCTCCTCCTGCCTTTCCCTCCCCTTTTTTTTTCCTAGAGTATCTTTCTCCTAGTGGCTTTCCTCTTCCTAATAATCCCATCACAAATGACAGATATGTTATCAGTCATCACTGGGATTTGACACATTCTTAATACCTGTCATGACAGCTCTGAAGTCTGCATGCTACCCCATTGTATTCCAAGGCATTTGCAGGAGGTAATGGACACATCAAATCTCAGTCAACGGCTCTGCTTTATTGGACTGCTGTTTGCCATACAGAAGCAGATGCTTAAAAAAAGCTAATCTGTGATTATTCAAAATTACATGCTGAATAAGTAAATACAAAACATTACAAATAGCTTTTGTACTCTCTATGCCTACCTTCATCTCAAGATAGCTTGGCCACGTTGCAGAATTTATTATCATATATTTATTGACTAGAATGCTTTAATATAGAAGAAAAAGGTATTAGTATTGGTAACAGTGAAAACCATTAATAAATAAAGGTATTTATTGAAAGGATTAATGAGTTATGCTGGTAACATGGGGAAGTATTGCTGTGCCTATGCAGTCTCTCTGGTTCCTCAGCCCTCTGCTTTTTATTTGAGTAGGGAAACTGATGCAAAAGCAAGGTGCAAGTCAAGGCTAGAAGCAGCGTTAACATCAGAGCCAAATACATTAACTTACATGAAAACAATGGGTTTGTGAAGTGTGTCATTTAAAGTAATTATTGATATTATAAAGTCCTTATGAGTCCACTCCTAATGACAGCTGACTTCTATGGACCTCTTAATACAGGTCCAGCTTTTTTGTTGTTGTTGTTGTTGTTTAAGCCCCCAAAAGAGCCATGATGGATATGGCACTCCACAGGACAAATTCAATATTCTAAACAGATACATTTTCCTTTAAACAAATTCAGATATTGTTTCAGATGACTCATTTGTGTACCATACTTTTTTAGGCACAAAAATAAAGTAACTTCTTCCTGTAACATTTATTTGGAGACAAACTTAAAGACTTTCTCACTTTAGCTGAGCTGCTGTAAAACATCATATAATCAGTCCCTGACAGCAGCATATAAACTGCAAGACAGCAGCATGCCTTGTCATTAGTAAATGCAATAGCTTATTGTTCTCGATGCATTTACAGCTTTGCACAAAAGCAGGAAAAAAAAGCTGCAACAAAAACAAAAACCCACACAGACTAGAGACAATGCAGCCCTGTGCACACAAGTAACTTAAGGCCCTTTCAGCGAGGCATTGAAGCTAAAGCAGAACTGCAAGTAGCATGCTGGAGTCAAAAGGAAGTGTCCCACTGACATCAGTGAGCTTTCGAGAAGGTTTGGAGTCAGTAAGACAGGCAAAACATGTTTGGCAACCTAAATGACTGAACATCCTTTGGATACAATCGTTAACCAATACTAAGGGTATCAAAAGATTTTCATTTTCAAGAAATTGATGAGCAAAGTGTTTTTTGTTGTAGTTTTTTGTTTGATTATTTTCTCTTTTGTTTACAAACAGCACAATTGAGAACCTAAAGAGTAGGTCTTGCACCTATAAGCACTGGAAAGCAAAATGATGTCATCTGGGGACAGTGGAGGCTCATTCTCAGGATGTACCTTGACAGTGCAGTAACTCCTGGTCTAAGGATCTCAAACCCTGTAGTAACGGCACGGGTTGACTATAAACTCACCCTGCCAGTCAAAGTACTTTTAGGAAAGCTGAAAGGCTAAACTTGTATCAGCAGGCTTCCTACCATATCAGATATTGGCTGTTCTTGAGCAGCCAACATAAAAACCTACCACCAACACTGCTGGTATCACATCTACAGATCACAGCCTGGTGCCAGAGCCTGCTCCGGATCCCATTTGTGCTGCTAGCTGATGCTGGGCTGCACATGCCCATGGAAGCAGGCCCCATCGAGATGTCTTCCCAGCAAATATTGCAAGCTGGCTGCACTCCAAGGAGCATTACAGTTTCTCCTGCTGTCTGCACGTCCAGTTATTCCTTTCATATCCACCCTCAGCTGTAAGCAAATCAACATGCCAATCCCTTGGGACACATGGCTTAGCTTATACTTAAGACTTGCCATTCGGGTTTGTGCTTTGGACATTGATTTCTATTGTCTCAGCTATCACTCAACAAAAGGGCATTTAATTGCTGTCTCATTTAGTCCAGGGGGAGGGGGCGAACAACTTTTACCAGCCCTCTGATTGATGGCAGCCATTAGCACCTTCCAGCACAAAGCGGACTTATTAGAGGCCCCATTTACATGTGAAGTTCATTGCCACACAAGTGAAGCAGCGCTGCAGCTACGCTGGCTTTAACAACTTGAGAGACAAAATCTTCACATGAAACGAGTCTGCAAAAACGCTTATGCTAGCCGCCGATTTAAAGGCAAAACTTGGAAGATTAATGAAGTTTGAGGAAAGCTTCTGGAGAGGGAAAAAAAAAAAAAAAAAAAGAGAGAGAGAGAGAGAAAATTTAGGACAAAAGCTTACAGTTTTTGTTTCTCTTTTTAAGCACTACCATGCAGTTGTTTAAAGGGTTGTAAACCAGCAACCAACCTGATTTATACTTATTTACACAAGATAACTCCAGGAAGCACTTCATATCCCCCATGCATCAAAGTTTATAATTGCATACCATGAAAGGCAATGCTGAAGAATTCCATAAACTATTTTGCACCCTTATGTAAGCATTTTCTATTTTCTTTGTGATGGAGGAATGAACAAAATTAATATCCACATTTAATATCCTACATGTTCTGTAGAGCAATGAGCCACATACTCTGGTGTGTTCTAACCAAACTGCTGACCGTGTATTTTTAGTACTCAGCTCATATTATTAAAAAGCACAAGGATGCTAATCTTCCTTTCAAAGAAATAGACCTCAAGAAACAACTAGATCAGTGAAGTCTTCTTGAAAAGGAAACGCTACCTTTAATCAGTGCAGTTTTGAGCAACTTGCAGTAATTTCAGTAGAAGTCTAATGTATACTTTGAAAGTTTTAATAATGCAAGTTATCAAAACATTTAATCAATGCAAAATCTAAGACCAAGCCCATTTTGAACATCAAACTTCCCAGTCAGACGTACAAACACGTCAAAACACCATGTATTATCAGACACACCTCGGTGTATTTTTTGAAGAATTTACCATCTGAGAGAGGCAGGTCACTGAAGGCTGACTGTGCAGGGAGACGACGCAGAGCCAAACATGCAAGCACTTGTGGTATCTCAGTTGTGGGAGCACTAATCCCAGCCTGGCACGGAGGCTTTCTGCAACCATGCTAGCTGTACCCGCAAAAAAGCGCTTCTGGCTAGTCTCAGAAGATATCATGTGTTATTCATGTAATTGATTTAAAATTCCATAGTGAAATTACAAAAACTACTCTGCTATTACACCCTTTCAGCGAGTCCACCCTTATGTTCGCATCCTCTGCAGGACATTCCTTCATGATACTCATCTTCCCCCGTGCACATTTCTAAATAAGCCTAAATATAGTAGCTGTTTTTGTGCTTTTTTTTGCATTTTGAAAAATCATGGTCTTAGGTATCTGAATGAATGTGCGTAGGAAGGAATGTACTTTTTTTGTTTTAAAACAGCTGTCTTCATTGTTATTCATTCTGCAGCTCACATGCATGTAAAACTATATTTTGATCCCTCCCCTTCCCAGTAGTTTTCAAGGGGAAGTAAAAACTTTATACATAGAAGCTGAGTGTAAAAAACAGCAACAAAGAAAAACCTCCCCAGTTGGCATGCAGCCAGTTACTAGCTAAATGCTATTATACACTTGGTTTTCTTAACTTGGTTCTTTGTAAATTTTATTTTCCTCTCTCATTGTTTCATTTCTCTTCAGTGTCATACAAGAGACACGCGTTTCTCTTTTTGGAAAGGCTAAGTGCTATCTTCCAAAAGGCACAGTCTATGGATAATTATTACCAGTAGCAAAAGGCTGAGGTTTAAGCTGCAGAGGTAATTCCAGAGAAATTCTTTGCATTTCCCTCCAAACTCACACCAGACTGGAACGAGCACTCCAGACAGTGGCACTTCCAGGAACGTCGCCAGCACCAAGCAAGATGTCTAAATGGTTTTAAACTGATTTACAGCTAAAGAACAGACCAAGAGCCATGGTTGAGCAACCTCTCTGTCAATGTTAACTCAGGTCTCTTTGGATGCTCAATTTAAAGAAAATTCTTAGCTGGAGGAAGGGGTTTTACAAGCCAATTTCTGAGAATCCTGTCAAGACAACACATGCTAATCAAGGTGAACAGGTCCTGGAAAAGATCTGGATCGAATCTCTCTGATTGTTCTCAGAGATGCAGTCAGACCTGAACACCTTCGACATTCAGTTCAATCACACATCTGCTCAGCATCCCAGTGGGAGTCTCAGAACCTAAGTGCAAAATTAGGGCAAGCACTAGCACGGCAGTCAGCTGGAGCATCTTGCTGGCAGAGGCACAAACCTGCTCTCCTAATAGGCATACCAGATATAAATAGGTTTATGAATACAGAACCTCTGCCAAGCTGCTCTTTCTTTTCTATTCTTTTTTTTTCTCTGCTAATTTTAATGCCTCTCGCAAGATTGACTCCTAGAAGTTTTATCTCCATTAGTAGTAACAAACATTTATTATATGCTCCAGCAACATTTGAAAGTTTTGATGAACAGCAAGAAATTTATCGAGTAAATAGAATGATAATATCCCATTTTTAAATACAAATAGATTAAAAAAGAAAAAAAGAAAAGAAAAGAAAAGAAAAAGCAAGCTCACCTGAAAACAAAAATATCACATGAGAATTCTGTGTGCGCACCACGGCTTGGGAGAGAAGAGCTGACTTCTGCTGGAACTTCAGGAGGAGTTGATGTGGTGTCAGGGTTTACTCTTGTTCAGCTGCACTCCAGAGGACACCAGGTAAGCTGCAAAGTTGTGCCCTGGGCTGTCCCCCTCTGTCTTCTCACCTGGAACAACAGAACATGTCATCAGCAACCTCAGCACCATAGTGAGGCATGTTTCGGCTTCAAGACATAGTGATGGATGTTCATATTGGCTGCTAGAGATTCACTACACCCTTATGAAAGGGGAAACCCATTAAAGCTGCCATCGTCAACAAGCATGGTTCTCTTTGCGTTTCTCAAGTGCAGATGCCCTCTCAAAGACATCCTGGGGCAATGCAAAGCCCTAGGAACCTATTCACAAAGCATCCTTACTCGGCCTTCGAAGGGCCACTTTGTAGAAGATAATGATAGGCCCATAAGAAACTTACTCAAGCTTCATCTGTGGCAAGAAGACTTTATGTTAAGAATTTGACTATGAGCTGCCAATGCTTAGCGTACCAAGTAAACCAGTGCTACTTTCAAATAGAGACATTAACCGAAGACTTAAATTACATTGTATTTTCATCTGCTCTAATTCTCTTGAAGCCCCCTTCTTCCCTTTTCCCTTCCAACCCTTAGATAGTTCACCACCCATTTTTAAGGATGGATGCCTAAATTAAGCCCTTTATTAAGGCCCAATTTTCAAAAGCAATGTGACCCTGCAGTTTCCTTTCACTTCAGAAATTAACTTCTAGGAGCATGTTCTTGAAAATACTACACCTGTACTTATTTCAACTTTCTGGGGAATAATTGAGTATGGAAAGTAAGATTTAGCCTGATGAAATTTTTATTTCCATCTAAAAATAAAACGGAATGGATAGTAAAGAATTTTTTTCCCCAGCCTTTCTCCTTTATTTTCTTCTGAAAGATGAAGACAAAAGAGACATATTACAATTCAATTTTTTCCTTATCAGAAATTCCAAGAAACTCACCATCATCTACTTAAGTTTTGAGCTATGTAGAGCAGACTGCTAAATACTTTATATATTCTGAGCAACCTGACCTCACTGGCCCTGCTCTGAGCAGGGTGTTGGACTAGATGACCTTCAGTGTTCCCTTCCGACCTAAGTTATCCTGTGATTTTTTCCAGCATGAACAAAGACCAGTTTGTACCTCTCAGAAATTCAAGCAAACCTTATTTTTTATATTTACTGCCTTTTTTTTTTTTTTTTTTTTTTTAACTATATGCATCTTCTCTGACATGGGAGTCTTTCAATAGTTCAACTCTATGAGAATTTTACATGTGAAAATTCTTAAGTATTTTTGAATCTTAAATTAGCAGAAGTATCTTCTCACGTGCCATAAACTCAAATGATTTAACACATTTAGAGAAAATTAGCATAGCAAGAAAACTAAGAACATATTCTGTGTTCTCACTTAGGCAATAATGAGGAAGAGCTTGAGGGGAAAAAGTGGTAGCATTGACTGTAGAAGAAGAACTGCCAAGTTCACAGTAATACGTTTTCTATCTGTGATTCTGAAATCAGGACGCTGTTTTTAAAATCAGACTGAGCCCCAGTGTGATCTGCACCTGTCACTGTTGTTTGCAGCAGAGCAGTGGGATCCCTAGCAGGCTCCATACCCCTCTCTCCCTGCCAGCATGGTCCTCCCGTAACTCCTCCTCCCTCTGCCACGGCACCGGGGCACGCACAGCCTGCATCTCCTGCACCTCTGGCCGGCTCCACCACATGCACGAGCCAAACCACGTAACTGGTTGGTAGCTTCCTGAGCAGTTAAAAGATGACTTTTCAAAGAGACCTGCACAAGGCAAACTTGCTCATGATTTTTTTTCTCCAAATTCTTTGTTATATGGATGTATTTTGATTAGTAGTAGACTCAAGAAATGTAATGCAAAAAATTCTATTTCCCCATGTACCTGCTCTCACTAGAGAGGAATAAAGACATAATTTAATAGATGGGATATCCACGGAATAAAGTGCAAGAATTCCAGTCCAAAGACATCATAAAAACAAAACATTCAAATAAAAACCAAGCATGCTTCTTCTACCATTATGGTGAAGGAATGCCATGGGATTAGAAAGTTCTCCTCAAGTCCAACAACAAAGCCTAATTTGTGCTGCTTTTCAAAGCTTAACACTCCTGTTATTTCTATCCTCTCCAAGAACTGCAGATACTTTCCAGTCATAGCATTGGGCATGTTGGCCTCCAGTTCTCTCAGTGCTAGTGCTGCTAGAGACCACCAAGGTGAGAAAGGGCTAATTCCCTCAGCACACCACTAGTGTGGGACTGCCCAGGAAGGAGATACACAGCCTTTCTTCACTTTTTCAAGAATCACAGGCACAATACAGCACATTTGCAACTTTATTCTAATAAAATGATTTCAAATAAATTAACACCATCACCTGAGCCTTAGCCTCAAACAGAATCTGAAGATAACTCATTAGAAATGAAGCAAAAAAAAAAATTTCTTCAACATCCTCCTCACCGTTTGCTTAGAAGCTCATTATATTAAGTGAGGGTGGTTGAGATGCAAAGTTAAATTTAAGAATTCTTAAATCCCTGCCAGCTGAGAACAGCTGCAGAGGACTCACAGCTGGCATGCATGTCTGCTGCAAGGACACGGTTCTGCAGATTACTGGGTTCCCACTAACACGGAGTAAATGACAGTGCATGGGAAAGAAACCAGCTCACAAGCTGGCCCCCAGCAGCAGAGAGAAAGCTTTGTTCATCCCTCTGGGAAGAGGACAGACCAGGCTGCTCACATACCTCCAGGCTCACCCAGAAGAGTACAACATGATTATTTTTTGCAACCACTGCCATTTTTCAAGTAAATTTAAGCGAATAAGCACTGTTGCATCTACAATCCACTCTCACCCATCCAGTATTTTTTTTTGTTAACAATATAAAGATGCAACAAAACCTGCCGGTGACTGCAGCCTGTCCTAATGCATGTCCTGCCTAGTATTCCAGCTGGCTAGATGAAGGTCACTGACACAGCTAACACCTCTGACATTTTATAATCAATTGCCAGCATTTACTAAGGAGAAAATATTGCTAGCACTGAGAACACTTGGAAAGAAAAAAACTCTTTTCAATTAATCTAAAGCTTGCTCTCTCTGATAGCCAAAACACGCGACAACGATGCAACCTAGCAAGCCAAATATTAGCGAGATTGGTTTCTGGCATCCAATGCCATATTCTGTTTGCATATAAACAATTGCAGTTTATCCGCCTCTTTAAAATAACTGCAATATGAATCATCATAAGGACAGCAGCAGAGAAATAGTCAAATCCTCGCAGTTGGAGGAAAACACTGAATTCTCAAAGCAACTGTCTATGAATATCTGACAAGCCAGCCCTGAACACCTACGGGAGAAATCTCGGACTTTGTGTGGCTGCTCTTGGAAGAGATGCTGACCCTTACGTAGCCCTTTGGTGCTAGTAAAGTATGACGAAGCTCTTCCTGTACATCGCACATCCATCCTGTGCCTGCTTTCATCTCAAGGACTGGAACAGGGATTGCTGGCCTTTAAACTACTCTTGATTTTTAACCAGATGTTATATTCCACCATGACAAGTGAGGATGGAGGACTAAGGAGGAGAGATTTCAAAACAATACTTTGTAAACAGTCTGCAAGTCCCCTCTGATTTATAAACTGCCAAAATGTTGGATGGGTTCAGCAGCTGGGAAGCCCTAGATTTGACAGCTCTGCCCTTGCTCAATGGTTCAAAGCAATCACTTTGAATTAATGCAGGGCCTCAGAGAACAAGGTACCTCCAACTTAAGACCTCCTAAGGACCACTGTTTCAGACAAAATTCCTCCTCCTGAGAGTCCTTCTCATATTCCAGCTCCTAATGCAAACCGTCACTCAGCTCTTGCTTTTCACAGGAGCTGGCTGCTTTATGGTATAATGTTTGTGTCAAACACAATTGCTAAAGGCGCTCCAATTTACACTAATAATTGTCATTAGGAGACGAAAAAAATGGTTGCATTTTTGTCAGAAAAGAACTGTTTCCCGATGTTTAGCATAGGCTGGATAATGGTCACAGGCAGCATCTTGGCTCAGCAGGCAAGGCTGGTAGGTGGTAAATGAGAACGTTGCAGAGGGGACAGATATTGTTCGAGGGGGGAGAGGGGACAGTGTCTGCTGAAGGAGGCACCCTGACGGCACGAGATTTATGCATCCACCCTTGTGTCAGTTGAGGAGGAGGGAATCATTATGCAGGGCCAGCTGCAGGGGTGTGTGCTGCTGTCTGGAAAAATTAGAAGTCTAGCAACGAAAGATAAAGAAGGGAGAAATGACAGAGTGAATGAAAACCCCACGATAAACCCATTTAGGCTCTCTTCTCCCCGGGATGAAAGATGAAGTGTAATCTCTTTGGCACATGTCCTGGCCGAGACTCCAACAAATATGCCTAAATATACACACGTGCATGTCCCCAGGATGTACAATGCCAGTGTCCACCAAGATGACCAGCAACTGCACAGTAGTAAGCAAGACTGCTTTTCCTGCACGTTTAGCTAAGTTCTGGGGAAAGATCAGAGCATGTTAAAATGCCTTGGATTCGAAGAAGTCTCATCTGTTGCCGGATGCCTTCTTTGTGTCAATACCTTGGAAAGCAATCCTTTCCATCTGAATACCGTGGGGGAGTGGCAGGGGAAAGGGAGAGGGGAGAGGAGATGACAGGAGTACAAGACGTTGAAAAGCAGCCGAGCTCAGGCTCTGTTGTTTGACTGTTATTTGACTTAGAAGTTTCCAATTTCATGTGGCATTCCTGTGCCTAAGAGAATTTCTGGCTGAATCAGGCAGGTCTGCATAACTTCTTGTCCTATTTAAGGTAGTTTCTTTTTCTCCCTCATTAAGAATCACATAGAGACAAAATACTCCAAATATTTCTTCGTTATGCTCGTTAATGAAAACAACATCAAGTCAGGCTCTCAAGTCTTACTGGTATTGGCTAGCAAAGGAATAACGAAAGAGGGAGCAAGAAAAACAATGGTCTTTAATATGCTCCCGAATGCCCCTGGTTAAAATTCCACCCCTCAGCCTACCAGGGGATGTGCCTGGTAATTTTTCCTTCTGACTGTCCTGACCACTACTAAAGCCTTGGGGCTCAGAAATTCTTTCTGGAATGCTAATGCCTCGCAAGAAGCCAAATAGTATGAAAAAGAGCTGCTTGGAGAACATCTTCCTGGGGGGAGAAGGGAGAGAGGATGCACGCGGATACTTTTATTTCAAGTTACACACCCTAACGGGTGGTGTTAGCCACATTTTCTACCAGGAACAGAAGAAATAAATTTTGCCTAACATGCCAACATTGTGAATTATGCCACTGTAGGTCTTTTAGTATAAGATCCAGAAACAGTTTTATAAGAATGTTTTGTTTGTGTACAGGCATGAGAATTAGGGGAAAACACAAAACAATTCTATTGTACCAGTCTTCCTTTCTACTACATATGTACATTCAGAAATGGGAGTATTTATTTGCTTTTCTTTTAAAATACTCATTAAACCTTCCCCCCCTTTCCCTTTATAAAACAGCTCTAATGCAATTGTCTTCCTAGCTGTACAATCTATCAAACATTAAAGAGAATTATGCTATCAGGTTTCAGATTAACCACTGACTACATTTATGACTACCTGGTATGTTACACAAGCTACTGTACATTGTGGGTCTAAGAGCTTAAAACACCAGGAAATATCAGAAAAAAATTCCACTCCCAAACTGGAGGAATTGAGACATTGATTCATGCTGCAATTGGAGTGGTGAAATGGAGAATATGGCCCTCTGATGAATTAAAACAAATGGAAATCACAAACATGCATGCTCAACGAACATAACTCTGAAGGCCGGTGTTTGATCAATGTTATGTGAAAAAACACAAGAATAAAACATAAGTTTTTACAGTGAGCAACAGAAATAAAAATGGAAAATTCTTAAACTACAAAACCGTATCATTGTCAAAGTGCAAACAATACAGCAAAGACAGATATGTTTCACTTTTTTTCTAAGGAAAGTAAGGACAGGCAAATGTATAATATTAATATCAATTCAGGAAATACATTCATAGTAAGATATCAAATATATTATGAAAAGAGGGAAAAGGAACATGGTTATTTATCTGGCTTCAAAACAGCACAGTGTCAAGTTAATTTAAAATTCAATTTCGGTTTAAAGCATTACAAGGAAAAGAGAACCCTATGTATCATAGGCTGTAAATTGAAATCCTACCAAGGCTTTTGTCTGCAACTAGTTGTGTATCAGCTATAAAGCCAGATTGCGGCTGCTTCTTTTAGGAGATTAGGCTGCAAGGCTCTTGTAAACCACGTTCAGAGAAGTTTGTCATTTACTATTTCCAAAAGCATTTTATTTAAGCCTTCTCATATTCAGTTACTTAACTGAAAACTGGTTTTACAATAACCCTGGGCTAACTTCCACGAGGTAAAGTCCAGCACAGAAAACTGCGCAGGGTCTTACCCTTTGGAAGGCACCAAGATCCTCTCTTAAGCATCTGTACAAATGGACCTTTTACTAAAACAAGTAAGAAGGAGCAGTTTTTGAGCAAAAACAGCTTGGGGGGGGGGGACGGGACGGGATGGACGGAACGGGACACAAATTTAAAAACAAAACCCAAAAAAACTTATCTTTGTTCTCTCTCTAGAAAACATATACATTAAAACATTTCAGTTAAACTCAGCATAAAACCTTGAACAGTGATGGTCTGAGGAAAGAGGCAGGACACTCTTCTAGATTTTCTGGGTTGAGTGATAAATAAATCTGATAGAAATGACATTTAATATGCCCCAAGACTACATACTGAATCAAAAAACTACTCAGATTGCTGATCTTGGTACAGATTGTAAAAAAGAGTGACCCAAAGAGAGTCTCTTGCTTGTCTTCCAGCCCCAGGAGGCCCAGCTGAGGTGTGCTGGCCAGAAATGCAAATTCTGCTCTTTGGCCAATGACCCAGCTGGACAACAGACAAAACCAGGCCTGGAAGGACACAGAAAAAGCTGTGATAACGATGAAAATAAATGTATATCCCTGACCTCTGCTCCTCCAAAAGGAAGGCAGAGGGAAGCAGCCATTTACAACATCTGCGGTTGTTTTTATTTAGTCATACGGGCCTTTAATCTCATTGTACAAACACTTTGCAATATCTCGAAAGTTAGCTGAGGGAACAGATGAACACCTTGGAAAGCTTTGTTTTTGGCAAAGTGGAATTTAAGGTGTGCGCAGATCGGTCCTCAGGAAAGAGGCAATATTCTCGCACATGAAATTTATCTCCACTGACACATCCACAGCTGGGGAGCAGCATGAACAGCTTCCTCACGCTGATCTCACTCGCTTCCATTTTGAAACGGAGGGATGAGGAAAACATTATTAGAGTTGATAGAAAACTTATTTCAGTAATGGCTTTTCAACTATCTTTGTAAACTACATAATTATGTGTATGTTTACAATAACACCCATTACGTATAATTACATTTACATTTTTCCTTAAACAATAATTTCTAAAAATTGTAGAGGCTTAAAAAAAGCTAGGGGGTGAGGAATTTGATACAGTGTGAGATGGAAAAGGGCTTTTTTTCTCCCTTTTTAAAAAAAATACATCTGGGCTTCCTCCTCCTCCTCCCATAGCAGAGTTCAAGACTGTAGGTATGCTCCCCAGTCTTTTTCCCACTTATACTCTCACCATTTAAATGGTTTATTCATACTTGTGCCTTACTATGCAGTTTTGGACCTACAGCTTTGAGGTGTTTTTTTAATAAACTTTTTAGCTGGCACTTACCCTGGAAACTACCACCACTGCACCAATATTTATACACATGGTGTTACAAAAACACACCATTTGCTTTGATGTGCTGCTCTTTCCTTACCTCCCACTCCAGTAGGAAGCACAAAGGATATTGAGCACTGATAAGAAATCCTACTGACATCATCATTATACAGTGGCATAGTCAAAAGGTTTAAGTCTGAATTACTCATTCAGTACCCCTTGTAGAATGGCTGAAGCAAGCCTCAGTGTTGCTTAAATTTCTGCAGAAATTAGGAAACATTATTAAAAAATCAAAACCCCCCAAATTTAAAAAACAGGCTGCATCTGTTACAAGGAAAACTAGAAGGCAGCACTGGGACATTGCACCCAGGAGGATACAATGCTTGCTTTCTTTCCATGCTAGCCATTATATGACATGTGACTCTCTATTCAAATGCTATTTATTAAAACGTTTTTGGTAGCAAGATGTAGTATAACACAAATCCAGAGGAATTGAAGCTGAAAATGCCATCTACGTCTAGGTATAACCAAAAGACTAAACCAGCCCAAGTCTGGGATTCTCCTCTTATGAAGGTGGGAGCCTTCTAAAGAGAAGTTGAGGGTTCGATTTCTTTTGAACTTGATGGAGGTTGGGAACTGGAGGTTTTCTGGGCTCTGTAGAGCTGGTTGATACCATCTGATCACAAGATGAGCCCAATCATCTTGCAAAGGTGAGTAGAGAAGATCTGACACAGACAAAGCACTATGAAAAGCCTTGCTGTACAAGAGGAGTTGGGTAACATGGTGAAATGCCGGATCAAACACCAGCCCACAGTGCGTATAAAGAAAACAATAGCTCAGCAGAAGAATGCAGGCAGATTAAGACTTTGCATTTTCAGTCCTTTCATCTTTAAAAACTAAACAGATTGTTTTGCTTTAAAATAATTTACATGTTCTTTTTACTTTTTGTTTACACACAAACGATAAAGAAACTTCAAATGTTCCAATATTATGCTAAAAAAGTGTTAAAAGTTTTCTACAAATTGGAAGTACTTCAGAAAGAAAATAAATATATATATATATGTAAAAAACACCCACCACCCAAATATATAACCAAGTTCTTTGAAGTCACTTTCTGCTCCTCTAAGACTTTCATTACTAATTGGTGAGTTTCTCATTTCATCTTTTCAGGCACAGATAATTTCTAAATGATTGAGATGTAGGATACACTACTTTAATACTGATGGTGTACTTAAATGAGGTCAGATTTTAATAATATTCTAGGCACTCATGCTGGAGAAAGGCTTAGCTTTAGGGATGTACTTTTACAAAAAAAAAAAAAAAAAAAAAAAAGAAAGAAAGAAAGGTAGGTTGCTGTATCTTGAAATTAACAGATAATTATAATCACCATTTGTGATTTGTTACATAGTGTCATAAAAATCTCAAAAATATATAAATCCTCAGTACAAACATAAAAGGCCTTGCAGGTCCTTTTTTTTTTTTTTTTTTTCCCCCATTCTCAGCATATACACAAAGCTCTCAGTAAACAGATGTGAGAGGGAGGGTAAAAACAGGTAATGTGCAATTAAGTGACCCAATTCTAATTTGGCCAGCAAAAAGCTTGGCTATTTGCAAGCTTGTTTATTTATTACTAACAGAGAAGTAACAACAATTTATCCTCACAAAGTTCAGCAAGCAGAAGCGCAAAGCCCTGCACCTGGGGAGGAACAACCCCCAGCACCAGGACATGCTGGGGGCCACCTGGCTGGAAAGCAGCTCTGTAGAAAAGGATCTGGGTGGGGGTTCTGGTGAACACCAAGTTTGAATACGGGCCAGCAAAGTGCCTTTGCTACAAAGAAGGCTAACAGCACTCTGGGCTGCATTAGGCAAAGTATCAGTAGTATGCTGAGGGGGGGGATCCTTGCTCCCTGCTGAGCTCTGTGGTACTGTGTCCAGTTCTGGGCCCCCCAGTACAAGGGAAAAATGGGCATACTGGAGAGAGTCAGTGCGGGCCAGAAGATGATGGGCCTGGGGCACCTCTCCTATAAGGAAAGGTTGAGAGAGCTGGGGCTGTTCAGCCTGGAGAAGAAGAGGCTCAGAAGGATCTTACCAATGTGTATAAATGTCTGTAAGAAGGGTGTGAAGATGGAGTTGGCCTCTTTTCAGTGGTGCCCAGGGACAGGACAAGGTGATGGGCACAAACTGGAACACAGGAGGCTCTATCTGAACATCAGGAAGCACTTTAGGGTTAATGGAGCAACCACAGGTTGCCCAGAAAGGCTGCAGAGTCTCTCTTCTTGGAGATCTTCAAAACTGCAAGCTGCTGGATGTGGCCCTGCTTGAACAGGGAATTGGACCAGATGTCCTCACAGAGGGCCTTTCCAGCCTCAGCCATTCTGTGATTTTGTGAATTCAGCACCCACACCAGGACTGCCATTATAATTTCAGGATTAACACTTTTTAATCCATATCTTGATTTTGAAATGCATCATGTTGAAAAAATAACTTGTGATTACAAATCCATAGGTGCCAATATCTACGCAAATGATGCAATCAAATTTTTCCAGTAAAGAAATATTTTTAGAGCTACTTTAGGTTGCATACAAGACTGCAGTGTATCCAGAGGTTAGACTCTACTCAGCTCAGCAACTGCCTAGACACGTAATCTTTTAAAGTATAGCAGCTTCAGCCTTGCACTGATTCTCCTACAGAAACTCAATCAATTAGTATTCAAGTTTGAATTGTACCAGAAACACTCCTTCAATAGTTGCAAGTGCTGTGATCATTTCCAGCAGCTCTTTTTAAGCAGCTAACTACATGAAAAATTTAAACAGGCAAGAATGCTTTATTCCTGTGCCATTCCCGGGTTCACTGCAGCTTCTGTTTCTGTGCACTTCCCTCTGTCATTTGGGCCCCATCCAGGTCACCCTCTCTGGGAGGTATCCCTGACCTGCATTCAAAGGAGGACTTCATGGTAGGTTTCTGTGGCTTACTGTGGTGAGCTGAGATCACCTGCACCTCTGCTCCCTCCAGGTTAATGACAAAGCCCGTGATGACTGAGGTTTCCATATAAAGTACTGCTTGTTCAGAACAGAAACAATGCAAAGAGAAGTCTGAACATAACAAGCAGTTAATGCATCTGCATTGCTCTCAAGGTGTCATGTGCCTTCTGCACGGAAACCCTGGAAGGGTTTCTCTGCCTGCTCAACTGTGAATTGAGACTGTGTCTGGGAGCCGTCATTAGCTACAGCTCGAAGTCCTAACTCCTTCCACATCTTAAATAAGGGCAGCAAATATCTGCGGTTCCTCTCTAGGAAGAAATGTCCCCAGAACCTGGTGCTTTACCTCCTCAGCCTGGAGCACAAAGCCCAAGGAAGTCCAGGGAAATGGATGCACGTGCAGTCTGCCAACACTTCAGTCACTGACGATGCTGTGACTCTAAAGCATCTGATACTGTCCCTATTGATTTTACCTGTTACCCTGATTGAGGGAGCCCATATCCTACACCTCTAACCTAACTGTTTCTGCAGAACTGAAACAAATGCAGATGGATTTCTGTGTGTTCCTATCAGAGTCTTCCAAGTATTTTTCATAGATTCAACTGACTGAGAAATTGGTTGATCCACTACTTCAGTCTTAACTTTCTTGTATAAATAAAATGCCAAGGATTATAGAAGAATTTGCTCTCACCAGAAAACCCTCTGTGTATCTGGAGCTTTGTGTTGGTGCTGGTTACTATCAGATTCTCACAACTGCACTGCAAGGTCTGAAGAGGTGGTGTCCCCCTCTTGCCAGGTATTAAGCAGTTCACAAATACTACGTGTGCATCAAAGAGAAAGAAACTGTTGCTTAAGTCAAAGTGTTAGTGCCAGGATACAAAAATATCTTGACTGCACAGTATTAGGCTCATTCAAACACAGCTCACCTAATCCTAGCGCTGAAATGTATTAGCTTCAGTTAGAGAGTAAATATTATTGTAATGAAAATTAATAAATATCCTCCAAATAAATATGAATGAGATGTTTTTGTCTCTGCCAGGGAACAATTACAGGGGACTTGCATGCAGACAGAGTGGCCATTCCCTGCTACAGAACACATCACTGTCATTTAACATATGACTTTCTTGTAATGCTGTATTAGCAGACAGAAAGTCAAATAATCTCTTTTGCTTTGATGAAAGCATGAGGAAGTTGACTCAGATGAAAGCAGGGAGTAATCTGTTTAAACAGCTTGGGTCCAAAGTTGAAAATTAAACAAAATCAATAACAAATACAGGCTTGCTGCTGGAGAATCTGCTTTGAGCATGATGTAAAAAAAGGATGAAATGTGACTACACAGAAATTTCATGCCATAATATCCTATCTGAGAAGTTGATATAGACCTTCAGCTGCTTTAATTTATATTTATATTTATTTATTTATTTATACCTCTATACAATTCCCACTTTCTGCAAGTAATGATGCACTTAATGAGGCTTTTGGCTAGCCTAGAGGTAATGAAGAACATCAGTGTAAATTAAGATTTATTAGAAGAACAAAGAAAGAAAACAGATAATGAAAGCCCTCATCTGTTCCCACTATTTAGCTCCAATCTTTGGTGTCACGGTTCTGGCACATACCTCATCCAGTCAGGTTTTTACCTGAGCTGTTGATGTGTTCAGAGGTAGCATGGAAGTGCTTGCATCTTTGCTGTCACAAAGTGATTTTTAAAGAACTGGCCATGCATATTTTTGGGAAGACATGGTCAACAAGTCCTCTGCGCATTTTGAAGTGAAAGAAAAAATGTGGCAGTGATATTTACTCAGTAGGAGTGATAACACTTTCCATACATGGAAGATTCAGTGTAAATACCCATAAAGAAGACAAAGGAAATGTTGACGAAACAGGTTCATACTGCATTGGCATTCGGACTGCTGTAACATGTCCCTTCTATGCCTCAATAGTCAAAGGGGTGAAAGTAACTGCAAAGAGAGTAAACCTTTGGTGTTTAACTGAAACTTACTCAGGGAAGAGAGAGAAGCCTAAAATAATCATTGCATGCTTCTGAGAAAAGATATGAAATGTGCGTGCACATTTTTTATATGGGCATATGGACAACCTCCAAAAATCTCCTTGCTAACCTCTTTTTTTTCTGAAGTAAAACCAAAAATACAACCTATCCAAAGCACTTTTCAATTCTGAAAAAAAAAAAAATTCCAGTTAGATAAAAGCCCAGCATCGGTTCATACTACCACAATGAGGGCAGGCAAATGAAACAGCACAACATCACCATTTAAAGTGTCTGTGAATGCTGAGTACACTACATTCCTTTAAAAAAGCAAACTTGTTGGCATCCTAACAACAAGAAGCACATAGCACAAACTCCCAACTTCAAAGCCTACTTTCTACAATCTGAATGAAGATAGCTTTGCAGATTTTTACTGCTCTTCTCAGCAGCCAGAAAGGCTGCTCCTCCTATAACTGAACTCCTGTAAAGGCCAAAATTTTCCAGAAGGAAGTGAGAGGATGACAACACATAGGCTTGCCAAAACAAATAGTTCCAGATTCTGATCCATCAAGTAGACAACTATTAATGGTATATATATCCTTCTGCAGCAAACTAAATAAATAAATATTTCATAATTTTCCTTCTGCAGGGTTTGTTTTTCCTCTCCTTTCAAGACAGGCTGAGAGAGCTGGGGCTGTTCAGCCTGAAGAAGAGAAGGCTCTGGGGTAACCTCACTGCAGCTTTTCAGTACTTAAAGGGGGCTTATAGAAAAGATGGAGAGCAAATTTTTGCTCACATGGTGGACAATGACAGGACAAGGGGGGAATGGCTTTAAACTAAAAGATTTAGATTAGATGATAGGAGGAATTCTTTATTCAGAGGGTGGTGAGGCACTGGCACAGGTTGCCCAGAGAAGCTGTGGAAGCCCCATCCCTGGAGGTGTTCAACGCCAGGTTGGACAAAGCCTTGGGCAACCTGATTTAGTGGGTAGCATCCCTGCCCAAGGCAGGGGGGTTGGAACTGGATGGTCCCTTCCAACCGAAGCTGTTCTGTGATTCTATGATTCCTAAAAATTCAGAAAGAGACATGTTGAGCTGCAGTCCTGTGAGCACAGTGACTTAGGGTCTGGTGACCCTAGATGTCATGAAGCTCAAACCATTTGGCCACAAGGTGACAGCCACCTGACCAAGGGTTTAAGCAACCTCTAACAACGAGCAAGTCCTTCTGTTTCTTGGGAAGGCTTCAGGCCCATAAAGAAACAATTGCATCATGCCCTAATTACTTCAGCTGACTGTGTGCAGGAATTGGGATCCCTTTGCAAGCGTTTTAGAGCATTTTATAATTTGGAAAATTAAGGTGTTGCATGTTCTTTCCCAGACTTCACAGCAAATTTTTTTCAGCAGAGCTTATTTAAAATAGAACCACTAAAAAGAGAGAACAAAAGGTATGCTAAAATTATGGGCATTCAGAGCAACAATATTCAGATGTAATGTTGGACTGCCGCGGATGACTTTCAGAAACGGTCAGTATATTCCTGCTGCCCTATTTCCCCCTGGAAATCCATCTAAGTTCATTTCTGTAAAAAGAAGATTTGTTATTTTCTCTCTGTAAGTAACACCACAATTATTCTTGCCTCCTTGTAAAAATGAGCAATCTCCGCAGAGGATGATCTATAAAGTTTCCCAACTTTCCTAGGAGGAATAGTATTTTATTGTTCAATTTGGTTTCACAATAACATGTATCTCAGTCTTCAGCAGTGATGTACAAGGAGCTTTGATCAAACATTTTAATATTGGGGAAAATAAAGTTGTGTTTTATAGAGAAAACATACATATAAGGATACAGATACACACTATACAATTATGAGAAAAAGCTACAGTTTCCCATATTTATATGTATTTCTTTAGATGACACATTTTTCCTTTGTTTATGCACATGTGCATTATATATGTGCTAGCAGCAGCAATGGTAACTCTACAGGGTTGTATCTCTTTTTCACTGTATACATATTCCTGGAATTCAATTAGTTACAAGGACAAGCAAACATCTAAGACACTAGCACATAGCTGCTCATCTTTCAGGCCAGGCATATATTGCTGGGTAATTTCCTGCCAAAATGTAATAGTAAGGTCAATATATTAATTCAAAATAAACTGAGGTTGGCCGGCAGTTACGATAGTGCCCCTCCATAACATAAACTGCAGTTGGTGCCTGTTTGCATTTCCACACTGGGCTAGGCAGCCCTTGCTGGGGTGCTGCAGTTTCCAGCAGAGGGGCAAAAAGCCTGCCTGGGAGGGGTAAATGCTGCACTTTGCCCAGCTGCATCTGCTTGAGTTGGGCAGTCCAAGCCTTACATAGGTGGCTGGAGTCAGAACTTCAGAGAAGGACAACAGCAGAAAGTACAGGAGCATGTCTGCAACTGGCTGCTGCGATCCTTGTGTCTGCAACAGCATGATCTGCTCCCAGGCCACTATCGTAAGGACTTTTCTGTTCTCTGGCATTCATTGCAAGGTTTTCATTCCACTTCTGTACACAAAGCACTTCCTAGGAAGCATTTGCTTTCTTAACTCCCTAAAAAGATACTGCATATCTACTTTGCAAGTTGCAAACAACCTTCTCCTCATTTACAGCCCAATTCCACAGCAAGCTCTGCGCGAGTGGACTGTGCTTGTGCCTCAGAGATGCTCCTCATGGGAAAGCGAGTTTATTTAGTTTTGAATTGCAAGGCAGTGCTGAAGCACTGAGGAAAACAAATGACCAACCTGCTCCCTCCTGCAAAGACACTTAAAGACCTAAATTCAGTTCCTTGTCATGAGAGAACTTGAGCAGTGAAACTATCCGTCTTCATCACCATAAATCAACAGAAGGCTTCTTGTTACACTATGGTACGAAAATAAAGTCACTATTAATTAACATTTGGGGGAGATAGCTGAATATAAGAACTGGCAGATCGAGCACAGCGTTACTTGTTCAACCGATGCCCTGAATTCAGTATTTCTATGGTTAGGAGCAATTTGACTCATCTCAACCTCTACCTTGGTTAAATTTCTCTTTTGGCTTTCCTGTCATGACTGTGGGGCAGGCAGCAAATGCATTTGTTTCCCCAGGGAGAGTATAAAGTGCAGCTGCTTTTTGGTGGCACACAAGAGGGAACTCAGGCCATTTTTCTCCTTGCAATCTCAGGTCAGACCCACAGGTCAGTTTGTGTACACAGGATTTTAAGTGGAGGTCAGCAGCTTGTCTGTTGCATGTAATTAAATTTGTTTTACAAGCTTATCTAGGCAGTAAGTAATTAAATATCACTTCTCAGACTGAGATTTTCATTGTCCTGAGTTGCCTGACAATAGGGTTTTTCTCAGTCTGCTTTGTTACCAAGCAAAGGTGAAATTTTAGAAGAGCTACTGCTGATAACTCTACAAGAACTGCAAAGGACCAAGCAGAGTTCAACTACCAGCAGCCTTAATGACAATAACAATTAAGTATTCCTTAATACAACCTCCCAAACTGTATCTAGATTTTCATCAGCTTGTTAACAGTGACAATTTTAAACACACACAGAGCATTCTACCTTTGTTTTTATGCTAGCCAAGATAAATCCATAGGCAGATGTCAACCACAGTTTTAAATTCAAATCCATTTTTCAAGCCAGAAATGTATCAAAATTACCTGAAAAATATCTGTAGATTGTTTTCTAATTTGGAAAATTCATTGATCAAATGAAAGGATTACACAGCCTTAATTACAAATATTATTTTGCATTATTCCTATCATTTCTCAATATATTAAGAAGCATCTTGTATTCACAGAAATTTATGTACTCACTGAATGAGCCAGTATGACACAGACTTTCCAAACGTGGGACAACCCATTTTCAGAATCTGAATTTTGGCATATAGACTACTAAAGTATGTGCCTGTCATACACTTGTACAACTGCCCCAAACTTCTTTCAAGCCTCGATTACTGTTCCCAAAGTCCCAGATTAATCAGAAGGGAGAAAAAGAAGGAAAAAATACATCAGTCTACACAATTACACCATTTTAACCTCTGACTTCCCCTCCTAGAGTTGTCTCTTTAAGGTGCCCTGGAAAGAGCATTTCTCACATCGCAGTTTAGCAATCAGCTAGAAACAGGATTAGGATGAAATGAAAGGGAATGCTTCCTCACATGGATTTACACCAAAACAGTTTGGCCAATGCAAATTTGCAGAAGACAAAGGCAGAGTCTGAGAAAGGCCTCGGGATTTACTATGGAAAAACAAACAAACAAAACCCAAACTAACTGGAGACTAAATAATTACCTCACTCCTCAAAATTTTGAAGTTGATTTGACTACCCAAAGCATGCTCCATGTACTGACAAAAGCCATAAAATTAAAAAAAAAAAAAAAAAAAAGTACATGGGCAACAAAGGCAGCAAGATTTGCATGAACAAACCTTTAGACATGAGACTACATGGCCTAGCAGTCAAACCTGCAAAAGAGAGGCAGAAGGATATAACTAAGGTCAAACAAACTGTAAGTAGCCTAGAGAAAGCAAATAGCACATGATTTCCACCATACCTCATAATATTAAAAATCACAGGGTACCCAACAGAATCATCAGAAGTCAGATTTGTAGAAGGCTTATTTTAAGAATACAGAAGGGAAAAGAAGTCTTAAATAATCTATGAAAACTTCACAACAAACTCCTAGGACAGCATCATCAATATCTCCCTAGCACCTGTCATCTATTTAATAGAGAGAGTTTACCCACTACCGATTACTCAAAGTACCCTTTGTTTCCACTGTAGAGCTTAGCAATTGTGATGGGTGGCAGACTGAGAACCTGAAAATTAAATTCACATAATCCCTCAGAGACTGAAGTGACAAATCTGCATGGACACTCTTAAGCTGCAACAAGTGATTCCAATAATGAGTATATGTTTACCATGTAATTACTGTCTTTCTAAATCCCGGAGGAGCATTATGTGAAGAACTACATAAAGTATTAATGCAGTTTAAAAAATGATCTGAATGCACACAGAGTTATGAGGCCCTAAAAAATCCTGCTTACATTTCAAAAGCATATGCCCATTTGAGCTAAACTTATAAAATAGCACACCCAATCATTATGAACTGCTGATTACAAAAAGAAAGTGATCTATGATATTATTTGATTGTGATAATTATAATAATTTCTTTCATGGGGTGTGATACCAGTTTTGCAGGCTATGATCTGAATAAGAGACAGCATCAGCCGACCCACTGGTGCAGCTCCATCCATCTGCAGTTTCCCACATACGCAGACATACACACACTCTGGCCTTCAGGTACACTTCGGCTTTGAAGCCATAGAACTGAAGAATGTACAAGCTAACCATCAGCATATGTGATTTATTGATAATTATCAATTATTCACTGTAATAAATACAAACACCACCAGCAAGTTTTTCTACTTGCTATGCCAAACCACATACACAGCTTTTGCAGCTTCGGTATTTATAACCTGCTTTTCTTTGAAGGCTGTCTGAAGTAGTCTGAGTTCTCAGGTATTTGGAAATTTAAAAGAACCTCATCCTTCTGCCCCTTTTCTGGATTTATAATGATATTTCAGAGATTTCTAACCACACTTGAAAAGAGAGAACAGCTACGGTACCTCTTCTTCCTTCCCCACTTGCTTGAGAGAAAAATGCATGGAATGCATTTAAATAATGCCGTTGAACTTACGAGCAAAAATTCCTTCTTCGCTTTGAATTACTTATTTGTAATGAGTTATTTGTTCAACACAGGCCAAAATAAAGTTTACCCATTTACAAAGAGCTAACCAAGTCAGAACTCTTAGAATTCTATCTTAGTGCTGTTAATCTCTTATTGTTAATTCAGTATGTTAAGAGAAAGGAAGCTGATTTTAATTCATTTAACAGAACCCCAAAGACTAGATTGTTCTGTTATGAACAAATGCTTCAAAGATATTCTGCCAGTGCTGTTTCCTCTCCATCTGGGAATAAAGTTTTCCCCCCTATTAATACAAGTCAATCATTCTCTGCCTCTCAAATTCATCTTTGCAGTTTCCAGTGATCTCAATGTTCCTTTTATGAACGCAGTTTTTTTTTAGTATGTAAGAATTATTTTTTTATTATGTTTTAACTCATATTTGTTAATTAAGTTTAGAAAACATGAACTATATGTTTCACATAACGTACTGAAAATACAGGCACCTACATACAATAAGGTGATGACACCTATATACAATAGGATGGTCAAAGGATGCCATTGTGGTACTTTTAAGAAGACAACGATGTTCCGCAGTCACAAAGTGCATACCCCTCTGGACATTTCTGTAGCATACATGGTACTGTGAGGTGATCTGTGATATTTTGATCTGAGGCCTATGAAGGGGACGGCTGCAAGCAAGGCTCTCTGACACTAGGAACATGGTGAAGCACATTGCAACACCTCCTTCACACAACAGTCAGTTAACCTTGCAGATTAGAGCAGCAGAGGAATTGTTTGCCATAAAGCAAAGCACTGCTGGCCCGCCAGTAGTGTTACCTCTGGAATTCAGTTCTAACAAGAAACTGGAAGAGTGCCAGTATTTTGGAAGGTTTCTACTAAATCAAAGACGGTAGCAAATGTACCTTTTGATGTAAACAACTGGTTTGATTAACAGTGTAATGGGACAGAGTGCTTCTTGCCGTGTCCAACCTCATCACACTGAGTCTTTATATACTCTCTCCAAATTCTCCTTTGGGAAGATCAAGTTTGCCATATTTCATTCCGATATTAGTCTTCAAGCATAAATAATATATGTAGATGAGCTAAAATGTCTCATTGATTAAAATTCTACACTGTGAGCTTGTCACTTTTCAATGTGCAAATTGCTTCTGTCTGGCCTGCATTCAGAAGTCAGTCATTGAAATATATATACACTTGCTTGATTTTAGGTTTCATATTACTGATGAGATTTTTCTCTACAATTGATTTATAAGCAATGGAGTATCTGGTCAACTGATTATCTGATGAGATGACAGTATTACACAGTGTTGCTGCCTTCACACAGGTGTGAACAATATAGCCAAAATCTCGGGTTAAAAGCAAGCCCCTAGGTTTCCACCATACTTTGTAGCACTTTAAATATAGCTACAGTCTTCAGAGAGCCCAAGAAACTAAGCAAAATGGAAGACCTTGGATACCAAATCTGCACAGTAGTAACTTTTACATATTTACAAACAATTCTTAAACACCAAAGACATTTAGGTAGTTCTCCATTTTCCTTGGAAAGCAAGCACAAACAGCATCCCTAACAAGAACAAGAATTAACTATCTGACCTCAAGTAGTTAAGGTTAGTAAAGCAGAGAGACTGTCCACAAAACTCACAGACACTCAGGGAATCATGATGTGTATGTAGCACGATGTCACATATCCGAAACATTTGCTTATAGTCCAATGTTCAAAGAGTGAAATGTTCCCCTTGAAAGCAGTGGACAGATTTGCATAGTTCACAGTGAAGTGAAAGGATGCCAGGGAATCCATACATTTGTCCTTTCATGGTAATGTATTTTTTTAATCCTACTCAGGAGAAGAAAGAGTTTCAAAGTGACTTCTACTATTTGTGAGCAGTGTGTTCATAAAAAGCTCTTCTCGCAGAAGACTGCTTTTAGGTTGCTGCCCAGATAGCCAGGTTATTTACTAGATTCAGAAGACTTCCAACATACTGAGTATTTAGCCTAATCCAAACGCTGTAGCCAAAAGTTGAATGGAAGGAATACAGTCCTGCCTTGACCAGAAGCAAATTTAAATGTACTGCTATGTGAAGAAGCCTATTAATACTTCATTGGAGAGATGCACTAATTCAAACATGATACTGGAAATGACAGTGTTAATGACTAGCAGCAGCAGAAATGGGGAAGAAAAAGGCATGCAAGCCACTGTCATGCTTTCTGCCAAGAACTGAAGAAAATGAATGTAAAAACATTCATCCCTCTCCAGAGAATTTTTGTGCTGTTCAATAGTTGTGGGACCAAGTCCTTTCTTCCTTACCCTATTATAAGCTAGGACCAACTGCTGTTATTTTTAACTGGTGAACGTGAGGCAAGGACTGGCAAGGTCTCCATGAGTGTCTCCTTAAAAAAAAAAAAAAAAAAAAAACAATAACATGAACCATGGGAGACGAGCCTTCTGTGCAGGAAGGTTATTAAAACAAAATTCCTCTTGAAGTATTATTTTCTGTACCACATTCTCTTTCAAAAATGCATACTTTTGCTTTGTTATTGTTACTTTGTGCTGGCAACCTACAGATTTAAAGAAAAACACAGCACCTGCCGAGACTGCTACCTCAAATGAGAACTTTAACAACACTTATTAGACTTGCTATAAAATTTGTGATTTAGTTATTAGGACAAGCCTATGTAATGTAGGGAGGAGAAGCCATTCAAAACAGAAGGAATCTATTTTATTATATTTGTTTAGAGAAAATATGACATACATAATACCTATAGCCCAAATACACGAAGAGAGAAAACTGAACAACAAACAAACAGAAAAAGGGCAGATAAATGTCTACTGTTAATTTCAGATTATGCATGACACATTCTGGCATATGCATCATACTGATACGCACAACAGTTTCACGTTTGTCCATTTAGCTGTATGTGATGGGCAGCGGTGCAGAAAGCAGGAGACATTTCAGAGAGGGAAATTGCATGGAAATAAAGTCATTTCAATTGCCCAGCATTTTCTCAGGCTGAAGGCCATGCACTCTGACAGGGCTCTGAAGAAGGTGGGACTGATCTGTAGCATTTCACGAGTATTGCATTTGACCCAGGTTATTAAGCTAATGATATAGTAGCTATATTGACATTTTCAATGAATGCATAACCTAGATTTTTCACATTAGTAGAAAATACAAAGAAGCTACCAGAAAAGCAAAATAATACAGAAGTAACTTCACAGTAAATAGATAAATCATAAAGCTAGAAAGGAGTTTTGGCAGGCAATTGTCATCTCCCTAATTCCGGCTGCATTGCCAGTCATCAAGACAAAAAACAAAGATACCTGAAATGGATTAGAGGAATTTGCTGGACATGAGGCTCTGGCAAATGGCAGATAAATGAGCAAATCACAACAGAACAGGCCGTACAGGAGAACTCAGTCACACTTAGCTAGCTATACAGGGAATGAAATCTTGAAATCGGGAAATCTTCAAAACTAGCCATTCAATTAATTTTTATTTGTAAATTATTCTCTTAAATTTTGCACAATTTCTGTTAAACAAAACAGTACTCTGGTTCAGGAAAGTGGTATATTTACACTTCTTCAAAATGCCAAACACAGGCCAGCCTGTAAAATTACCATGGTTTATTCCCAGGGATCGGATCCTGAAAACAGCAGAGTTGTAGGATGAAGGCAAAAACCTTAACGACTGACAGCAGTGCACTCAGAGCACCAGTGAAACTAGTCTTTTAGCAGAAACACATACCTCTAGATATCTAGAAGCTTCAAAACCTGTCTAACTCAAGTTTATTTTATGACAGAAGAGCCTTACCTTCCTCTCATTTCTGTGAATAAGTAGAAAAAGCTTCTCAAAAATGCCTTCAGTAACACAGATATTTTCAGGCCTGCTGTACACATAGAGAAAGGTTAACATCATCAGAGAGCCTGATTTTGAACTCCCTGAAACAGGAAACAGTCTACTGAAATAAAAGGAAAGAAAAAAACATAGATGGGTTCTTTCAAACTGAAAAGAAGGGAAGAGCTCTTTCAACAAGTGAGTCTAAAACATGCACTGTCTCTTCCTAAAGGCAGAAGGGGACCCCTTGGCAGCGTGGCTGGCCACAGGTACCCGCAAAACCACATCAATTTGCCTCCTTCAGGCAAGAGGCAACTGCATCTACTACAGGATGTAATTCCCATTAACCTGCATGCTCTCTGTTGATGCAAATGTATAGCATGTATCATTTGGTGAAAGTTCTTGATGAGATACCATGCAGAGCAGTCTCCTGACCCTAAGATAACACAGCATGGGCATACGAGCCCAAGCAGTTCATATCTGGTGGCAGATGCCACCCCAAGCTGTCAATCCTGCCCTTCTGCCACAGGCTGCCATCTCTGGAAAAGGATGGCCAGCATATTTCAGTGTAAGTTAGCATACCAGGCTGTGAACAGTGATGAGCAGGAAGTCAACTTGCATTCCCTTCAACCATCCCTGCTAAAGAAACATAGCTGGCAGCTGGAACAGTAACCTCCTAAATCAATTCAGCATGAAATTCCCAAGCGTTTCTGTTGGTGTCTTCAGAAACTAGATGGCTTTAATCACTAGCTGGCTGCATTAGTGTAAGTAGATGGGCAAGGTAGCATGCTTGGTGTTCATTCTTATCTCTTTATACAGCAGTGTCTGCAGGAAACAAAGTATTAATCAGCTTCTGCTATGGTTAGTCCACAAATGCTTCCTGCAGTTTGCAAGGGTCCAGCTCTTTAATCTTTGCTAGAAAAGAAGGATGATTAACGAAACACTCTGCAAATATGCACAGCTCAAGCCTGTTTGTCATTGCCCAGTGAAAGACTAGTATTCTTCAGAACTTTGCATCTTCTCTATAAAATATCCAGAAAAGTTTTCAGGAGTTCAGACTGAGTTGCTGTACAATGTTTGAAAAATATGCAACCCCAGTAAAGTCTGAAGCACTCTCTTTGAAATACTTCTCAGCACTGGAAGTTCTGCCCAAACTATCATGTCTCCAAACTGATACACTTTTATTTTTCTTTCTCCTGTAGAGATATAGTAGACTTACTTCCCCAACCCCCCCACCCCCCCCCCCCCCCCCCGGAGTATTTTTTCCAAGTTTTGTTGACTTTAATTAACAGAAAAAATGAAGTAAAATCATTTTTTTAGAAAATTCATTTTACTGCAAGACAGAGGCATTTACAATCGTCACTGACTCATGGAAGCTGTTGCTGTAAGATACAAAATTACTGAGCTGAAGAATAATATTTGCCATAGCCATGGCTTTAATATTTTAGGGTGAGGGATCACCAGTGCTGACAGCGGCTATACTTGGTATGACCAGGAAACTGGAATAGCTTCTCTGACATCCAATCTTTTTTACAGGTTGCAGCACAAATGATTTTATAAGCAATGGAATGAATGATTAAATATATATATATATATATATATATTTGTCGTCCTGTGGCTGACTGGCTGTTTCAACAGAATTTCATGAAAGTAAAGAATATCCTCCAAACAAATACTGGAGAGAGAACCCACATCGAAAAGCAGAGGAGAGAGGCAGACTGAGATTAGCATTGTCTCTCTACAGGATAAGCTTCACTGAGTTTACATCTTGGTGGATACCCAAGAACAAATGCTTCAGGCATGGCCCTGCGACAGCCAACCCAGATAATCTGCACCACCAAGCAGGGTGATCTTCTGCCTGCACATGGCCTTCTCCCTTCTTGAGCCCAAACCATACAGGCCCAGTGCCTCCCTTCAGCTGGCCCTCAGGAACAAACTGATTCGACTCACTAATCTAGCAAAAACCTCATTTTCTTTGCTTTGGCAAGCTTTCTGTCGCATGAGACAGCTGAGCCGGCTGGCTGCACAAACAGACAAGCTCCAGAGGCCACGGAGGGAAGACAGGGCAGGACCACCTCTTCTGGCATCAGGAGTCATTGCGCTTGCCTCAGGCACTCCGTCTGACTTCTGAGTCAGCCCCTATCTGGCATGGACTTCAGCTTCTCTTGGCGATCAGAAGCAGCCCCCTCATGTGAATCCCCTGATGTGCAGAAAGGTCCGAGCTCCCAGAAAAAAAAAACCAACACCCCTGATGGGACACTCGCAGGCTCTCCCCTCTTCCTGCCTCCTGTTTTCAGAGTTTGGTAGGGCCTAACATTTTTAGGTGTTTCAATCAAAGATGATGAAGGAGAAGATGTCAGAGATAACACGGAGATGCCCCCAGCCTGCTTTCCTGACCAAAAGGAAAACAAAATCCTAATAAAACATGTATGTGAGCACCTGAGGCACCTAGAATGTCATTTTTAACCGTGACACCCACATCAGGAAAACCTCGGCAGCTCAGCTGAGGTTGATCATTCTTCTGTCATTTCTCTCTTCTCTTCCTCAGCACAGCTGAACAGACTGGAAGACTGCTCTGTGCAACCCAAAATGGACCCCCAAGCTCTCCTTCCGTCTGCCAATGCTAACAAACAAACAGGCAAGCTCAGGGACAGGGGCTCTTCAGACATCCTCCAGCAATGTTTTCCTTTCAGACAGGCCAGTCTCAGGGCCAGCAAATCCCTGGCAAATCTGAAGCAAGTTTTCTGGTGGATTCTGCTGAATAATGTGTCTTGGGACAAAGTGTTTGCCAGGCCTTGCTCTGGGAGTAGCCAGTGGGGGGCCGTCCCCATAAAAGCTGAGATCTGGTGAACAGCTGTAGGGGACCGCAGGATCCAGTGCACTCACAGCTTGCAATTTTTGTTGTTAGCTGAAGCTGGATCCAACCCAAGCAATTTGTCAGTGAACTGTAAACCGCTGTCTCGCCACCTTTACAGGCATGCATTCTCTCCAGAAGCCGTGCTGTTCCTGTGTCTTCCTCCCTGACATCGTACAGTTCACTTTAACTTGCTCAGGCCCAAATAAGCAACAGTCATCCTCCCCCCCTTCCCTCTTCTCCCCAAAGCTTCACAGGAGCTGATGTGGGAGTATTGTCTAAAACATGAAACCACAGGATAAGAGCTGAACAGTTAATTTCCAGTTGGCAGCCACACCATGTGATTTTGGTTAACTCTGTCCTTCTGCTGAAATTCCTTCCCTGCACTAAAAGGGTCCCTTCAGCCAGGATGGAACTGGAAAACCATAGCTTCATAAGAGAAACCATAAAACTAAACTTAGTAAATGGTCTTTAAAATGCCCCCAAAACCTCCTCAAAGGGCTTTTGTGAACACAGAAAAGGCCTAGGGAACCATCTTGCATGGTAGTCTAAAGCACTGATCCCTGAAATCTCTCGCTTTTGTGAGTCTGAATTTGACTCAAAAGTAATATCTTTAATTTCTTTTTCTTTTTAGTTGTTACAGGAATGGAAGCCTGCTGTCACACAGACCTTTACTTAATCCACAGTTCATCTAATTTTAAACAGGTACGAAGTTTTAAAACTATTTTTTTTTTTTTAAAGGCAGATATTAACACATTAAAACTTAATAGCTCTTTGCAAGACATTGCATTTCATAATCAAAACCTCCTTAGAATTTTCATTAAAAAATGAAATCGCTGATCCAACAAACCATAATAGCTGCAAATTGGGTCTGGAAATAAATACTTACCCATAAAGACTTATTAATATTTTGATGAGGCTGAGGTCTGTATTTGAATGAAGAAGAGGCACTCCATGATTAAAAAAAAACAACCAACAACAACATAAAACACTGCTGACTTTCATGGGGGAACCCTCAAGTGGTTTAGGAAGTTATCACAGATGTGGTTATAAATGGCAACACTATCAAAAATAGAGACCTGTTTCAGTTTGGCACCAAGGAGAGGGGAAAAAAAAAAAAAAAAGGTACAGAAAAGACATTGGTACACCAGATACGGGGAAAAAAAGAAAAAAAAATAAAAGAGAAAGAACACACCAATCCTACACTTTTTTTATACTGTTGTATCTAATTACTTGACCACAGCAAAACCGTTAATAGGATGCCTGGAGACAGCAAAGCAAGAAAATTTTTCTCAGCATTGTCAGGACTAGCCTTTTTAAACACTAATTATGAAAAGTCAAGCTTGGCTACTTGGTGGGGTTTCTCCTCTCAGGACCACTCTAACCCAGCACACACCCCTCCGCTGGGGAGCTATGCTGCCATCCCCCTGCCCTAGTGAGACTCAGACTCCAGTAAAGTTTTCTGCCACAGGGAATCCACAGCAACATGTTTGCTTCCCTTCCCCTACAGGAAGCCTGGGGTCATTCTGCTTTACTTTTCCCAACTGAATTAGCAGGTTCTGGATCAGGAGCCCTGGCTGGAGAAAGCACTCTAGCAAACTGGTGGACACAGCCCCAGAGGAAGGAGGTCACCATCACCCTGGGCTCAGGCTTTAGGACTGCTCAGCACCTCTGCTGGGGACTGGAGCAACCCTGGTCTCCTCCATGGCCTCCCTAGGGGAACCAACTATCACACCTTCTTGCTCATCCATGTTGGAACCAATGGCACTGCCAAAGGAGACCTAGAGCACATCAAGAATCATCAGAGGGCTCTAAGGGCAAAGGTGGGAGTCCAGGTGATATTACCCCGGTCCTAAAGGCAAAAGCTCAAGTAGCATACACTTCCTGCAAATAACTGGCTTGCTGCATTGCATGGCTAGGGTCTTAGGCAGCACCTTGGCTTTATGACCATGGGACTTTTTGAGCAACAAAGGCTACAAGAGCCAGCTTACAAAACAAGGTAACAGAGAGTGGTTGCCCTTTACATGAAAGAGCAACTCAAATGCATAGAGTTCATTTATGGGAGAGATGATAGACTGGGTGAGAGCTTGCAGGTTGTTGTCAGAAGAGGACAATATGGGTGGCATTGTGGTGGGAGTTTGTTGCAGACCTCCAGTCATAGTGACAAAGTGGATGAGATATTCCGTAACTAACTCGAGGAAGTCTCCAGACTGCAGACTCTAGTTTTCGTAGGAGATTTTAGCCTCTCTAAAGGAGGAAGGGAAAGGTAGCAGGATTCATTTATAGCAGATTTCTGGAGGGGGAGCAGCAGGGGTGACACTCTCCTAGCAGCAGTGGTTGGTAAGTGGTCGTGGTAAGTCTTAATAAAATGAATTAGAAGCCAGCAATATGTATGTATATATCAAAAGTATACATACACATATTTAAAATCATAACACTGCAGTTCACATACATATTATGCATCTCTCACCTTCAAATACATTCCATGTCTGTTCCAGAAATGTGGTTTAAATCATATGCATGGGCACACATGCAGTGAGCAAGAGACTCTTATACAGAGTACAGAAAACAAACCATTTATTTCTAAAATATCTGCCATCTTATCTTCCAATTATATCTTCCAAAGCCAACAAATCAGACTATGTCACAAAGCAAAAAGTAAACATCTGTTCAATCACGTAACTTCTTTCTGGAACACAATTAGCAAAACTATCCCCTCCCCAAGTCCTCAAAAACAGTCATTAGCACAAGCATTGCTTGAAGATTAGAGGTCACAAACAGCAAACAAACTAAATCTTCTAAAACACATTGAGCCCTTACTGCTGGAAAACACAGCTGTCAAGCATTACCTGAAATAATTTTGCTGTGGAGCTCAAGTAGTTTAAATTAGCCAGGCCCTCAAATAGACTTTTACACCCTCTAATCATGACATTGAGTATCAGAGGGTTCTCAGGGCTAGTAATCTACATAATTTCCCACTCATAGTCAAGAAACTCAGACCTTACTTGAAGTAGCTCTTGTTATTATTGGCATTTCTTTAAAAGAACACCTTTTTGCCAACAGGCATAAGAAAACCCTAACTAATGTTTTATATGTTAAGCCAAGTAACACGTTCATTGGACAGCAACTGCCTCTATATTGAGGTCTCTTCACAAACTGGAGTGGCTTGCCTCTGGAGAACAAGGCATGAATCAGATCCAAAACACACAACCATGTGCTGCCTCAGCAGTTACCTGGTACTAAGTAGTGCAGACCCTGCAAAGGGAACCTTGTAAAACAGCTGTGCAAGCAATGCACCCAGAACAGCTGTGCTGTATTGCTGGAAACTGTGCTATCTGCAGGTCCCAATTTAAGGAGCTCCTAAGAAAAGCAAGCTTGTTTCTGGGAGGCTTAATTTCACTATACTGGTGTTCAAGCTTGCACTAGAAAAGTTGATCGTATCACTAGTCAATAGGGGATGGCAACATGAGACAGACAAGGCCAATTCCCACTCTGTTTTCTCAAGCCAAATTAGGCAGACTTATAATAATAATTTCAAATATTGGAATGCCATGGAGATTATTAAGTCCACATCAGAATGAACTATATTAATGACATTAACTAAAATTCAGGCCAAAAGCAAGTCATTGGATGACAGAAGTTCTCATTTCAATAAGTTTTTTTTGTTGTTGTTTTTTTTTCAAAGGCCAAACCTATGCTGACAGTACCTTCAAAGGCTGTTTGTTAATTTGGCAGAGAATCAAGGTCCAGAGAAAACACCAAAATTCAGCCTTCAGAATTATGTCTCCAAAATTAAGGAATTTATTAGCCTGACCCGATTAAGCAGATTAAAGAATGAAAGTGTTTGGTCAGAAGAATGTACCCAAACTGAATTAATTATGAATTTACCTGGGAGAGAAAGAAAAGACATAGGGAGCTCATTTTCCCATTAAGCTAAATGAGAAAAGAGCATATGTCAATGTAGATCCATTTTTCTCCTGTAAGAGAGACCGTCAGTCAAAAATAGCCCTTCTTGGAAAACAACAATACAAAACAAGAAAAGAACAAGTCTGTAGTTTCACTTGCTCAATGTTTTTGTTGTTGTTGAGTTTGAAGGCAGGCTCCAAGGAAAATGAAGACTTAATTTAAGTTTTATCCAGAATAGGCAGGCACCTTTGAAAGCAATAGAGGCAAATTACAGCTAGGGCCCACAGGGAAACTCAACTTCTTCCTCACAAAGGAAGCAATGCACGTTTGTGCAAAAGAAGCAGATTTTATCAGTTCACTTTGGAAGAGACTGTGGTTATCTCTTACGTTATGGCACTGAGAGGACTAGCAATGGAGCTTTAGGGTGTTACTCCATGTGACGGATCTTCTGGAAATAAAGGTGGCTGGAAGAGCTTCCAGCCCTTCCCCTTATACTTCCTACACCCTTCACACCCTCTGCTAGAGGTTACCACTCCTTCAGCTCAAGTACTCTTTGAAGCATTTCCCAAGCACAGTTTAAAGCACACAGACAGATAGACAGACACAAATGAGGCCAAGGATTCACAACATAGTCCTGTGCTTACACCAGTCTGTGTACTCACCCACCCTCAGCTCTGCTGCCACAGTGTTGTTACCAAACCAGGAAGGGGGGGCAACCCGACTCAGAAAAAGGCTGCCAAAGAATGGAGCAAAAAGAGACAGGATCCATTCTGTAAAAAATATTAACAGAGAACAAGGGAAAGATATGTACCTGTATGTTTTTGTCTCACACACCAATACATACAGATGGACACCAAAAATTTTGCCCCACCACTTGAGGTGGTGGTGAACTTCAGTGAGGACAGAAGAGAAGCCACAGAAGCTAGAAATTCTCCATCTGGTTTGGCTGAGGAATGACACAAAGTCTAATTCCTCTTCCTATGTTAGCACCACTTAAGTGACCTTCCAGCTGACAATGCTTCATGAAGCACCTCTTCCTTCAAGTTGACATCCATACATGCCAGTGCCATGCTGGAAGAGCATCACAAGATGTGATAAGACCAACAGATCCTTTTCTACCACTACCCTGACTAAATTATCTGTTGATAACTGCATTTGTTGTATCTTGAAGTTCTCCAGGAAGCATCAGCTGAACACTGTGTGAATTAACTTCCCATAGCACTAAGATCTGTCATCAGGCCTAACCATATGCTTGCTGTGTTCCACCCACTGAGGTCTAAACTGAAGTGAACTCAGTGATGACCTTCTGTAAAACAGTCTGTTCACGATGCTCAGAGAGAAACCTCTGGCAGCCAGCTATGACAAATCCTCTTGGATCCCCATGGCCACACAACAGTGCTAAGAGGGCACATTACGACAGCTCTAGGTTTGAAGCACACACTTCTTTGACTTACCACACAACTTCTACACAATTCCTACACAACTTCTTTGTAAGCTCAACCTAAGAGAAACGACTTGTCATGGCACAGGTTACAGGGATTACTCACAAACTGTGACCAGACACCATTTTCCAGCTACGCCAGCTGAAAAAGCAAATACCCTCAGCCCAGTGCTTCTCAGGACCCCTGTGGATGTCACTACCCCTTAAAGCTGCCAGCAGAGCCCTTTGGATAATGCTCCCTAGCCCACTTCTGTCAAAATCAGCCAGGTGTGTGAAGGCCTATTTAAACTGTTTAAGTAATCCCTGCTAATTCTGACCATGGGAACAGCTGACAGGGCTGTGGTGGGAGCAGGAGCTGTGATCTGCCCAACAGCTCTTGATGTCAACACCTGAGGCTCAGGAGGATGAGAGAATGGTAAAAACCGAAGTACGTGTCCTGCTCCATGCTCACAGAAGGCTATTTGACCATGCACCAAAGAGTGCTGGTAGCACACTTAGTGCTGTATCTTCAAGCAGAAATGGAAGAAAATGACTGCAAAAACTTTGAACTGAAGCACAGGAAAGCTATGAATTGCCTGTGCTTTCAGATGGAGTAACTAAAACACTTTCTTCAGGGCTGTGAAAGAATTTATACCTGATACCGCTGTTAGACTGGTTAGGCCTCAAAAAGGTTATAGAAACTATGCTTTCTAATGTTAAAGGTTGGTGGGGAAGAATAAAGTGGGGAAAAAAATGAAAAGTTATTAGTTGAAAAAGGGGGTAGATCCTGCCTGAGCAGTCCTGTATAAATTCAGTCATAAACAACCTCCCCCTCAAAAGTCCCACAAATCCACCAAAGCTGTTTCCAGGTCAATTCTATTCTCTCTCCAACTATTTACAATTCTTAAAACAACGCACCCAGCCCCTTCTAAGAGGAAAAACTGCTTCTGCAACAAAACATGACTAGTGAATTGGTGAGGAAGTGGTTAAAAATAAAACAAGCACATGCAATGGGAGGGAAAGTTTTCATTGCTCTGAGGTTGGAGAAGGTTGTAAGGGATAGTGGCACATAACCAAAGATATGATAAATGGGTTTGGCATTTGCATTAACTTCTCAGTAAAATCCTATGAAGACTTTTGCTGGCTTTTCTTACTGTGTGTGCACAAATCCAACACACACTGCATCGATTCAAACCGCAGTGCTTTTAAGTATCTGCTGTTGCCTGTGTCTGAAGCCTCATTTCTTCCTCTTACTTTTTGCCTGCAAAAATAAAAATCTTCTACCTTTCTTACAAGTGAAACTCTCGCTGAAATATAATTCTGTCAAGCCACAAATACTTCCCAACCTTTTTTCTTGATGAATAGAAAAGCAGCAAGTGCTGCGAAGTAGCCAAACTGGGAAAAAAGCTGGAGAGGGAGCGCTGCAAATGTTTAGGCTGGCTTCTCATGTCACGTTGCAACCGTCAGTCCACATGGTGTGCTGAGTAAGTGCAGGCTCCTCTGCTTCCCTGCTCGGTGATTTGATTTTTTAAAATGGATGTCTATGATTATAAACATATAAGGAGGTTGAAAAATAATCTTATTCTGGGCAAATGGAAAACCTAAATAATCAACGTTGGCAAATGAGAGGTTCTGCTAAAAGCAGTTTCTGCAGGTAAGCTGGAGACTGATGCATGTCGGTGCCCTCTTCCTGAGCTCCAAGACAGGCAGCAATAGTCTCTTGCTCCTTACAAGCAAGAACAGCAGAATAAAATTAATAAGTGCAGGCAGTTTAACTGTTCCATGATGAGTTTAACAATGGTGCTAATGAAAAAGGCAAGAACAATGCCAATTATAGACTGCTGCTCTTTGGAGAAGCCATAAGGAACTGCTGAGAAACATGAGGAGGAGCCTGGCAAGGCAGGAGGACTGGAGAGGCTGAGGAGGGGAGTAAAAGTAGCAGAGACTTCTCTTTCTGAAGCCTCAGGGGAAACACAGGGGGTATGGAGAACAACTCTTAAGGCTGCTCAGGGAGTTAGCAACAGATGAAATAATAGCATTCCCCTCCTAGCACTTGGAATAAGAGTGAATGATAAAACTTTTAGGCATCTACTAGCAAGACAAAAGGCACAGCGAATAGCCAGCATTCAGTCCTCAAACACATCCCAGGAATGAGGAACAGCCAGAAGTTCCCTGAGAGCCTGCCTCCTGGGGAGATGATGGCGTGAGGCCTTGGTCTTGCATTGGGATGAAGATTGCTGGCTTGGCTCCTTCTTCTCTGTTTTCCTTTTTCTTCTCTCTGTGGTGTTGTCAGACTTGCAAGTTGCCAAAAGCTGGGAACATTCAAAATGGAACTTGGAAGCTTCAGACCAAACAGGGGAAGGCTTAGGTCTCTGCAGCACAACAGTTAAGCAGAATTATATTTTGGGATTTTTTTAAATAATAAGTTCCAGAAGAGTGAGAAAAAAAAAATGAAACTCTTAGCTTGACAGTTGAAGCTCAACATTTGGCTATTAATGAAATAGAAAATAACAGTTTTCTGAAAGTAATTGTTTCATAGATCAGATGAAAAGAAACTGCAAGGGCCATTTCTGATAAGTAACATCTGGTAGCAAAATATTTATATAAAAAAAAGGCAAATACCTAATTTTCGTATTTGAGGAGATGAACATCTGGTATGTTTTAGAGAAGGTAAACATCCAAATTCTGTCCTTGCTGTTTGAGAGCTGATCTTTTTTTAATAGGATTTTTCAGTCTGCAACAGGGTAGGAAGCTGCTTTTAAGCATGAAATAATGAATTTTGAAGTTCTGAGTAGTAGTAACGTCAGATGTCATATCTTTATTTTTGTGAATAACGCACTTATCCAGAGAAAGGATAGGAATTGTGAGGTAGCTTTTTAAAAAATAGAAATGAAAGAAAGAAAGAAAGAAAGAAAGAAAGAAAGAAAGAAAGAAAGAAAGAAAGAAAGAAAAAAGCATGGCAATGTTTCCTCCTCATTTTAGAGTTTTTGTGTGTGCGTTTTTTTGTTGTTGTTGTTGTTGTTGTTTTGTGTTTTTTTTTTCTCCAGAGAAGTGTTTAACAATGCATATATATATATATATTAAAAAAATGCTTATAACCTGAACTGTCACGCCTTCTGGAGCTAAAATTGGAATTTTAAGACAGAAGAATTTGTAGATACAGATTGTGTTTCTACATCAACTGCAACTTTTTCTTTCATAATTTATAATGTAGTTGGAAAATGCCAGGAGTTGAATGGTTACACGAGCTTCTTATATGAAGCAGAAATTGGAAGGTGATTCCATATTTCTCTTTAAGTGAAGATGAAGCCAAGAGATCAAATACATTCTAATTAATGGAAATTTTAAAAAGCCTTATTTTCCATCAGATTATTGTACAGTGGCTTCGTTCTGTGATCAGCTTTACATTCTTGATTGAATATCTCAGCTTGTTCTTTTCTAATGATCAAAACCCTACTCACAAAGGTCCCTCATGTTCGCACGCTAATCTTCAAGGTACCAGCCTTTAGTGCCAGTATCAAAGTTGTTAGCATGAGTGGTTCCTACGCACTGCATGACTGGTGGTTATTTGAAGATGGCTGAATGAATCTTACTCATTCCCCATGGAGGTTACACATGCTAACCCCTCATGGTTACAGGTATGTTAGAATATGTGACGTGCAGTCCCACACGCCTGCCTGCCATGCCTTGCTCTTCACGTGCTCGCTCCCTCTTTCTGCACAAGGCTTTCATGGTTTGGTTCCAATCCCTGCTCCATGGCTCCTGCTGGAAAGCATAGGGCCCAAATGAAGAGTGTAATGCAACTAGTAGTGTTAGCAGCTGCTTCCTACCACGTGCTTGCCAGCAGATATAGGCAAGAAAGCCAAGAGTAAGTGTGTATACAGGCACATATGTTACGGCTCTCTCCTTCCCATTGTCCTCCCCGGCCAGCTAGGTCAGAAGTCAGCAGCAGGGGTGCCAGCAGGGTGTGAATGGCGTACAGTGAGATCAGGGGCTTGGGGCCAAGGGATCTGCGAGAGGCTGCAGCTCCTGGCTCCCACAGGGTTTGCAGTGCCTCGCCCAGAGACAAGGCACGATGGCCTCCAACAACATGTTGTCTCTTCAGGGGGCAGAGGTTCTCAACTCCCAGGACAACGGGCACAGCCTTTATGGGTCAGCCTCTCATTTGAGTGAGCAAATATAATCTGGCATAGCCCTCTTAATAGACTGCCAACCTGCAGATGCTAATTTATGAATTACTAATTCATAAATGTGGATATCTGGGGAGGTCTCTGTCAGAAACGCAGCACAGACTTTCTTTTTCTGAAAAGCAGAAGCAATACGGCATCATCTTAAATGATACACCCCCCTACTCTGCTGCCAGCACTGGTGTGCACAATTTTAAAATCTTTTTCTTTAGAATGAAGATTCAGAGACACCGCTCTGCTGCCTGCCGTGCTCACCATAGGACTACTGCAGCACTTGGTGAACTTTAATCCTACCCCAACCTCTTCACCTTCATCAAATGAACATCAAAGTCTCCCCTGAAGTGTTTGGGAGGGAAAGTTAACATCTACTGTATATTAAATGTGAACTGGATACACCTCAGTTCACCTTTGCTTTCACATACAAGTCAGAAGGTTGAATCATACTGGGACAGGACTGATCTACTCGGGTTTTGCTCAGACTATTGAGGTTGCTTAGTTATTCCTTTTAAGCCAGACTTTTAAGAGTCTGGCACATACAGATGCAGAAGAGCCTCAGTTTTTCTAAAAATCTCATTATTAATCTACCCACAACTTGGACATACAGGCCTCCCTAATGTCCAAATATTTGACCTTTGTTTACTAGATGCGTGTTCTACAGAGATGTTGTGACAGCTCTGCCTTATCTCGTATGGACAAACAGCTCCATTAAACAGTGCAGTGCTGTGAAACTCCAGCACTACGGGTGTGAGTAGAGAACAACACACAGTAAAGATACAGTCAAGAGACTTCTTTCAGCTCTTGGTACACAGGGTACTACCTCGGGATTAGATATGCAATAATTCTGAGTTGGGAAAAAAATGGGCATTTTCTGAAGCTTAAACCACTGTACTCAGAATTAACGTGTGCATGTCTGTGGCAGTTCTGCACAGCCAGTCCCACTGCCAGCAGCTGAGTCTCGAGGATGGAGGGAAAGATGGGAGAAAGCAGCAAGCTGGATTTTCTGCTAATCTGCCAGACTTCTCCCTGCAACTCCATAAGACTGAAAACTTGACTTCACAAAAACGAGCTTTCTTACAAGTGCATTTTCAAGGCAGAGTACAGCAAATGCTAAATGCTAGCTCTGCAGCAGCAGCTCCTACCATGGCAGATACAGGGATCATAAAACCAAGGAAGGAAAAATAAAAATAAAATGTGATTCCTTACATTCTTGCTTCCTTACATGGCAGCTTAAGAGAGCACATCAGGATAGTAAACCACACATTTACATTTTTCATGCTAAAGGCAAATAAATCACATTATATGTTGACTCCTTAAACATTTCGGACAGATTATAAGCACAGCTAGATCACTGCTGGCACAACTCCCCCAACTTTTAACAGTCAGTTTATTTAAAACCTGCACACTAGATCTGAGCCTTCTGTACAGTGAGCTCTACTATGCCAAGTTTCAACCCAAAGTGACTCTTACTACGAGACTATAAACCCCAGAAAATAGGGCTAAGGGTTCATTATGAACCTGGTGACAGACTCCTAATTATAGTGGTGCTATCAAGCATGATAAAGGCTTGTTGGTTTTATTTTAGTCTCATCCAAAGACTTGTTGGATGCTGGATTAGCTCATCTTTTCACTCCTGTTGAATTGCCATATGTTTCTTTTTCTCCTTTATGTAGTATTTGGCAGGAGTTATTTGTCAGCATTTACAAAAAGAAAACATGTCTGTAGAAACTTCATTTCTAGTTCCTTCCAAGCTAAGTTTCTTGTTTTGCCTGATAAAGCCTCAGAAATTGTATTTCCATGTCTAAAGCAAAAATGGGTAAGAAAGTGCTGCTATTAAAAGGTGAAATATGGACATTTACACTGTCCCAACCATGATATTGCAGCATAACATTTCATTTTACTTCAGAGGAACAGACACCTCAATAAAGAGCTGTCTTTCTCCCTTTCCACATCAATTCTGCCAGATTTCATATCCACCCAAATATCTATAAGTAAATCAGAACAAAATGTAGCATTTTACTAGCAGATTTGTTTATTTATTTATGCGCTACTACCATCTACCAACATTGCTGCAAAGATCCAAGTTGCACAAAACAAGACACAGGAAGAAAAACAACATTGATGCAAATGCTGTCAAGAACGTCTCTTATTTGGCAACTAAAAACCACTGAATTTCACCCTCTTATCTAAGACACCATAGGAGAAAGGAGTTAATTGTTTTTTTCTAATCCCAGAAATCAGAGAGCTGGAAAGAACTCAGCAGCACCTGTATGGGGACTGAACTGGAAACCAGTCAGCAGAGTATTTGCTTGACAGCAAAGAGATCCCTGCGCAGTTGTCACTTGGCTTCATACATAATTCCTTGGTTGGAGAAACACTGAAGCAATGGGAGAACTTTGCACAGGCAGGCCAGAGGAGAGGCAGATTGTTTCAGCTTCTCTACAAAATAAATACAGGAGATAGGGGAGAGGTGACACCACCAACGTCAGTAACAGAGCAGAGGAACAAGCATTTTGCTGCACCACAGAATTTAAACCAGCTATACTCAGACCACCTCATCCCTCTGCCCTTCCTCACCTGCCTCAGCTTCCTCTTACGAGAGCACTTCTGCAATGGCAAGGAAGCTATTTTTGCACGGCTACTGTGAATGCCATCCTCTCCCAATAAATGATATGGACTCATCTCCAGATGGAAAGAAACACAGTTTATTTCAGAGGAGAAAAAGAAGGGACCTTGAAAGGCCCCCAAACGTGACCAAGAAGCAGGATAACAAGTACTAATAGAGCTCTTCTGAAAAAAAAAAAAAGGAAGGTCACCTGTCACCGCTGCTATTCAGCTCTCCTAAGTGGTTTTATTGATGGGTCATTAAAGGATTCCCATCCACCTTCAGCCTGAGAATGGTTTTACAAAGCAGATAATAGAAGGAAAAAAAAGCGGAGGAAGCATCTTCCACCATTTCTTTTAAACTACACATGTTTAACAGCCTTTTGAGTTATATTCTCTCTTACTTTTTTTCCCACAATTTCTTCTGTCTTTGTGGACTTCTCATGCTACCCAAGGAAATTGGAGAAATGTTGCCTGTTAATAAATTGTGACTATAAAAATACAAAATTGCCTTAGGTTTAAAGTGTCTTAACCTGGTATCATTACGCACTAAGAAGGGAGGAGAGGTATGAGTTTTAATTAAGTTTTCAAATGTTATTTTTAAATTTAAATGCAGTCTTCCTGCAACCATGCCTCATTTCCAGCCATAAGCACATGTGTCTGGACTGCTGAACTCCATTGTAACCTAGTTTGCCCAGAAGTAAGTAATGTAATTGGTTTCATGATTCTCTGACGTTGAACTCTTTGGTGCAAGCTAACAGCTGCCCTACCACTTGCAGTTGTAGATACGTAGTAGATAAAGAGTAGTGCTGCTTATGCTGAGTCTACAGACTTTAGGAGCTCAGCAAGACAAGCTATGAGATGCTCCTGTAATTTCCATAGAAGTAGGCTAATAGAAAACTAAAAGGATAGGGCAATTTTGATGGCTAGATCACATCTACTGTAATTGGTGGATTGGCAGTGTAGCTAAAAGCAGAGACATTTCCTTGGCTGGCTGGCTAATGGGGGTTCAGCTCTTTCCTCTTCTCTGTTCTCCCCTGACCACTGACCCTGGGTCTCCGTAGGGATGGATCAAAATCTCACCAGACCCTGTAGAATCACACAGGTAGAAGAAGCACCTAATTTCAACTGTGTGTTTACAGGAAAGCAAAGATTAATTAAAGAGCCACATGTTACCCAGCAAAAACCTAGACTGATTTTAGTCACAGAGCAAAATTAATTCAGTTTTGATTGCCTATAGTGTTCTATGATAATAATCCAATGTCTACTACCATAGCCAGGGGAAAAAAAAAAAAAAAAAAAAAAAAAAGAAGAAGAAAAGAAAACAGAAGCCCTTAAGAAATGCTATTAGAAAATTTGATTTTGGGCTTGTATTTTATACCTTAACATACATGACAGTTATAGGGAATGCACATCTACTATGGGTATGTCTACCTATATTATACATGCATATTACACACACCTTAAAGCTCTCTAAAGCACCCAGGAATTGCTCTCGGGGTCACTATTGCATTCTGCCCCATTTAACTCATTCAGCCTCCTCCTCTGAATGGCCCAGGGTCGGTCAGGGGCCCTGGGGAAGCCGGGCACAGCATCCCCGAGCACCCACGCGCAGACTCGCTTAGCCTCCCCTGGCACGTGGCCTGCGGGAACCTCCTCTTCAGGACACGTAGCTGTTAGGCATTAAAGACCTGCTAGCTGGTGTTAACTGAAATGTTTTGAGGACCTTGCACTTCAACCTGTTTTGGTCAATATTCATAGAAAGAGCACAAGTGTCTCTGACAATGGCCCCCTCCTCTTGCCAAATCCTGCCTCGGAGCTGTTAAAAGAAAAGGTCACCTCAATTTAACAGGAGTAACGAGATATTTTCCCCGTGTTCTTTCTTAGAAACAACTGAGCTGCTCTGGCTAAGTGCTGTTTTCTTCTTTCCAAACAACAATAACAGAATATTCAGCAAGAGACAGACACTGAGTTAAAGAAATCTCAGTGCAAGCTGTTAAAATTTGGCAAACTTGTAAGCAGCTGAAAATAGAGTCTTATAATGGGAAGTGTCAAACAACCTTGATAATAGACAGCATTACCAGCCTGCTCTATAATTCTAAATTATGTTTTATTACAGTGTTAAATATGCCTGAGCTCCATTTACCAGTTCCACCATTGCCAGCCCAAGAGCAGCTGCTGGCCGATGGCAAATTAACAAGTTGTAGTTTTCCTGGTGTAGACAAGAGCAGAGTTGTTTCTGGCTTTCAGCAGTCAGAGCAGGTTCATCTCAGCGGTTTTTATAGCACTGAGCCTGTTGGCATATGGCCATTAACACATTTCTCAGGTGGCTCCCTGCGGTAATGAGGTGGCTCAAACATACGAGAAGTAAGCTAAAGCTAGATTTTTTCCAGAAGCTGGTGTAGATGCAGCTAGCAGGTGATCTTTAAGACGGTACCACAAAATATTGGCACTCCAGCTTTTTTGCTATTTTACCACAGCTTTGGAAAAAAATAATAATAGTCAAGTTGCCACTAAGGAAGCCCAGGGCCTTTACTGTACAACAGGGTAGGGTTTATAAGGCTACGTCCAGAAAGGGTTATAGGGCTGGACTCAGGGCCTTTCTTCTGCTACAAGGGAAACCATACACATTATGGAGACAAGTCTCGAAGATCATCAATCTTTTTTTTTTTTTTTTTTTTTTTTTTTTTCCCACAATGAAAGATGAGCCATATAATTTCACAGCCTACAGGAATGGCACTTTGTAAGAATTGAGGAGTTTCAGCCAGTCTCCGAAAAATTCTTCAGATAAATCATAATAAGAGGCGAAGCAAACTTGCATGGTATTAAACACCACCCAGGACCAGCCAGTCTTTAAAAAAGCTGGCCAGTCCTAGGATAGTCCTAACTACTTCAGAGCTATTAAAACTACGGTTCACATTGTTCCTATGAAAAAAAGTTACTGCATTCAGCTCTGGAACCCCCAGCACAAGAAAGACATGGACATAGTAGAATGAGTCCAGAGGAGGGCCATGAGGGTGATCAAGGAGCTGGAGCACCTCTCCTATGGAGACAGGCTGAGGTTGTTCAGCTTGGAGAACAGAAGGCTCTGGGAAGACCTTACAGCAGCCTTCCAGTACCTAAAGGGGGCCTGCAGGAAAGCTAGGGAGGGACTCTGTCAGGGTGTGGAGTGATAGGACAAGGGGGAATGGCTTTAAACTAAAAGAGGGAAGATTCAGATCAGATATAAGGAGGAAATTCTTCACTCAGAGACTGGTGAGGCACTGGCACAGGTTGCCTAGGGAAGCTGTGGATGCCCCATCCCTGGAGGTGTTCAAGGCCAGGCTGGATGGGGCTTTGGGCAACCTGGTCTGGTGGGAGGTGTCGCCTGCCCATGGCAAGGGATTGGAATTAGATGATCTTTAAGGTCCTTTCCAACCCAAACCATTGTATGATTCTATAATTCTATGCTTTTATGGTAAAAAAAAAAAAAAAAAAAAAAAGGTGATGGGATGGACACAGCACACTGCTCAGGCTCCACACCCTGGGGAAGCCAGATTTTGGCTGTCATGACTCTGGAAGCAAATAACCACCTCAGGTCTGCCAGAGACCAGCTGTCCAGACCCAGCAGCACACAGGATAATGCTGCACGTGAGGATGGATCAGGAGAGCATAAAAGATGAGTATCTGCCTGTGAGCAGCTACACGTTGGGCACCCACTGATTTCTCTCTTGGAGGAGTCTCTGCAGGTTGCTGAGGCAGCTTTTGGCACACCATCCTGGTGACACAAATATGGGCAGTAAAAGAAATACAAGAAATCAATTTCCTGACCCTTTGAACAAAATGCAGAAGGGGAATAAGAAGCCCGGGGCAAATCCCTGGGTACCAGGACAGTAGGCTCAACAGGGCAGGAGCAGTCTGTGTTGCCTGCATGTTGCCAAATAAAAGAAAATGCTCTTGTGCAACACACCTCAGCATGTCAGCAGCGATCCCAAAGGACTCCGTTAGAAATCTTCTCTTAGCTCTGATTAGGCAGTAGAAAAACACCACTTTAAAGAGTCATATAGGTGAGTTTTGTCTCTCTGTAATTCTGCCAGAATTTCTCTGCCATATCCCTTTCTCTCGTTACCTCCTCAGCCACCTCCACATTTCATTCTCCCCTCTGCAAACCAAGCCCTTGGGGACCAAGACCATGCTGTGGTCAGGACTTGTGGCTGGTGGGCAGCAGATCCAGAGCTCCTGTACATCTGAAGTGGTGATAAAACTTGCCTCTTTCACGGAGTTACAAGGATAAATTTTTGAATGCTCAAAGCACTCATATAATAATAAACTATCTGGAGATAGAATCTCCAAGCACTGTATCACAGCAATGTTGTGCTGCTGTAATACCAGAGAACACACCGAAGTAAACAGCCCTGCTCAGCCTTTTGCCCTGGAGACCTCAGGAGGAGCACGGCAGAACAGGCAGCTGGGGGAGAAATCCTCACAAGCACAGGCTGCCTGGAAGCTGGAGAGCCTGTGTTTCTGTGTGCTGGCACACAGGGCCAGGGGCCAGTGTCTAACTGCTGGTAGTGTCGGCTCCTTTTTTGCCTCTACGTGCACCAGCTGAAATGCAAAACAGGCACTGGACATTTTTCAGAGAGATTAAATAATCTTTTGATCTTGAGAACAGAGGGCAGCAGCTTCAGAGGCTATATGCTCACCCTCTTCTGATGATCGAGTCCCTTTGAGGTATCTCAGGGAGGACATGCTTGGAACACCTCGAGTCTCAGGCTATTTGGCTAATCTGGACTCCTGAAGTCTAGCCTATATCCAGGGAGAATATGAATTTTTCTTCATTATCTGATACAATCCCTCAGCTTTGATCCACATTTCCCCTACCTCAGGAGCAAAACTCCATTTCTCTAATCCTTTCTGTACTGCTTCCAAAAGGCAGGACATGTACTCCTCCACTAACCAATTCAATGCAGCTGAACATCTTCCCTGCTTTAGGGACATTTGCTGTGGGACTCCTGTTGACAGTGCATGAAGAGAAAAGCATCAGGCCATCTAGAACAGGTGAGATTTCAATTCAGAGCCAGCCAGAGCCAAGCTGAGAAGCTGCTGAACTCTCAAATGATCTGATCTGGAAGAGTGAGTAGAAAGGGAGAAACAAATTGCTTTCTAGTAGGAGGTAACGGGGACAAAGAAATAGACAAAACTTGGCCTAAAAAACAAGCCTCTCCTTCCCACAAGAAGGAAGTGGTGGAAATTTAACTAACAGTTGTGCTGCTCGTTTTTTACAAGTTGTACCTCCAAAATAATAGGACTCACTGGACTATTTCTTCTCAGGAACAGAGAGGTAACAGGCTGGAATTCTTTTTACTTCTTCTTTGTTTACTTCTTCTGCATTTCCAACCTCTAGCTTTCAGAAAACAATAATATTAGAAAAATAAGCCTTATGAGGCAGGATAGCAAAAAAACTATCTTTCTAAAGGCTCTATCAGGTATCAAGTGCTGTGATCGAAGGAATAGTTATACAGTAAGCCTTTTTAGGCAGCCAATTTGGCTTATGAAATTCTGCCACATACTTCCACCGCAGCTGCGCAAGTCCTTGTGCCCCATGTTGTTACCTGGCATCTGAGGCAATGTGGATTAAAAAAAAAGTCAAAAGTTTTTGATATTTTAAAGAAAAATAGTTCAACAACTTATTTCAGTTATTTGTGGCCAAGCACTCAGAGCAACAGAAGCAGGCAGCATCCTCCTTAGGATGAGCAGGAGGAAGGTGCTTTGGGGAAAATTACTATATTGTTATACTTCAAAACCACAAAATGATGTGAAGTTTGAACACAATTGGGACTTAGTACACCTGTGTCCCAGTTCTGCCTATTTTCCTGTAGTACTGATACTTACACGGCCAGAGCAGTCATTTAAAAAATATCCTGCAGTGGTTCAGTATGAAAGTATTCCTGGTAACTATTTCAGTTTCAGCCAAAGTTAAAAATAGAATATAACCATTAGTCACATGAGCACTGTCCGAAAAAGCTGAGCAACTCATTGTGGGAAGTTTTCCTGAGAAGAAAAGAAAGTGGTAATAACATCCAACAGTCCCTGGAGCTAAGGCTGCTGAGACTGTATTTCTTACTTAATTTTCTCTCCTATGGTATATGTAAAATATATATTGATATATGTATGAATACCTCAGACTCTCATTATTGATAAGGATTTCTGCTTTGCATGCAAGGAGAACTAAATGCTCTTTTTCAGCTCTCCCATTAATGAAGCACACTGCAAACTGAGATGTTCATCAAGGATTTCTTTAGAAGTACTCATGCTGCTATGGAGCGATTTCTGTTTGAAATGTAGGAGGATTTGGAGGGCAGAGTGGGAGAGAGAGGGCCAACTCCAGCTAGAGCTCTGTTAAAGAAGCTGTAGAGACTGAACATGAAATACAGTGCTGTAACAAAGCCCTGACAGAGCACACCAGGAAACTCAGACAGTTTTGCTGGCTGAGAATAGAAACGAGCAGAGGCAGCAAGTGCAGCATCTGCTCCATCCCCTCCATGCCAGGGAGGGCACAGCCACCTCCCAGCTCGCTCCCTCCGTCCCCACCCCGCAGACTTCCCAGCCTGCAATCTCCCTTCCCTGCCGCTCTGGCAAGGGCTCCTCTTCCTCCTTCATTCCTTCGCCTCTGCTCTAAGCTGCCAAGAATAAAAACAAACTAGGAATTGCTCAACATGTCTGCAGCAGGGAACAGGAGACAGGGAGATCTTTCGCTGTGTGAATAGACTACAGGTGTTTCATGGAAGAACCACCTTTCTGATATAGTTGGAAAAATCATTAAATGTTTATATATTTATATATTTATATATGGGTACCCTTGTTTCCTCAGCTAACTGCCTACTCTGTTTCTCTCCCTTCGCAGCAAACACATCCTTAAATGACATAAACAGCCACTAGCAGGGCAAGAATATTAAAACTCAAACAGAATAGGAAGCAGAACAGCAAAGTTAATATGCAAGAGCAAAATATCACAGAGCCAACTGAAATAGCACCGCTATTCAGCTTCCCTAATGGCTGGCTGAAATCTGTACCAAGATAAAAGGCATCCAGCAAGACTAAGTGATGCTAAGAGCAGGAGGGAAGAGCTTCAAAGAACTCGCTTCATAAATATCCCTCAATATTGTAGGATATTACCCTCAAATTAAATTAAATCAAACCACATCTGTGAGATTAGACGATGGCTGAATTGCAGGTACCAACAGCAGCAAAATGCTCTACCCTGAATATGACGGGATCATTGTTGAGTGCTCATCAGTCACCTTTCAGAAGAATGCAGAAGCAAATGTTCCCAAAAGCTCCCATTAGCACAGCCTGGGCTACTGGGTACACCTGGCTTAGGTGTCCCCACTTCAGTGGTGGCTTCCCACCACCAGCCTTCTGCTGGGAAACTGGAGAATTTCAAGTGCACTGAGATGGAGGCTCTGTCACCTCCTCACCCTACAGCAGCAACATTTTGCCTGAGCTTTGACAGTCGGTAGGTAACCATTTTCTGAGCAAGTTACAGAAGCTGTTTAACACCATTTGTTAAAAGTTAAAATAGTTAAATTTGTCAGACCGAATCACTTGCTCCCAGGGATTTTAGAAGAGTAGACCAAGGAACTGCTAAGGTTGAAGACTGATTAAATATCATTAGTGTTTTGGTAATATTTAGGAACTGTGAATGAGGTCACTGTGGCAGCTACAAGCCATTTAACTCAACATTGATCCCAAGCAACAGAACCTAAGTGTCAATGGAAAATGAAGACCATGCAGAACTAAGGTACAGAATCCTTAGTAAAAATAGTCAATATAGCTTTAGGAAAATCAGACCTATAATCCTACCTAGAAAGTGTTCCCAGCCTGGTAAGTTTAGTTAAGTGTCTTTTCAGTGAACCAAACCTATTACAGCTAAACAATTTTATTTAAAAACCAATGTTACACAAGTCAACAAGGCATTTTAAATAGCTCAGCATTCTTGACCATTGGCATTTAATATTGGATATAACAGCTCCTATAGTCTTTATGGGAATCAAGACCCAAACCAAAAGTCTTCCAGGAGCTTGAAACTTCTATTTAAGAAAGTCAGTGCTGGTGTAAATCTACCATCCCACCATTTTTCACATGACCTGCAAGAAAGGACAAGTTGAGTTCAAAGGTGTGATGTGGATCACACGGCACAACAGACTCAATTGAGCAGTGGCATTATTACTGTAACCAAAAAAAGATTATACAAAAGGCAGACCCAAAATTTAGGTCACACTGTTAGAATGCAATTTGGAAGACAGTAATTTGAAAGAACATTAGGGTCACAGTGGTTTGCCCGCTAGAACAATCACTCTGTGGAGTGGATTGAAAACAAACGTGATACTCCAACGCACAAAGCATCAAAGTACCATGTTTAAACTGCAAGAAGTAATCACACCATTTAGCACTGGTCCTCCTAGAACGTGTCTGCTCCTGACATCAACTGCCTGCATCTAATGTCATTAAAGCAGTAGGAGCTCAGATGAAAGATTTAAGAACTAGACTTCCAGACAGATACCGTAGCCAATCCATTTAATTTATCCAAGAGAAGGTAAAGAGGTGATGATCGTTGCCCATAAGTGTCAGCATATAGGTGATAAGTCTGTCACCTAGAGCTGATTTGATCACAGAATGCCAATCTGCAGGGCTGAAGCTGTTCTTAGGAACTTGAAGATTTGATAACACTGATATAAAATTTTTCAGGTTCCTGATGCTATGACCTATTCTGGCAACCATCAAATCTAGGGGTCTCCATTGAAATAATATATTCTTCTAAGTTGGCAAACAACTTCCAAGCTCAGTCTTTCATCTCCCAAACAAGAAACTAAACCTCCTTCAAAATCCTTGCTCTCTCCTACCTCCCAGAGCTGCTTCACTTCACATACAGAGATTCCATTTGGGCCAGGGAAAGATAGGAAAGGGAAAGGATAGACTGATGGGGTAGGCTACTATCCAGTCTGACGAGCTACCCAAGTAAGGCTGAAAATAACTTCTGAATCCACCCCCACAACTTACAGATGAAAGCCTTGAGGAAAGACCGCTGGCTACTCCACTCAGTTTTCTTCCTAGAAAAAAACAAAGCAAACCTATATCTTAGGCTCACCTGTGTGTGAACCAAGGAGGAAATCCAAAATATTTTGTTCAACTCAAAATTAACCACAGAATGTGATTTTTTTTTCTTTCCTTTTATTTATTTATATACATATATATTTGGTCTGCCTCTCGCTTTTCAGTAGGCCCCCTCTGACCTTCAAAACAATGAGTGCAGGAGCTCACTTCCATCAAGACCTGACCCCAGCCTCTTTCAGAGCAAACCTCTGGTGTCCTTTACTGCCTTGACCTTCCTTATCTTCCAACGTTTACTTATATGCAAGACATGCCAGGAAAAATGAAAACACAGCTTTAGCTCAGGAATAACTGAGGAGCATTCAGAAGTTTTTAGGCATAGCAATATACTGCAACTAACTTCTCTAAAGTCACTGGTTTTTGAGCTTGATCACTACTGGAATATGGCAAAGAATTTTTAATTATACTGCTACTATGAAGTGGTAATGAGCATTAGCTGATGACTCAGAATAATAATTACTAGGTGGTGCTATGGTGAAGGTACAATTTTAGAAGCCGTGCAGGTGTTACTCTCCTGAATGATTCAAAAATTACAAGCAGCCAATCCTCCTGCTAATTGCACATGGAAGTTATGCACATCTAAAATGCCTTCTAAAATGTCCAAAATGGGCATATGAGGAGGTTTTGTCTTAATGTCGCTAAGTTGATTGGTTGTCACTGTCCAGAAATAATTCCCCTAGTACAAGATTTGGCTTTTTCACAATGTGTCAAGCATCCATCTATTAAAAAGGTTAGGTTGGCTTTTCTTGAAGAAGTAAACATTTCAGGCTTGCTTCTCTCTAAACCTCCCACAGCCCCCACTTCAGAGTGTCACTCATTTTATATCAGTGGCAGCAGCAGCAATAAATTCCTACTTTCAACGACAGCATAAAGGCTTGTATATTACAGGGGCTGGCCATCATTTTTCTTTTTTTTTCTTTTTTTTTTTTTTTAATGATGATAGGGGAGTGTGTGTTTGAAAACAGTAAGTAACCCTGGAAAATTGTGCAAAACATTCTTGTAGCACTGAGTTTTGGTAACTTCTTGGAAAATACCTGTCATAAAGGGCCTCCCTTCCCTCCCGGCTTGTTCTCCAGGTCACTCCACTGCACCACAAATTGAATCAAGAGAAGTTTTCAATGTCTCAATTTCTAATGAAAACGCAGCTGACTTGGGATATATATATATCACATTTGTACTACAGAGTGTTTCAACATTAGATTGTTTGTGACAGCAATTCAAAAGCACTGAATTTCCCAACTCCCTTCTCCCCTGGGTGCTTCAGTGGCTCTTTTTCAATCACTCTTGAAATGGCTGTATAATGCAGTTACATAGGCCTTGCTATGGGAATGATACAGATAAGTGTATTTAAAAAAAAACTTTTTTGCATATCATATCCTACATCCTCCCCCACATCGCTGCTATTTGAACAATTCAATTAAAATTTTGGGTGATAGCACACTTCTCCATTTCCTTCTTAATTAACTGAGCGGTATACAAATAGGCAACATGAGGATGAGTGGGAAGTCCTTCCCTCACAATACGGAGGATTTTTTTTTATAAAGGCCTTGCAGGAATTTAGCGACAGAGGCAAGAAGCAACCAAGCCCTGGGCATGTCGGGCCATCCGTTGGGCCGTGGGCTGGCGGAGGAGCCCTGCCCCTCACCTCAGGCATGGCTGCCGTGACTCAGGCCTCACGCCCCGCTGCCTGGCATCACGTTCACTCAACAGTTACGTCATTTCTAAAGCAGCTGATGGCAAGCTGGAAATCAAAACCTAAGAACAGTACAGGCACATACTGTGGAGGTCTGCTATACAGAATAGCAGTGATTGCTGTCAAAGGTTAAAAAGTTTTTTTAAAAGTTTATCCTTTTTAAATTTCAGCTGTGGAGTTCACCTGTTTACTAACTCGTCTAGGCACCAGGAAAAGATGAATTATTCTGCTCTTCAGTCCGGCATAACAGCAACACATAAGAGATGTTTGTACCAGCAGATAGATGAGCTTCATTACTTTGGAACTGGTCCCTTGTACAGAGATGCTGTGCTGATATAAGGCCCTTAATAAAGTCAATTACCTTACTCGTTATCACCGCAAGTGATCTCCACAATCATATGATTAAGTTATCACAAGTCAGATGAGCTGCCCTCATGAATGACACGCAGCTAGCCTGCCCCAAGCGCAAGGCAACTTTCTGTTAAACTTCTTTCAATTCCCTCACACATGCACCGACTTCAGAGGCCCTCGGTGGGCCAGGCTGATGCATGCCAACAAGCATGTCAAGGCTCAGCTCAGGAAGCCCCAGCACAGACCTGCAGAGCTATTTATTACTGCACGTAGTCTACAGATAGTAACTTTTAAAGAATTTAATCACATTTGATTCTCTTGGGCACCAGTGGAACGTACTGAAGTGAGCTCAATGTAGGGTGCAATTCAGAAAATGTAATTACATTAATTAAAGATATTTAAATGTTAATCTGTAACAGTGTTTGCCCATTATTCCAGCAGGTTTTGTTTCCATTCCTTCAAGCCCTTGAGCCCCTCTCCAGACAATGCTACCTCTGTTAGGAGGCTGGCAGCAAAAGAAGAAGGTGACACTACCAAACCCAGGCATTTACCCTAGAGCCCCTCTTCACACATGTAATCATATGCTGTTGAACAAGCTCAAAACCCATTTGAAAGCCTGCCCAACATACTCACTGCCATGGTGCTAAGCCATTCTGAATTGAAGTCTGTGATACCCACCTACTTTGACAAAAAGCTTTTTTATTGTTTATAAACCTGAGAAAAATCTTAAAACAGACAAAACATCCCCTAGCCCAACACCCTTCCCTGAGAACAGACTTCACATCACTTTTTGCTGAGCAGTCACCATGAACTAGTCATGAGGTTATTTCTGTTTTCAAGGAGAGGGAGCCCTCCCGGGGGCAATTCAACTCCCCTATTTTAGGTGCTTATCTCAGGCTCGCATGAATCACCTCAGCCTCTCCCTCCCCACCCACTGACTGTAGAGGTAGCCTTAAATAACTAAACAGAGCTTGACATTAACTGTCTGGTTGAAGATGATCAGGAAAGATGAAACAAATTAAACAGTGGCTGGTAGCAGCCGCTGAAGATCACTCATTTTTCATCTCAAATACCCTCCTAGATTTCTGAAAAAATGTGTTTCTAAACTTTCTGAATTGGAAGTTGCATCAAGGCTTAGAAGTTAATAAAAAGAAGTTATTTTCCATATACATGCACCTAATCTCTTCTTTGTATCGTTGGCATCCAAAAGCTTCCTGCAGCAATTTCATTATTTAACTTTGCCTGGAACGGAATAAGGAGCGGAAGGAGCTTGACTTATTTTTCATTTAAGCCTGCTGTCTGATCATTGTTTTTTGTTTGTTTTGTTTGTTTGTTTGTTTTCCTTCCAACTTAAGAGGTATAGTGTTGTCTTTAGTCTTTCTTCAATTGAAAGTTGCCTCAATCTTTTTCACTTTAAGGTCTTTTACTCTTCCTCTATTCCTTCTCCATTTCAATTCTTATTTTGAGGTGGGATGGCCAGAACTCTCCACAGCATGTGAGATGCACATATTTATGGATCTAAAGCATCATAGGGATACTTTCGGTTTTGTTCTCTACTCCTCTCCCAGCATTCCCAAGTGTTTTATTGCTTTACTGATCACCACCACATATTGAGATGACATTTACAAATAATTATTCAGTATATGACCAAGCAGGTAGGATTCTTACCCCCTCAGCAAGAACAGGATTATTTCCTTTCCCCCTCCATGCATTACTTTGCACCTGTTGACACTGAATTTCATTTGCCATCCCAGAAAGAAAGGGCTGTCTGCAAGCCACTTCGGGCAGCTTTGGGTCAGAAAACTGTAAATAATTTTGTTATCTTCTGCAGGTTCAGTCATCTCTGTATAACCAGATTAACCAGATCATTGGTGAATACATTGAACAGGTCAGACAACACCACAGATCTCTGAAGGACTTCATACCAGCAATATTCTCTATAGAACCAGGAAGTTAATCAGGTATTCCTGTTCTTTCTTTCCTGTTTTTAACTACTTATCAATTTCTGAGAAGTCTTTTCCTGTTATTCCCTGAAAACTGTGATTCTAATAGATTCCTGTAAAATGCATCTTGTACTTTCATTTTCAAAGAGATTTTGACAAGGCATCAGCTAGATCTGCTGTATCCATGTTGTAGCTTCCTTCCGAAATTTCAGCAGACTCATGAGAAACAAATCACAAAAACAGAAGACATGCTGCCTCCTCTCTAGCACAACTAATTTCTTTGTTATCTATTAATTCTATTCCCATTATGATTTCTACCAAACTACCTAACAAAGCCAGGTTTCCTGATAATCTCCTTGTATGACCCCAGAAGCCCTTGCTAGATGGCTATATTGTTGGTTTATTTAAGCAGCAGAAGACAAAGGAGAAATTTCTTATTTTTATTCCTTTAGAGCTCTTGTACAAACAGCATCCAGCTCCAGTGCCTTGTTACCAGATTTTTTTATTTATTTTTTTTCTGTGAAAAGCCTTTTAGAGCTGACATTTCAAACGCAGCCAGGCGACTATCAAAGAGACATGTCTGGTCTGGTGAAGGCACATCCCTGCGATCCAGTTGCCTTGAAGATACCAACAGCGGTTTTAGCAAAGCTAATGATCTGTAGTCTAAGAGGAGCAAAGGCATGAGAAAGGAGAGAGTACAAGGTAAAAGGATAAGGGATGAGTCATACTATTTAAAATAACTGACATCTAAGCTTATCTTCATTGTGGCACCTAATAACATGCGTGTCCTCAGCCCACTCAAATGAGAGGATACGGCTGCAGTCAGGAGCTCTGTTGTGAACATTTTTCATGAAGTTGCTACCCTCAGTCACTGCTGCTGCCCTTCTCCTCAGAAGGCCCCTGAAAGGGAAACAAGCACTCCTGGTGCTTCAGCAGTCACCTGCCTTCACCTGCACCACTGCTGAAAAATGCAGGAAAGCTGGGAAGGGACTCTTTGTAAGGGACTGTAATGATAGGACAATGGGTAATGGTTTTAAACAAAAAGAGGGTGGGTTTAGATTAGATATTAGGAAGAAATTCTTTAGTATGAGGCATGGGAACAGGTTGCCAGAAAAGTTGTGGATGGCCCATCCCTGAAAGTGTTCAAGGCCAGGTTGAGTGGGGATTTGGGCAACCTGGTCAGGTGGGAGGTATCCCTGCCCACGACAGGGGGTTTGGAATTAGATGTCTTTTAAGGTCCCTTCCAACCCAAACCATTTTATGATTCTATACTTTATTAGTGGTTCAACTAGGGCTGATGAATTTAAGCTGGAGTCAACAAGAAAGCCCTTGTGCGCAGCAACTCAATGGGCTGTAACACCTTGGCCAGCCTAGAGGTGCATTCATGGCCCAGATACAACACGTACCCCTCACATTGGGGTCCTGCACCACTTAACAAGGTAGAGGAAAAACCAAGCACTCCCATGAACTTGAGTACACATGAATGGGAAATCCTGCATTTAGGGTGGTGACAGCTGTAGTTTACACCCATCAGAAAATGGTGAAAGTGATCAGAGTGGGTTTCGACGGCATCACCGCTATTTATGCTGGCTAATGGTACCATGGTTTGCAGCAGTTGTGCAAACCACAAATGCTTCAAGAGTTATGATTCAGATTAATCTCTTTCCATTAAAAGACAAGCAACACAAAGTCAAATATACATGAAGCATCCCTATTATCATCCTGATTTTTGAGCAGCTATGTGCTTCTGCTATTTTTATTTGTCTTTCGCTACAGTTGTTGAAAAGCAGGATTTTAATTGAAAGCTGGAATTATTTCTAATGTGACCCTGAGGAACTGTGTTTAAAGAAAAAATAACCCATGAAATACTGCAAGATTCATGACAGATATCAGACTTTAGACCACTCTTAAGAGGTGTGGCAACACTGAAGATTTGGTATATGTATCTGGAGGGACGTAATTACATAGGTTTTCAGCTTTCAACCATGTCTGTTCAAGCATTGCTCAACATCATGTCAGTGCAAAGAGGCCAGGATTTCCAATTTTGAATTACTTTTACAGTGTCTCTCAGAAAATATTAATTCAAGAAAACCTAAATACTTAGAATTACTTTTTTTTTTTTTTTTTTTTTTAAGTAAGGGTCCTACAGGAATTTAACTTTGTAATTCATTGCAATATTTTAAACGCTATCAACATAAAACTTTAGTGCTTCAGTTATAACCACATATTTGAAATAACATCTGAAAAGCTAGGTAAATTGTTATTATGCTCAAAGGATTGCTAATTCTTCCATATTGATGAAAAAAACAGGTTTAAGAAGCTAAATTGGTAGCACATAACACTAGCAAATAGACTTTTAAAGAAGCTGTAGGAATTCTCCAAATTCACTTTTGCAAAGGAACCATCTGGGACTGACCCATCGCTGGGCCATGATAGCTTCATTAGGAAGGTGTTAAAACAACATCCCAGAAACAGCAACAGAAGTGAGGTTTTCTTTTCTCCTTTGCACATGGTTTGCTCTTCCAACAACTTGTTACCTATGGGAACGAATAGGAAGGTCTCCTTCTCCATACAAAGAGCCTACATGCAATTTTCTTCTTCAGACTAATACAGACATAGAAGACAAAACAGATAACTCCATGAATGAACAAGCAAACTAGCTGTCAGTCAGACCAGGCAATCTTGGTACAAATAGAGGAAGATTACTACAAAATATGTAGTTTGACATGCGGACAGAAATCACTCTTGTCAAGTTGTATAGATACACAATGACTTGCAGGCTACTTTGAGTGCCTTACTTCCCCAAACTTATTTTTTTTTCTCATGACTGTAATTGCTGAGCTACATTTTTCTTATGTCCCCAGTACAGAGTGGCTGGTTTGATTTTTTTTTTGTATGATTCATAATCAGATGCTTTAAAATATTTTTTTTCCCCCTGATGACTTAAGTGAATGTGTCATTGTCACTTGGGAACAAGCAACAAAAAGCATGAACGGGAGCATGTTCAGTGCTGTGAACAAGGCCAAATATTTTTGGATCTCTGTCTTCTAGCACTACCAGAATTATTTCAAAGTTTCTCCCCTAGACCTCGCTTTCTGCTGCAAACTTCTACCCCTCGCTGAGAATTCAGGAGTAGCTGTGCCAGATCAGACTTTCATTTTAATTAAATCCAAAAATCAGGAGTTATTTAACATTATTTTATACTGCTTAGAGCCAGTAATTGGACTCCATGTGCCTCTTCTCTTTTCAGCCAAGGGCATAATTTTGGCAGGTTCACATAGCTTTTGCTCACAAGCACAGAGTACACAGATCTTTTGAGCCAATTGGGACACAGCTAACAGATGCTCGGAGAGGATGTTTTTTTATTTTTTTATTTTTATTTTTTCCCTCACCTATTATAAGGCTTTCTATGGCTGTTAGACAGGATTCCTCACCAAGGTGAGCCACGAAAAACTTAATACCTAAATATAAGCTCCTTAGCAAGGCAATGGTAACACAGCTAATGCCGAAGTCTTTTCCAGGGCAATGGTAAACTTGGGTCCAGCAGAGGGAATATGCCATCACCACTGGAGACAAGGATGGGCGCGGGTACCGCTGGGGAGGCGACCACACCTCACCCTTGTCCCAGCCTAGCCACTTGCCCACCCCCAGGCAAGCCAGGTGCATGTACGCGCATGGAGCTTAACATCAAAAACCTCCAAAATAACACTTTGCACCCCTAAATCAAAACCTGCCTGTCTTAAAGCACAGAAGCTGGACCAGCTGGGTGGGGAAGTGGCTACAGGATGGGAGGGACGGAGGCAGCAGAGACTGGGGGCAGGACGGAAACACTGAACTACTCCACGCCAAGCAGAAAGGGGAGCAGTACTGTGACTCACAACCAGCATTGCAGACAAAGGGTGTCTACAGCCATGTTAAAGTCTCTGGGAGCTCACCCCACCTGGTGATGCATACTTAAACATGATGCGTCTGACTTGCCAGCAGCAAGCCTTCATCACCCTCCGTGGGCGCCTCACGGTACCCAAGCAACGCAAGTACATGGGCTACAAAGCAGTCCATGATCTAACTGTACAGGCAACCTCAGCCATTCAGAAGTGGCACATAAGGCATATTTTTATTTACCTTTGATTTTTAAGCATGAATTTAACTTGCTGTACCTTCTCAAGCTAATTCCAGGAACAAGGAAATTAATTATTCTTTGAAGAAAGTATTGAGATTCCATTCCCTACATAGTTTGACTCCAGGAACTGGGGATTTAAGCTGGAGATAAGCTATTGCCAAACTAGTGACAAAAACATACAAATTGGCAACAACATACAAGACACACCTCTCTCCCTCCCCAAAGATCCCCTTGCAAACACTGCCCCACCTCTCCCCATGTCCTTGAGTTCTCACACCAGCTCCTCTCAGTTCCCTAGCAGGAGCTGGCTAAGGTGCCTTTTAATCCCATCTCTATGCTGCTCATACCCTGCCACAAGAAAACTCATCTCAGGAAATAAAACCCACATCCATCTGTCCCCTAACGTTTTAATCAATGGTGGTCAATATGAGCCAATGCCCAGGCTAGGTTTCCCAAGCATGGTATGACCTCATCTTGAAGGTGCAAAATGAGGAGTGCACTTCAGCAGTTGTGTAAGAGCAGGAAGGTCTGGCGGAACCATGGCATTGGCTCTCAAACTGTGGTCAGATGGTATGGAGAATGTCACTCAGTTGACAGCAAAGCAATAAGCTGTTTGTCACAGCCATGCCTGGGTGGTAGCACGAGTCAACTGTTTAACCATAAAGCAGCACAGCAGAGAAGGGAGAGATGCCAGGAGCTAACAACTTGCACTGATTCAAAAAGTCTGGAAATCGATAGGACAGAAAAGTGAATGGGGGAAAAAGAGATCAAATTTTCCACAGCACCACTATGTATGTCCAGGGTTACAAACCCAAACTCACCAGCACTAGACATGTTGTACTTTAGCTTCATACTGAAAATTAACCTTTTTTTTTTTTTTTTGAACCTCTGATGAGCTATTTTAGGGTGAGTTTTAAAGACCATAAATATATTGCCTTTAAGTTCCAGATTATCAGAAGAGTGAATAGGAGAGATGTCCCCAGTCAGCACACATCCATCGTCATAAAAAAAAAAAAATTAAATGTAATCTCTAATGATACCCTTTTTCCAGGTCTTCTTGGAAAAGCACCGTTGCTTCACCAGCTTGAAAAAAGCCAGTGGACAGCCTGAATCGGCAAAGGAGTCTAATTCTCATATGGACACTCAGGTAGAGAGGTTGGCTGAGACTGAAATATATGGGAGTATCTACTACACACTACAGAACGAGCTTCCAAACATGCCCCCAAACCAGTGCAACCCTGCCAGAGCATCTTGGAGCTAATGATTACCAGAGGTCCCACGAGCCGCTTACTGGTGGGAAGCTGCGGCTGCAGCACCCTGGCCTCCAGCCAGCCCTGTCCCATGGCCACCCTCCCGCTGCCAAGGCTGTCGGCTCCAACTGCTGGAGCAGGTCCACAAGCAGAAGGAGCTTTTCCAGTACTGGAGGAGGAAGCTGTGCCACGTTGGACACATCACCTACCTCCCTGCCACTGCTGAGCCATTTTTTCTCCACCATCTTCTCATTTGCGGCTCGGCTGTGCCTAAAGGCATAGTAATCATTTGCCCTGAGCAGAGAAGAAAGCCGTGAAAGCTATAAACTTCCTAAACATCCCTTCTGCCAACACCTGTCATTCGCTTCTACATTTCCTATTTGCTCTGTTTTCATTCAAGGTATTATATGACTCAGATGAGGCCTCAACAGCTTCAAAAGAATTCCTGTGTCTGACTGCCTCAGTTTTATTAAAAGTAACTGAGCCATTGATCATCATCAGAAGATGTATTCTCAGGAGGAAAGATACCATTTGTAAACAAATGATCCTGTGAGCACAAACACTCCACCAGCCTCAGATAACAGGGAAACGAGTACATGGGGGGGGAGGAGAGAACCCCCCCAGCACACACTCAGATCATCTCAGGGATAACAAATGGAGAGAGTCGCACCTTTATGAGCAGATGGGCTAACAAGAAGATGTTCTTCCAAAGGGAGGGAGAGGGGGAGAAGTCATTTTCTTTTCTGTTGTCAAGTCTTTAAAGGCAATTTCATGCTGCTGTCTAAGGAGGCAAGCAAGCACAACTGCTGATCCCTGATACTACCAATTCCCTACCTTCAGAGGTTTTTTTTTTGTTTTTTGTTTTTTTTTTTTTGTTTTTTTGTTTTTTGTTTTTTTTTTTTTTTTTTTAATCTGACAGTTTCCATACACGCCCTCGCATGCTGCATTTCATGGCTGACCAAAGTGTGAGGGCTAGAGAAGGTAATGCATGATTGCATGGCAACACCTGTGAGAAATCAAGCTATTTTCCTTCTCCTATCTCCAGCTAGCTACAGACAAACAGGATCAGCCTGTCTGGGATATGAAAGTGGCTTCTGGAGAAACAAATTAATAAAGATCAGCACCATGGATTAGAGCACATAAAGAGTGAACGATGCTATATAAAAGTCTGTTGAAGCATCTGCCAGGTACAATCGCTCATTTTTCAAGAGTAATGGACCAAATATCCATAAAAATAGGTAGGGAGATTTTTATTTTTTTTTTGATGCTTTCATGTGAAAGATCAATGTTTCATATTAGAAAACTTAAAGGACAACTTCTAGCAAACATTTAACATGAATGTGAAACATGAAGTGCAGGCTCAACTGCTGCTGCTGGAACAGAGTGGCTTTCATGCAATTCTTTTTCTTTGGATGCAAAAGGATGGTGAGACCTGTACCAGATGCCCTCTATTCCCCAGCCAAGTGCATGTTTAGCATATCCAGTTTAACACCACACAAACGACATGGGAGCCACCAAAACATGCAGAGGTTTGTCTAACAGAAAGTGGGCTTCTAACCAAGAATAGCCGCAAAGATCAGACACAGCTAAAGTCCCTCTGGTCTTGCAGCCAGAATCCTGTCCCTAGAAATAAGAGCAAGGCAGTGCCTCTGAATCAGCTGGGGCAACTGCCTGCCATTCCAGGAAAACTTGGGGAAGTGCTCTTTGAAGAAACGATTGTGCAAGGAGGGGAAAAAAAAAAAGAAAAAAAAAAAAAAAAAAAAAAAAAAAAAAAAAAGAACAGGCCTCAAGTTATCCTCACTGTTGGGAAAATACATCTTGTGATCCAAAACATGTCAGCTAGCCACCAAAAAGCCCAGCTGAGTTGGTGCCCTGAGGTGAAATTCAGCTTGGTTAAGTTCATACAAAGCGTGAGCATCAGCAGCTCACTTGTTTTGGAGGCTAAGGGTTTGCATCGGTGTATAAAGGTGCTGCAGGAGAGAAAGGGCAGCACTACCATGTGTTTCTTCAAAAGAAACGCTGTAGCAGTCGGCAAATTCAGGGCTCATCTAAACTCAAACAGCTTCTCTAGGCAGTCTAGAGTTTCCTTTGAAGTATGTATCTATGAGCACATATGGTCCTGGAGCATATCCACACACATTCACCAGAAGGGAATGAGAGTGGGTGGAATACATAAGACTACCCCTAAGAAAGGGAGTAGGAAGAAGAGAGAATAAAAATTCTGGCATAAACAAACAGCTGCTATTTCTAGCCCTTCTGGTCGAACCCCTCCTCCAGCCCTGATGCCACTCTGCAAGAAGCCTTGTTAAACTTAAAAGACAACTGGAGAAATAAAAGCACTTTTACAACCCAATTATGACCACTTAAAAACATACTGTAAATCTATTCACTGCTTAACACGCCAGGTACATCCAGAAAATGCATTTGCTCAGTGTGTACCCAATGTAGCTTGATATTCTCCATGTAGCTTGAGTGTGCACATTCAAGCAATAAAAAATTAAATAAACCAAGTCTGGATTAGACTCAGTCCACAATAGCAAGGAAAAAAAATAGAGTAATTATTGACAGTAGCTTGGTTAAGCTTAGAAAAGCTTAACGGAAAAGGATTTTTCCATAATTGCCATCTCTAACCTTTTATCCAAGCTCAGTGGGTATATTACCTAAGTCAGCAGGAAGTTTAGCCACTCCACATGAAATTAATAACATTTATGGGCTGACCCATCACCCACAGCCTTCTGAAAGCTTTTTAGAGCAAGAGCTATGAAGATGTTTGTCCTCTCATCAGGAAATGGTCCGTGCCACACTTAGCTGCTTAAAACAAAACAATGTCCCCCTCCTTCAGCAAGCAGCAGTCCGGAAGGACCAAACCTCCCTCTCACACAGCCTCAGGAGTAAATTAACCGCTCTGTTGAGTTACCTTAGCTACTAATTACAGGAATGAACACAAGCTTCTCTCAGGAGCAGCACATCTCATCCACTGACCCACAAGGACCACACCACCAGGGTTTCCCTCCTACCATGCCCACCTGCCCTGAGAAGCACCACGTGCACCCAATCAGCCACCTCCTGTCCTTGCAAATACAAGTGAGCCCTTATGTCCATCCACCCCACACACCTGCCCATCTGCAGAACAGAGCTCTAAGTTTAAGGGATGAGCAAAAAGGCTGTGTGCCTGTACAGTGGCTGTGGAGTCACCCTGTGCATGAAGCCAGTGCTGTCAGCCCGACTTTGTATTCAGGTAAACGGAGAACAAGATAAACTCGTTTAACCAACGTTGACCCAGTTTCACACCAGAAAGGAGCAAAACAGACAGGAGAAGTTAAAATGTATTCCTTATGAGATGCTGTTCATCTGTTTTGAAATGGCAAGCATAAAATACTTGAGTCCCTGTGATAAAATTCTAGCCGAGGAACAGGTTAGCACCCTGACTTAACAAAATTATGTTGAAAAGCATTAACACTGAAAACAGCACACATGCATTATGAGATTGTGCCCTGTTTTCAATGTCACAGACCAAGAAGAGAACAAGAAAAATCAAAAGAAGGACAAACAAGGATGGCTGGAAATTGACTGCAACCTTTGAAATTTTAGTGGAACAGTTGGAATAAGAAGCTGACTGCAGCTGAACTGAAAAATCACTGTGTAGCTAGATTACTCATCTACTGTTAAACCAAATTAAAGTTTTCTTCCCACAGGCAATGCTGAAGATTTCAGAAAACCCGTAATTTATAACTCGGGAAAGTTTAGAAGAAAGCTGTGCAGAACTGAAATGAATTTTGGACTTTATGGGCAAGAAAACAAAGGACAGACGAAACCTCATGTTGCTTGCTACCACACGAGATACTGCAGAGCATGCAGCAGGTAACTAACACAGGAGCCTGATTAGCAGCATTAGGGAAGGGCTCACCTTACTCCTCTCCCAGCTCCAAACAAACCTCCTTCTTCTAAAAATCACAATTTCAAACTGTTACGCAGTAACAGAGGCAGCAAGAACAAAGATTTTCAGCAACCCTCACACTTACTGCAGCCAACAGGAGGAAGCACTATCAGCAGGAGTTTGAATAGGTGATTCTCCTTAACATTTTCTGCAATTAAGCAGCTAACTCATCTATACGAAGCATGGAAAGCAAGTGTGCAAGGCCTTTTAGGCAAAGCGCTGCAGTAAGTGCTTTATTCCAATTTATTCTCCAGGACTGATCACACTTTGGATGGAAGCCCACTTCAAACAATTTATTTTTCATGTCTGGACAAGGCAATATAACTTCAACACAATTTAATCTCTTTGCTAATAGACTTAGCTGTTACAGCTGAAATACACAAGCTTAACAATAAGGTTAAAATACCCAGAATACTTAAATCTGAGAAATGCGTTTGCTGGCTGTAGTTCAGGACAAGTAGAAACAATTGGCTAAAATGCGGCCACCCTGGGCAGTAGAGTGACTCCGGGGAGACCTGGCAAGCAGTTACATCTGACTCCTCTCACTTGCTTACAGAGGAGCAATTGGGTATAATGGGGCATACAACAAGCTACAAAAACCCTTAATTGCCAGTGAAACTCAGGCATGAAGACCCATCGGAAAGGCTGGGGAGCACCTCAGTGTCGCAGCAGCAGCTAGTGCTTGGGCTGGTTCCCTGGGACAGCACCGGCCTGAGGCGACAGGAGGGCAGGACTGAAGAAGCCTGTGGATCTTGCTTTTCATCACATCGTGTTGTCCATCAGATCATGGTGTACATCAGATCATGCAGTCCATCACACTTCCTCACACGGTTGATTCCTACCGCTCTCCAACTGCACAGAGCAGGCTGCAATTTACCTCCTTGCCCTCACCCTCAAATTTGTTTGGGTAAACAGGCTCCCCTTTGTTCCAAGCTGCTACTACACTTACATGTTGTATTGTAAATCAGCCCCTACAAGCAAGGCAGGCCCTTGAGTGAAGACACTAGCATTTTTGTTCACAGTGAAATTAAACAAGTACAAGGCACAGAACTTCACTTGTAAAGGGACTACGGAAACAATTGGTTCTTAAAAGGTGAGAGGTTTTAAAAAGTTTACTAAACAAACCTAGCCAGTTAGAGTCTATGGAGTCAGCCTACTAACAAGTTCAAAGCTGTATAAACTGCCAAGGCAGTATTATTTCTGAAGAGACCTTTAAACAGTTTAAAAGCTTGCTTTCTCTCTCTTTCAAGGGCCCAAGAATTATTGGCAAGTGATTTAGCTTTTATTGAGTACACAAATAGAGAGGAATTATTCACCGAGGAAGGGAATAAACTATTTGCCATGTCTATTAAAGACAAGAGACCTAAATAGCATCCAGGAGATGCAGGATAAACATCAGGAAAAATTCATGGTAATAATAGTTCAGCACAGGAATACACAGCCACAAAGCCCTTCCCATCAGAGGTCTGGAGAACAGGTTCAACAAATATCTGTAAGGAATGGCTTAAACACAGCTGACCCTCCCTTAAGGCACAGGATGGATTCTGTATATGGCCTCTTCAAGTCCCTCCCCAGACCTGTTTTCTATTATTTTAAACAAACCTAGTTTGCCAAGACATTTTCCATGGGTTCATAGTTCTGCACATCTCAGCAGAAAAGAGATCAAAAATGAACATTGCTTGATAGCTGCCCAGATTTGCTGGAAAGCTACTACTATCTCCGTTCCATAACTGAGTATGTGTCCACATTAAGAAAAATTAAACAAAATTTGCCAGGAGTAAATTGCATCTGATGTTGTCTGCTGTCCAGAACTGAGGCCCTCTGATAGGGTGCTCTGGAGATGCTTCAGCTGGACATATGCAGGATGTCAGTCACCACTGCAGACAGCCCTGCATCCTTCATAAACATCAAGCTTAAAAAATTAATCCCAAACCTCAAATGTATGTTTGAGTGGCAAAAATATTTTTATCCCTTTGATTAATGTAAGGGGGGAGGGGCCAGATATGCTATGGATTTGGGTTTAAAAGGCTGCGGCCTTCTTCCTTCAGGCACTTCCTGAGTCCCGACTGTGGAGCAGTGGGCAGCAGAATGGCACAATGCTTCCCCAGGTGGCACCGGGCACAGTGTCCTGCCCTGCATTGCCAGAACGTGTTGCCTCTTGCTCAGTGATCTACCTTTTATCCTGCTTCTCTGTCTTCAAACAGGTAATTAGCGGATTAATCAGGACTGGAATGCATCCCTGGCCGTCAAGCATCACTTGGTGCATGACCTCCTTCCTCTCCCACGCTGCTGTTTGCACTCCAACACTTTATTGGGACCAGTTGGTTTCACCCCCCTCACCTGCTCACAGAATTGCAGAAGGGTTGAGGTTGGCAGAGGTTCAAATCCCACCACTGCCAAGGATTTTTTTTGCCCAGGGAAGTGGTTGAGTCACCATCCCTGGATGTCTTTAAAAGATGTTTAGATGTACAGCTTAGTGATATGGTTTAGTGGAGGACTTGTTAGTGTTAGGTCAGAGGTTGGACTCGGTGATCTTGGAGGTCTCTTCACACCTAGATGATTCTGTGATTCTGAGACCCCTGGAGGCCACCTGGTCCAACCCCCTGCTAAAGCAGGGCCACCTGCAGCAGCTTGCCCAGGACCACATCCAGGTGGCTTCTGAGTATTTCCCAGAAGGGGACTCCACAGCCTCTCCAGGCAACGTCTGCCAGTGCTCAGTCACCCACACAGTACAGAAGAGCTTTCTGATGTTCACATCACCTGAAGATGACACAAAACAGACATAGAGGGGCTCTTACAGGACAAGTGATGCTCTAACCAGAAGCCAGATCCATTTCTCATCAGAGCAAACACAGGCTATACAGAAACATTGTTTAAGGAAGTGAAAAGAAGCCAAGAAACCACAAGTGTCCGAGGGTCTGAAAACCCTATAATTTGTGCTGTGAAGAGAGATTACAGCCCATCTTTCCCGGCTACACTACAAAGGAATTCAGAGTTACCCATTCTCCCCCTCCCCACCTTTCTCAGCCCCCTGCCTAAGCAACAAGCAAAGCCAATATATACCATTGTGCACCTAACTTGTTTACATTATCTGCCACTTCACCATTGCTGTAGCCCTTGCAGGGTCCTGGGCACTGTGCTTGGAAAACAATACATTAGCTAAAATCATTCCCTGAAATCTGCCACAACACATGCTTTTCCCAAGTTTTAGTCTGCGCCGATGGCATCGAGTGCTCCCGCACTGAGATTTATTTTCCTGCCTGGAGATTGTGCTGCAGGTACATCGGTAAAAACACTTCTGTGCACTCAAATAGTAAAGCCCTGCACTAAGCGTTAAAGTGATACTGCCAGATTAAAGGGGCCATAATATATTTTTAAATACCCCATTTTAAACACCTTCTCAGATTGTTAGACATAACAGAGCTTTTAATAACTATTCTTTGACTTACATGCATGACACCTGCCCGTCCTTCATTTTTGCCCCATTTAGCAACATTTACCAAATCCCACCCAGCATTTTACTAAGCTCTGCAGAGGTTTGGGGTACCCTCAGGGCACCACATGTCACCTGCAGGAGTGCTGGGCCAGTGCTCAACCCCAGCTCCCCCAGACACTTGTCAATGGAAAGGCTCGAGCCAGACATCCAACGGGGAGCAAACCCCCTGCTCCCTCCATCCTGACGGGCAGTACAGCCCAGCCCTCATCTTCTGGGAGCTGCGAGCGCGGGGTAGGAATATGGATTTGTATTTTGAAATGGCATGTGACTCAGCCTGTCACTTCTGATTTTAAGAATATCATACTCTGACAACCAGGGTCAAATCTGACCAAAAGGCTTCTAACGGCAAGACCACACTGAGTCCTGAAGAAAGAAAAATATGCATGAAAGCTCTGAACTAGTACCACTGGGGTGCACACAGACAATAAGGAACTTTAAGAAGCTTTTCTATGTTCCGTTTCTTTTACTATAGGGAGGCTGAAAACCGCAGCCAAATCATTTAGCAAAAAAACTGAAAATCAAAACAAATCAACATCCCCCAGCGATATGCCCCCAAAGACAGAAAGAAATAACTCAGTTCGTTTCTGTGTTTCTAAACAAAGGCGGGCAAGGAGATGGAGCAGACACCCCTGGAAGTGCTGCGAGTGCGTGCTGCTGGAGGAGGGGACGTCAGACACCCAGCGCCACGATACCACCGTCTTGGCCTCACGCCGACCAAGTTAGTTGAACTACTCTGGGTCTTGGTTTCCACATCTGCAGAGTGGGGATAATAACAGGTCTTTACATCACAGGGGTGTTACAAAGATCAATTAGTTAATGTCTGAAAAGCGCTTTGAAGATATAGCAGGTGGTGAGCATTATTATGCAAATAATGTGATTTAAGAAAATCACAAGTGCTGGGTTAATACTAATCCCTTTGATATTTAAAAGACACCATTTTTCATATTTTAAAGCAGTGCACATTTATGCTATAGATTTCCACGACTGCTGTAACAACAAATTTTAACCTTTTCTTCTTGTACAGCTTAATACGTAAAACTCCTGTGCAGACATCTTTACAAAATCCAGTCTTGATTCAGAGCTGGGAGTAGTGGAAGAAATTATGCATGTTGATGAACTGGATAACTAGATACTTTCCAGGAATATTTCTCAGAGGCTAGAGTGTCACAGGCCTAACTTACTGTAACAAACATTGCAGGGTCTTTTGGTTTTAGGGCCTTTTTTGGAAGCTTACTAATTTCACACATAGAAGCATTTGTAAAAAAAATATAGCTGCTGTATAATTAAGCCATGTTATGTGGTGCAAAGAGTGGAGAAAGAGAGAAGGATATGGTTCATTCACTTCTTCAAAGGATACCTATCTGAATTGCAAACAAACAAACAAACAAACAAAAAAAACAACAATAAAATGTACCCTAATGTCTAATAACCTCATTTGGTGCTGGGTTCCAGATGCAAAGATCTGCAAGGGCCTGCACAGAGGTGAGGCCATCACAGAGTCTGCTCCAAGGTACAGCAAGCAGCTGTGTGACTACTTGTGCACACGTGGAGGAGGTGCACAGCTGTGGGACATCCCACAAACCCAGCCTGCGTGAAAGCTCACGATCCTACTGCAGAATGAAACCAGAGATGGGCAAACACCAGTAAGCACAGGAGCTGAGGTGGGACTGGGACAAAAATGTACCTGAGCAGGGATGTTGGAAACCGAGGAAAGAGAACAATCATGGCGGCCATCCCTCTGGTTTCCAGCCTCACGTTTACCAACTTTCTCCTTGAAAGCAAGGCATCCTTCCCAGTGCATAAAACTCCCCATATTTTAAGGACTTGCACTCTTGCACTGCCACATCCCCTTTCTGTGAGGAAGCCTGTTTCTCGTCTCTTGCACTGTAAAATTTAGTCCAAACCAGCTGGTGTGTTCGGTCTCAAAATCTGCAGAACATTGCTTCGATTAAAAACAGCTTAATACTAACCCTCCTTGGAATGCATGCCTGAAACTGGTATTAATGAAACAAGATCAGATATTAATATTCTGTACAGCAGGTTCCTCAAGCTGTGCTGCAGCGTCAAATCAAATTTTTTCCCAAGCCTACATCCAAAATACAAATACAGCATGGCAGTTAATATTGACGTGGGAGGAAGCAGCAGGAGCATTTTAAAACTTTAGAACCTCTGAAGTTTGCAGTTATAGGAAGCTCAGCTTCCTTTCCTATCACATTTCCCACAGCAGCAATATTAATAGCTATTCAATGCAGTAATAGGATCCAAACTATACACTTAGTTGCTGGCTTTTTTTTTTTCTAATCTCCCGGTCAATATTAAAAGCATTTTGGTGCTCTTTAGGATGGAGGAATGATTTTGCATTCTAGGAACAGTGAGGCATTCACAGCGTTCCTGAGGAACACTGGCAAAGGATTTACTTCAACGTGCCTCTGCTCGCGATTGATGTGGTGATACTTTATTTTAACCGGACACGCTTGTACAGATTCACAATTTAATTTCATTGCACAGACACGCACTCAGTGTAATCTCAGAGCATTCTCATTAGTTGGAGTTACACAGTTTAAGTACAATATAGGTCCAAACCACCCCCTGAGGGTCATCCTTCAGCCACGAGGAGACCCTTGAAGGTCCCTGAACACAAAGGCCTTAAGACAAATGATTTCTACTCCTGGATCTGCCAGGGCTGAGCAATAAATCTACAGTTCTGACCATAGGCAAGTAAGTATAGCCCAGCCCTTCACTTTGCTGTCCTGTAAAACATCTGCAACTTTCTCCACTGGAAAAGATCTAACAGGCCACCTTGCCCGTTAGGACAACTCCCCAGCCCAAGTGGAAGGAGGAAGCATCACTACGCTGCTTCCATTGTCACAGGGGATCAAAACCCCCCTTTCTTCCCAATCCAAAGGATAAATTGAATTTCTCTCTCTAGTACCCCCAGCCTGCTTGAGCACATACACAAAAGGTTTGGTGTATCCATCTCTACACCTTCAATTAGTCCACCTTTTCTGAGTGTTTGGACAGCTGTTCTCTTGAGGAAACCAATCTGATTTCCCTGTAAAATCAGCTCTTCCATTTGAGGTATATCAGTCCATCTTACTGTAGGGCAGATATTTATAACCAAAATCATAAACCAGGGGGAAAGAAAAAAAAACAAACAAAAAAAAAAAACACATTCTCAAGATTTTCACATGTGCAACCTCATCACACCAAGGAGGACAAAACAAACAAACAAACAAACCCCAAACCTAGACAGCACCTAGAAAAGATTCATCTGTAGACTATGAAAAAAAAAAAAAAAAGAAAAAAAAGAGCTACTGTAGTTGTGACAAAGGAGTAAGCCATTGTCTTCCTGACTAATCACTGAACAGGAGGAAAAGCACTCAGACAGCCACTCAGAGGACAAAATATCTCGGTGCCTACGTTGTTTGCTGATCTTCACATAAGGCAAGACTACTGGTACAGTCTGTCCCACTGAGTACCGCTGCCTCGCTGCCTTTTCTTCCTCATGGGAGCTGGGATGTAATGAAGAAGTTACTCTGATAGATTGTAGCTCAATCATAAAGCTGGACTGCTCATCTCCTGCGTTTGGCAAAATCTGCATCATATTTGTATTGCATTTGACTGGATGGCTTTTGCTTCATTAAGGATTCACAGGTAAAAAGTGGATGCAGAACCTAATCTCACAAAGCAGTATCTGCTTGTTGGGGGCTGGACTAAGCAGAAGGCTACCTCAAGCAGGACTGTAAAAATGATAGTCACAAATTCACTTAGGAAAAAAATATATGTCAATTGAGGTGAGGTTTATTTGAAGTAAAGAATAAAAAAAGTATGCTATATTGAAGCACAACTATTTAAAAAGAAATTATTGCAAGAACACATCATCCTTACCTTATGGCTATTACACACACATATATAAATGACGAAAAAATGTACTCAAATTGTAATCTTTCCTCTGCCTTCTAGTAAATGTAAGAGCTTAAGATTAAATCTGTAATTAAAAAATAAATAAAACAGCTCATACATTCTAGGGACCACAAGTACAGCCAAACTAGGACCTTGCAGCTGCACTCACTGCTCTGCGTTTGGTACAACTGAAATATTCCAGAAGACAGAACTGTTACATTCTTTCAGGTGTTTGGACATAATGAACTCAAGGAATTTCTATTAAAAAAAAAAAAAAAAAAAAAAAAAAAAAAAAAACCACCCTCAATGAGTTTCAAAACCTTTACTCAGGAAACATGAAGGGAAAGTTTTCACATGCCAGAGCATACTTTCCTTTAAAAAGGCATCAATTGTAATTATGTTACATATTATAGGTATTATATATAATTATATATTATTTATCTCTCTATATAATAGAGATCCTATTTCTGAAAAGGAATAGAGAGCACTCCATGTTTATAGCTACTTTTATGAAGGGATTAGAGACCTGTGAAGGAGAAATGCTATGGGTTATTGTGATACTGCCCTTTGAAGCATGCCGAGGGAGTAAAATTGCTAATGAGGAGTCCTCTTTTGGGACAGGGGCCTCCAGCTTTCTATGGGTGAGCTTTAAATTGAAGGTGTGTTTGTGCTTGTGGCCTCATTAGATTATAATTTGATTGTTGACTTGAATTCCTGTAAGCCTCGTACACTTGGGACTTGCCCTCTCTCATTTGGAGGGCATCACATAATGGATATTCATCTTTAGAGCTATGCCTTCCCCTCGTAGCCATGCCTCAGGGTCAGTAACCTCAGGTCTAGTTTTCACATTTAACAAATTTTTCTATTGCTCAATTGGCAAAGGCTGTTCAATACCTAGGCTGGAGCTAAATACATTAAGCATTAACCATTTACTTGTCAACTTTTTAAAGTCACTTTTGTAATACTTTCTCCCTTTTTTATTTTTATTTTTGATACATTCTCTTAGTATTAAAATGGCATGATGGCAGAGCTTAGCTTTCTGTGTATCCTACAACAGATATTGATCCTTGCAAGTGCTGTATACCTGCCACTTCAGTATCTAGATCCACAGTTTCTTTATCAAACATAAATGGTAGCACCTGGAAATCATTTTAAGCTTCCTCCAGGAGCCTAACAGAGCTAAAAATGCTCATATTTCAATAAAATCTGTTTCAAAGTTGTTTTAAATATGAAGAAAATTACCTATATTTCTTTTCACCCAATTCTTGATATTTTGACTTTCTTTCTTTGTAGCAAGCAGTGAAGTACTTCTGTGTTCAATGTGAAAATGGCAGAGATTTTTTAAAGCCTCACATTTTACAAGGTTTTCCTAAAGCTTCTGAAGAATAGGAATGACCTGTGCAATGGATACATTGATTAAAAAGCAACTTGGGTGTGACAATCTCATTCTCTCACTTTACTCATTACTTTAAAAAGAGCCAAGAGACATCCTAAGATGCTTTGCAACAGGAGGGGAGGTAGAAATCTAATTTCCCAGCTGCTCTGTTTACTTTACATACCTTGTGGGCAAAAGTTGGCAAGAAGCAACTGAAAGCTGTTTGCTTTGAAATTATCACCCCATTTACAAGATTCAAGAGCAAAGTCTTCTAAAAGGAGGTAAGAGGGAAAAGGAAGTGACTACATGCATGGTTAGCACTACCCTACTAGCAGTCTGTGTGCTGTTAGTGCACAGGAGGTCATTAGCTATGGAAAAAAACCACCAGGCATCAAGAAAGCTGGCCATTCTCACACACTCCCACGAAGTGCATATGTACACCATGCTTAGAGCACCCATACAGAACAGTGAGTTCTATGCAAAATGGCTGTATTCAGTTTAAGGACACCTCATATTATTCCCAATGGAAGTGAACCAGAGAAGGGCACTGCTGCTATTGAACGTGCAAGTTCAACACCCAGACTTTGTTTGCAAAAGCCTCCTCTTCCCTGCCTAATAGGACCACCCAGGAGGGGATGGGCAGGAAAGGATGAGAGCTGCACACACAGTTGTGGCTTGATAACACAAAGAATTTGGCAACAAAATTAGTTGAAGTGGTTCTTTAATCGTTTTTTTTTTATTATTATTATTATTATTATTATTTTTTTACCCTTTCAGCTTTTTGATCCAATGCTGCAAAAGCACGTTAGCAGGGCCATGCTGTAAAACACATCAGAGACATGATCAAGCTTCTTAACGTATTTTTTTTCAAAGCCATACAACAGCTACATGTAATGCAGTATAATTCTATATCAGCTCTCCCATCCAGTTCACAAAACAATCACGGTAGCAGAATGAAGCAGCTACCAGGAAGTGACACCAGGAACCAGTCACAGAAGAACTGCCACCAAAGCCTCCCTGTCATTGACTGACACATGCTGCTAACCCACTTGGAACAGAAATGCTCCCCCTGAGCCAAGTCATCTCCTGAGTATGGAGAGCCTGATGTGGAAGTACTTTTTAGAAGGCTCTGCTCAAGTCAGAAGATCTGGGTATGTGGGACTCTTTTTGCACAGAGGTTTTGGGAGAGAGAAGCAGGAAAGCTAATAGAGCTAGAAGGTCCTCATCCTTCCTGGTCAAGAAGGAATGCTGTGGCATTCACTTGCCCTACTTACTTATCACAAAATAATAATAATAAATTGGATTTTCATCTACAAATTCTGCAAACTCTTATTTTCCTAACAAGCTTAATAATCATGTAGTGGGAAGCCCTCACTACTGCCTCATGCAAAAGCTGTGAACTTCCGATGCTACTAAACCCTCTCCTGGTATCTGAGCTCTCATTCAAGTATAATTCAAGTAGATTAATTATGCCACAGACAACAGAAAACACAGGCTGCCTCTTCAGATTATCAGTAGGAGAAAATACCATGAAGAGTTTAGTTTCAAGGATGCTGTTTACATTTCTAAAACGTACTTACTTATTTCACAGGCCTCAGGATCAAAATGAAAAGATAATAACTAATTGCTACAACTGGGAAAAGTAAAGTGGAAAGTCCTTACCGAGCACACCTGTACACAATAATTTGAAGAGCAGCAGTATAAGCAACACAGATTGCCAAAGTGCAATTAGACAAGTGGAAAGTGCTACTCTGAGCACTTGAGATACGATGTTTTGATAACTAAGTTACCTTGGAGATGACTCAGATGCACAAGTTGCTTAACGTCATTTTACACTATAGGTCCAGGAGGTATAAAAATACGCATAAAAATCACTATGAAATCAGACAGCATCCACCAGAATTGCAAAGTAAATACACTGTCATGCCAGATTACTGCACTGAATTTAAGGCTATAATATTTCAACCTAAGCCCTAAGCAAATAAACCCCCCATGGCCATCTCTTTTATTGATGCACCAAGCCAGCTGCGCTGCAGTGCTCTATAAGAGGACCTCCTCTTTCTCAAGGAAGCAACACACAAGGAGAAAGGGAGGTTAAAACAAAACAAAACAAAACTTCAGTCCAAGCAAGTTCTTAGCTCACCTGAGCAGCACGACCACCACTAGCGAAAGGGAGTTCTTGTGGCTCAGGCTTCTGTCCTAATAGTTTCCAAGATGAATCACTTTTTGACGTGTACTTTTCCCTGTTGGGAGAGATGCAGAAAAGATGGTTCAGGTAAGACAAAAGACAAGGGACTGGGCAACACGCACAACCAAAGAGAAATTTCTTGCTCAGCAGGTTTCTCAGTATCCTAAGCAAAGAACCATTTTGGAGCTGGCATCTGAAAACGTCATGGAAAATTCCTCATTTTCATCTGTATAAATGCAAAAAGGTTCCCTCCTTTTGAAGGTGGGAAGAGTAAGGAAGGTGAAATCTATTGATTTCACATTGAATCCAGCAACCAAAGAAAATAACTTATAGTAACAGTCAACAAACATCAAATCAATCAGATATTATGAATAGAATAGCAGAAATATATGCCAAATAGATTAAAAAGCAGTTAACTGAAAGATCTCAGAAAAGTTGTCATTGCTGAATAACATCACGATGCAATTGTAATGCTCCTTTTGCAGTTCACAGAGACTGGAATTATGGTCTACATCACTTATCGGTTTTATTAGCTGCTTGGAAATAAGTATGTCCTCAGCAATAAAATTAATGGATTACATGGTTTAGTAGCATGGTAAATAACAATAGAAAGGATATCACACAGAGTTATCTCAATTATTTGTCAAGCTGAGCTCATTCCAGCCAAAACAGTCTTAAGACAACTGAATGCAGATGTATCTAGTAACAAGGAAGCAGGTATGGTTGCAAGTCGGAGGACCTTAACCTTAAGAAGTAAAGAAGACAAAAAGGATGGGGAGGTCACCATAGACACACAACATCACTTGGAGGTCCTGTTGTTATTTAAACGGCTGATGTGGTTCATGGATGCAAAGATATGAGACTGAATGGAAATACTGAATGGGGGAGGATGAGGAATGTAACAGCAGCAAGCAACTAAAACTGAAACACTGCACTCAGACCCACCCTTGATGTTCAGAAGAAGATGTTGAAAATCAGAGAACCTGCAGAGTAGTATCACAAATACAGTTAGCATCTTGAGGGGGGAAAAAAGCATTATGCAAAATCAGATTTAAAGATTCAGTCCAGATAAGGCACACAGACAACTGATTGTCTACTTGATCATCTTTAAGGTAAAAAAATATAGGCAATAAAAAACACTTGAAAACATCCAGAAGATGACTTAACAGGGACCAGGAGATGTAAGTCAAAAGCACAGAAGACTCCTGTTTGAAATGTGATACAGGTCTGAACAGAGAGGAATGAACAGCAACAAACTTCTTAAAAATTTATTCTTTTTCTCAGTATTTTGGGGATAAGATATACCTTAAGCCAAGGATTTGTTGGGCCTATGATAAATAGCCAGATGACTCTGTCAAACAACTGCAGGCCTTGATGGCTCCTCTGACCCTTAAATGCAAGTGACAGTCTCCGGGGGGAAAAAAAAAAAAAAAAAAAGATATTGCTCTGCATTTTCACTAATGTTATTGAACACTGGATCAAATGCACAATGGACTGTGAAATGCCTGCAGATCTTCCCACAGCTAAATGCCAAACAAAGAGACCATCTGTTAATGAACAATGAACATAAAAGGCACCTCTCTGCAGTTTTATCTGACGCACTAGTAAGTAAACTCATACCATCACTTAGTGCTGGGGGGTTGACAGTGTAAGTGAAGTTTTTTGGGTTTTTCATCTCAACAGTTTGGAAAGACAGAAGAAGGCAACACCTGAAGTACACAGAAGACAGATATTCCTCAGTCACAAAGTCACCTTTGCAGAGTTATAGATTCTCTAAAGAGTTATAGACTCTTTAAAAACTTCTTTGAAGTACTCTGCTCTCAAGGACACTTTCTGCTTGAGTAAAGGCCTTTGGTATAGAGGCTACACCTTCATTTAGCATGTTTGGGAAGAAAAAAAAAAAAAACAAGAAGTCACCCATTTCAGTTAGATTCCTAGCATTGCAACTTATGCCCTAAAAGAGTGCTGTGCATGTCTTGTAATCATAGCTAAAACTTACATGGGAGTTAATTCAGGAAGGAAAAAAGTTTCTGTTGTTGATGATGTGAATCAAAATTGCACACACAAACTTTTTTACTCCTTTTTTACCCTTTTTCTTTTCTTTTCTTACCGCTCCCACAAGGCTGGAAATAGAAGAGGTTAAATTATTGCTTCTGTTGCCTTATAATTCAACAGGTCCAACGTACCAGCAAGTGCTCTAGCCACACTGCCAAAGTCACGGAAGGCAAAAACATGAACTGGGAGAATGAAGAACCACCCACTGTAGGAGAAGATCAGGTCCAAGACCAGCTAGGGAACCCAAACATACACAAATCCATGGGATTAGATGAGATGCATCCGTGGGTCATGAGGGAACTGGTGGATGAAGTTGCTAAGCCACTGTCCATCTCATTTGAGAAGTTGTGGCAGTCTGATGAAGTTCTGAGTGACTGAAAAAAGAGAAAACATAACCCCAGTTTTTAAAAAAAGGAAAAAAGGAATACCTGGGGAACTACATGCCAGTCAGTTTCACCTCTGCCCAGCAAGATCATGTGGCTGATCCTCCTGGAAACTATGCTAAGGCACATGGAAAATAAGGAGGTGATTGGTGACTACCAATGTCTGAAGCCAACATGGCTTCACTAAGGGCAGGGTTGGGGCAATCCCAAGCATGAATACTCAATAAGATGGACTGATGTACCTCACAGTATCCTTCTGGCCAAAATGTTCAGCATACAGCGGAATATGATAAATAGATAATATGATGGGTGAACAATTGCCTGACAGGTGAGGCTCAAAGGGTTATAGTAAGTGGGGTTGCATCAGACTCGCAGCCAGTCACTATTGGGATTCCCATTTTAGGGCCAGTTCTCTTTAATGCTTTCATAAATGACTTGGATGCAGAACGTGAAGGTATATAAGGTAAGTTTGTGGATGACACTAAATAAGGAGGAGCTGCTGACATCCTTGAGGGTAGAGAGGCCTTACAGAGAGATCCTGGCAAATTAGAGAGCTGAGCAATCATCAACAATATGAAGTTTAACAAGACCAAGTGCTGGATTCTGCACCTGGGAAGGGGCAACCCTATATACATACAGACTGGGGGACAAGAGGCTGAAGAGCAGCCCCACAGAAAGGTATCTGAAGGTTTTGGTCAATGGCAAGTTGAACAGGAGTCAGTAGTGTGCCCTGGCAGCCAAAAGGGCCAATCATACCCTGGGGTGCATCAAGCACAGCACTGCCAGCCGGACGAGGGGAGCCATAGTCCCGCTCTGCTCTGCTCTGTGTGGCCTCACCTCAAGTCCCATATTCAGTTTTGGACACCACTGTATAAGAAGGACAGAAAAAAGAATGACCCACAGAGGACTACAAAGATGATGAAGGGTCTAGAGGAGAAGATGTATGAGGTGCAGCAGAGGTCCCTTGGTTTGTTAAGCCCAGAGCAGAGCAGGCTGAGGGGAGGCCTCATGGCAGCCTGCAGCTCCCTCACAAGCAGAGCGGAGGAGAAGGCACTGAGCTCTGCTCTCTGGGGACAGCGACAGGACTCGAGGGAACGGCATGGAGCTGGGACAGGGGATGGTCAGGCTGGGTGTTAGGAAAAGGTTCTGCACCCAGAAGGTGGTCGGGCACGGGAACAACCAGGACAGTGGTCATGGCACTGAGCCCAAGTTCAAGAAACGTTTGGACAACACTCTCAGACATATGGTCTGATTTTTGGGTGGTCCTTTGTTGAGCCAGGAATTGGACTCCATGATCCTTGTGGGTCCCTTCCAACTCAGGATGTTCTGTGATTCTATGAATACAGGCTGGGCAGAGAATAGATTCAGAGAAACCCTGGGGAGAAAAAAATGGGGATGGCCTTGGATGAGAAGCTCAATATAACCTGCCAGTGTGTGCTTGCAGCCCAGAAAGCAAGCTGCATACTGGGATGCATCAAAAGAAGTGTGACCAACAGGTCAGAGGAGGTGATTGTCCTTGAGAGACACCACCTCAAGTACTGTGTTCAGCTCTGGGTCCCCCAGCACAAGAAGAACATGGAAGTATGAGAATGAGTCCAGAGGAGGACCAGGAGGATGATCAGAGGGCTGGAGCAGCTCTCCAATGAATACAGGCTGATAAACTTGGAGTTATTTAGTCTAGAGAAGAGAAGGCTCCAAGGAGACTCCAAGACCACTCCAAGGAGTGGTCTTCCAGTACCTAAAGCAGGCCTACAGGAAAGCTGGACTTTTTACGTGTCATGATAGAATGTAGTGATAGAACAAGGAGTAATGGCTTTAAATTAAAATAGGGAAGGTTTAGATTAGATGTAAGGAGGGATTTCTTCACTCAGAGTACGGTGAGACACTGGAACAGGTTGCACAGAGAAGTTGTGGATGCCCCATCCCTGGAAGTGTTAGATGGGACTAAATGCCAGGTTGGATGGGGCTTTGAGCAACTTGGTCTAGTGGAAGGTGTCCCTGCCCATAGCATGGGGGTTCAAACTATTTGACCTTTACGGTCTCTTCCAACCCAAACCATTCTGTGATTCTATAAAGTTTCTACCAATTTGTCTCATACTAATTAAATGAAGATAACACAAGTTCAACACACATTGCAACAACATATTAAGGAATGACAAATTAAGTCTTCTTACATATTCAAGAGAGCAGCTAAATATCTTGGACTTCCAGTTGCAATGAACACAATCAGAATCATTAAAGTCAAAGTAATGACTAAATAACTATGACTGAAGGAAAGCTGAAGGAAACCGTAACCTACTAATTTGAATGATTCAGGAAAGCAACTTTTATTTGCTGTGTATATCTAGGCTATGTCCAAGCAAAAGATAACTAAATTGACCTTTCTGATTCATGATGGCAGACCTCACCTTGTATTTTCATTGTACCCTTTTTACCTGATCAATGTATTTTATTTTTTCTGTCCTTTACTTTCTTCATCTGTCTGAAGACATTTGAATAATAACTATCTTCCCCTTGGGCAAACATGGATTAAAGAACTGGTCCTTCATAAATTCTAAGTAGTGATGCAATTAGTAATGTAAGAGCTACGTCTTCTTTATAAACAGGTATATATATAGGTATACACATCTGTCAGAAAGAGGCACTATCTCTCAAACTATACAGAAGATAAATAGGAGCCTTAGGGAGAAAGATGTGAAGAGTTTACTCCTGAAATTTCTATATATTTAAAACACATTCCATTAGTATAGACAAGAGGTTAACTTTGAAGTGTTAGACAACGTGATTCCTATGTTCTCCAGGAGACTCAGCTATCACCCTAACGATCTCTAGACATAGGAAGATTAGTGTCGGGTTTATGAGTTTCCTTCAAACCGAGCTGACATGTAGAACTAATCCAGCTTAACTAGAAATATGCTAGCCAGGTCTATCCAGCAACAAGCATAAATATATCTCTCTAAAAAAATGCAAGTTCTGTAGCAATTCAGTTTAAGTGCTAACAGGCATGTGGATTTTATTTAAAAAAATAAAAATTAAAAAATAAAGTCATGTTGATCTCTGACAGTTCCTATGTGCTTCATCCACCAGAACACTCTTGATGGTCCACCTGTGCAGAGCCAGCACTAAGGCACAGGAAGGCCAGCCTGGGGGCAAAGTTTCTCTGCAGCTTTCTAGTTTGCTGTGGGATTGAGGATTTTAATCACCTTTAATAGAAAGAAAGAAAGAGATGATATACCTGCAACATAAAGAAAACCATGACAGTCAAGTAAAATACAATCTAAAATTCAAACTACCAAAATCTCCCTACTCTTCACTCGTGGCCTGAAATGTCAGTTACTGAGAAAGGCTAGCAAAACACTAGATATAAAGTTATGATTAGATAACTAACTGTTTGAAGACAACACACTTCCTCAGAAAGTGGCAGAAGCTTGGAAGCTAAACAGAAAGGTGGAGTAAGGTCGAAAGTGCCTCGGAAGGTGCTGAGTGGATTCTGTCCTTTGGCGAGCACCACAGCTCCCGAGTCCAGGGAGCTCCGCACAGAGCTAATTATCAAACTGCATCGGCGCCACTGTCGGCTCACGGAAGCCAAATTCCAAAGAGAAACCGAACAGCCCAATGAGCACATGGTGGTGACCACAGCTCTGCTGACACATTCCTGGGGACAAACTCTACAGCAGCCTCCGCCTGAGTAATCGAGCGGGGACTGGTTGGCTCCGGTATTTTTTTTTTATCGTCATTACTGACGTTTGTTAAGCACAGACTCTTTTGGGTGTTATATCAACAAGTCTTCCCTCAACCATCTGAGACAGAAAGAAACTTAGAGATATCCAAAAGTTATCTATTCCCAGAGACAGAATATCCATTCTATTCTACAGAGACAGAAACTGAGAAATTATTGATAGTAACAGATAAGCCATCTACTATCTGCCTAAAGAAAACAAGTCTCAGCCCTGCAAGAACTCTGCAGCTCTCCAGTCCATCCTGTTGCCCCAGGGCTTGGGGCAAGCACGTGCCCTCTCCCTCCTCCATCCATCGCCTTCTCTAGAGTCTCCAGGGGCACAGACTCCATGACCTCTTTCTAAAGCCAAATCTGAGCAGTTTTCTAGAGGGTTAGGGAGCTTTTTAAGCCACTGACAGTTAGATAAAACAACTACCTTCAACTCATTTCTTCAGTTCCTTATTTCCAGTTTGTCTATGTAGGTTTTGACCAAGCAAGGAGTAAGAGATTAAAGCACTTACTGTTCAAATACTGCATTTTTAAAACAGACACCCCCTAAATACCTTACTCAGGCTAAGTTTGTTTGTTTTTTTTTAAACAGGAATTAAGAGACCAATATCAAGTCCAAGCTGGCTTCATGTTTAAACAAAACTCTTAAAGTAATATTCCACTAATTCTAGTTGCTTCTGGCTTTATTATAGCTAATAATGGCCTTATTATTGTTATTATTTTAATTCTAATGGAAGCCATTTACATAGAAGTTGATCACCTTCACTATAAGCTGAGATTTCTGCAGTGATTGAGCAAACCTGCAAGAAAAGGCAAAATAAATATCTACCACTGAGTTGAAAAGGCAAAGGTAAAAAGGTAGGAGGAACACCACATTTGTGTTGTTTGTTTACTTAATTCCATTTTAATTATTTAGACTCTCATCTCGCTAACAGGTGCTACCTTTACTTAAAGAAGGACTTACAGCTTTTGTTTGCATAAATCAAGTACGTTTAATCAAGTGCGCATTAGCTCATCATCATATTGGTTCTGATGAGGAATTGCATAAGTGACAATGCCACGCTATTTTGGGGAATATTCATTATATGTCTACAGAACAGTCTGACTGGAGGAAAGTGAGAACAAAATGACAGTAAAAGAACTGTAGCAATTACTTCACTAGCAGTTAACGTTTGCCATTAACTGCTTGCTGGCAAGAGTTTAAAGTTGCAAACCCTAATTTAAGCTTGTTACCTTAATTTTACAATTGTAATGCAATAGTCAGAATGTGGCACTAGTGTAATAAATACCTTCATTCAGCGCTTCATATAATAAATATATTAAAAGTGCATGAAAAGTTTCACATTCTAGGCATTACAAAAATATTTATGATCAGTATTACATCTTCATTAAATATATATAGATGTACAAACCATTTTTTTTTCAAAAACAAGCTAGAATCCAAACATGTTAGCAACAAGTCACTGGAACTTTTTGTTGTTAGTAGGCGTTCATGAAGAGAGCTCCCTTCAAAATACAGATTCATTTTTGGGAAGCTTATTGCATGCATGGCAAACAGCCCCTGATTTTGTTAAGCCTTTATGCCACTTCCAATAATATCTGCAGGAAGGTTTGGGCAGAAAAGGGCTGTGCCCTCTGTAAGGACATTTTACATATTTATATACATATAGGTTCTTAAGTTAGATGTACAAAGCAAGATTTGTCTAGAAGAAACACGTTCACTTGCTAATTGCCAGAATCCAGGTGGGAGGAAGGATGGGAAGAAGAAGGCTGTTCCAGCACCGCATGCTACGTTCCTCTGAAACCCAGAAAGCCGAGTGCCACGACTGAGACCATTGCACAACCTCTCCCTGCGCAGAGCTGCCTCCCCACCACCGGTACCCACTGAGACTCTACATTGAGGTAGCTCATTCGAGTCACATTTTCTAGGGGAAACACCATTTCAGAAGAACATACAAGAACACACAACTGGAACCCGATTTAGCTGACCCAGCTGTTTGCCTTGTCCCTCTGCCAGCACAGAGAGAGGAGCAAGAGGCTCATGCTACCGGACTTGACAACATTACGTGCTAACATGAACAGCCATAAAATGCAGTTTACATTCATATGCCAAGCTGTAAACTCCGGCAGATTCAAGCTCCAATAGGAAACAAGGCTGAATGGCAAAGTAACCTCTGGCAAAGGGACAGGATGAACAGCTGGATGCTTCAGCTCCCGGAGCATAAGTCATAGTCACAAGTGTATTTATTATGCTGTCCTTCCCATGTCATCAGCAATCTGGGAGTATCAAGGAAGTCTGGTAACAAAACTGTTGCAGCAGATTTCCAAGAGCCACCAAAGCTTCAGGTGCATGTTTGGGGGTTCACTTTGTAACTAAAAGCATCTCATTTTGCTGGGTCAACACCAGCCTTGTACAGTTGTATCAGAACATAGAAAAAGCTTTTGTTACCAGAACTCACCATGCAAGCTCCTCTCCCAAACACAGCCATCATTTACGTTCTCTACTGGTTTAACTAACAGCCTCTAAGGAAGATAATTTTCTACTTTGCTTTCAGTCAGCCTTTCCCACCAGGGCTTGGGAACCACAAGCATTCAAGGCAACAAGGAGAAGCCACACCAGGCTCTGGAGCAGACTTCCTCCCTTTTGTTTTGGCTGGAAGTGTGCTCTGTTCTGGCTTTTCCAACACAGGCTGCAGCCCCCACACCAGAGCACACAGGATCAGTCTCACGACCCAAGAGGCAAGCTGGGTACGAAGCACTGGCCCCATGTGCCTTCATGAGCTTGGTCCCTGCTTCACAGCTAATGGGTCACCCACCCAGCTCTCAACCCCGCTCCTGCAAGGCCGGTTATGTATTTCGGACTTTGGAAAGGTGAGAGAGAGAACTTCCAGCCTAGCTTTGGGGCTGACACGCTTCAAAAAGCTCAAGGAGATCCCAGGTACGTCCCGGCAGCCCACCACTTACCAACCCTAGCTTCCTTCTAGATTCCATTGTAATGAGAACATAAATAGTACGACAAGCACATATCTCTCTTGAATGAATACCTATTGAGAGTTCCCTCTGGTGTTCACTAAGTTAATCATCACATTCAAGGTAACAGCGTTAGCTACAAAAGCAGTAAGTTCCCCCACGAGCAAGTTTTCGTTCGATGGTGGTAGGGACAGGACCGCAGCCTCGCAACTCACCGACAACAAAGAGATTTCCACGAGATTTCGGAGCCTCGAGAAACTTGCAGCTCGCTCTGTATTCACCCCGGCAGCCGGCTAACCCCAAAAGGACCCGAACCGGTGCCGCTCCCTCCCGTCCCCGGGTGGCACCGAGGCTGCGCCAGCCTCCCATGGGGTGACAGCCGCAAGTCACAGGTACAGCCCATCGCGACACGGAAATAAAAAAATAATAATAATAAAAGAAAGGCAGAGGTGTTTTGCGGTGTCGAATAACTAAGCTTTGAGTCACCCATGTTCCAAGCTAGCACTTCCATTCTCCCGCACGGAACGCGAGCGAAGCACCCCCTATGTAATTAACAGCTCGGAAAGAAAGTTTAAAGCTGCCTGCGCGAAGAGACGAGAGGAAAAACCCGAAGCGGCTCGGAGCCGGCGGGGAGCGGAGCCGGGGCTGGCGGCGCCCGGAGCGGGGGAACCGGGGCCGAGCTGCGGGGGCTCGGGGGGCGCCGCGGCCCCCGCAAGGACCGCGCAAGGACCGCACTCCAAGTGCGGAGCCGCGCACGGGGGAGCCCCGAAAGAGAAGCCAGCCGGGGGGCGAGGGGCAGCGCGACCCCCCCCCCCCCCCCCGTGCCTTGCCGGTCCCTCCGCCCTGCCTGATACCCCGCTATCCCGGGGAGAAGAGGAGAAGGAGGAGCTCGCCCCCCCGGCAGGGGAAAGGGCTGCGTTACCTTCAACAGGTGCAGGCAGGAGGGAGCCCCGCGGAGCCCCGGAGCTGCCCCAGCGGCCGGCAGCCCGCAGCCCGGGGCTGGGCGGAGGCGCTACGGCAGCCCCCGGCGGCCGCCGGTGCTCCCCGCGGGCCCCACCTCGGGGAGAGGAAGGAGGGGAAGCAGGGAAAGAGGAGAGAAAGAGCCCCGAGAGGGATCGAGCGGCCGTCACATGGCGCTGCCGATCCGCCGCCCGCCAGCCGGAGCCTACGCCGGGGAGCCGGAGAAAAGCTGCGAGGAGGGGACACACCTGTAGGCGCAGCACATATCCGCTGTGAGCACAATGCGAGACAGGAAACTGAAAAAAAACAGCCCAGGGAAGGAGAGAGGCTCCCGTCCCTCCCTCCTTCCCTCCCTCCCTCCGTCCTCCTCCTCCTCCTCCTCCTCCTCCTGCTCTCTCCACCCCCTGCCCCCGGTCAGGCTCCGTTTGCAGCGCTGTCTCCTGCCGGGAGCAGCAGGCAGAGGGCCGGGCGGATGAACCAGCCGCACTTTCTCTCTCCCTTTCCCTTCCCCGGCTCCTCATTGTGTTGCCCGTCGGCCAGGCAGAGCCTAGGGGGCTCCCCCCGCGGGGGAAATGGGGCCAGGCCGGGGGCTCCGCTCCAGTCCCCGGGATGCGAGCCCCGGGCTGCCCTCGGCGGCTGGCACCGGGGAGTGGGGGCGATCCCCGGCTGTGCCCAGCCTGGAGGCCCGGGGGTGCCCGGCACGGCCCTGGGGGACGGTGGGGAAGCGCCCCCCGAAGGAGTCGGGAAGGGGGATATCGCCAACCCTCGTCCCCATAGCGGGGAGGCAGCTGCTGCGGGGCTCTCGGTTCCCCTCTCCCGAGTGCTCCTGTCGTTGTGGGGCACAAATTATGTCTCCCCCACCCCCGGCAACATCTGGAGTGAACTTAGAGTACTTCGGGGTTTATCCCTCTCCGGTAAACTGTGCGTGATCGCGTTTTCTGAAGGTCTCTTCCCCCTCTGGGGCTCTCCACCAAAACCCCAAATTTATCCCTTCCTCCCCCAGAAACACCCAAAGAGGAGAGCCCGCTCCTTGTGCATAAAGAGGGCATCTCATTGCTGCAGCATCAGGGGTTTCCCTGCACCCTGATGCCAAATTTGCCTTGACTATATATCCCTATGACATAGGGATGATCTATTAAAAAGGGGGATGGGTTAGAAGAATGGTTCATGTAAGCTTTAGGCAAGTTGTTTAGACTTGGTGGGTAGCTTTCCATCAGTCAAACGTGGATGGGCAACGTTGCAAGGAGTAGTTAATTAGCTGCTGTTGGCACTTTGAGCGCAGCTTCATTAAATGCTGCGTGCATTGGGCTTCTCACTGAAATAACAGGAGAGGGCTGGTCGGAGCCATGCTTCTCAAATGGCACCTGGGAAGCTGCTGAGAAACTGTCACTGGGTCTCAGAGCAGTAACAAATAGGAAATAAATAAAACCCAGCTCCAAATCCTGGGCAGGAGTAGAAACTGGCAGGCTGTTGCAGGAGAGGTTAAACTGGCACTCGGCCATGGCTGTGCAAAGTGCAGCCGCGGTGTTCGTGGCAGGGTGGTACCATCCTGGTGTCCTGTGGGCTGTCTGGGTCCCTTCCATGCTTTCTAAAAAGCTCCAGCAGAAGGCCTCGTCCCTGCCTGTTTGCCTCCTTCCTGCTCCATACCTGAGGTGGCTGAGTCGCCACAAGATGAGGAAGAACAGCTCTGGCATCGTTGTGGAGTGATTCAGATCTGCATACCTCCCCCCGCATATCTCTTCGTTTGCTGTAAGAACGAAGGGGCATCTGAAGAGGAGGGAGATGGAACTTCCCGAGGAAAATTGGGTTAGTCGCGTCCTGCAAGCCCTGGGAGAGATCCAGGACAGAGGAGCTCGCAGGCTGCTAATGGGCTTGGTGAGACCTCACTTTCCAGGCTGTTTTTTCAACGTCTGGGCTTATGGCCAGGTTGTGCCCAAACTTTTCGCAGAATGCCCTGGAATTGCCAGCCAGGCAGCTCTCCTTGTGCCCTGGCCTGTGAATCCCTGCCTCCTGGCATGCTCTGCCCCTGGGGCTTTTGCTGGGGGCTCTGTCACTAGTTCCCTCAGCCCTGCCTGCTCCAAAACCCGTGATCTGCTCACCACCTAGGGCAGCAGCCCCAGCAGTGGTCCCACACCTGCTCCATCCCATGGCCACTGGCCAGGGCTGCAGCGCTTGCCATACTGCTGCTACCTCATGGTGGGTGTCCCCAGGCTAGATCTAAGCCTTATCCCCCTCCCGGCACTCTGCATGGTTCCCTCTGGCTGGAACGGTTCCCTCTGGCTCCTGTTGCTGAGGCTGTAGTTTTTAGAAGCCTGCCTGTGGACACACACAGGCAGAGCAGTGGTGACAGTTTACTCAGTTCCAAAGAGGAGCCGGTGGAGGGAAGCTGTGCTGAATCCTCAGCCGGTCCGTGATAATTACCTGCTGTGTGTTTGACCTTGCCTAGTGTGACAGGGATTATGAAGTCGAACTGGAGCTCGAGGTGGCCGTGCAGCATCCTATCCCAGGCCAGCTGTCTCCTCTGCTAAGCCTCCATACCTCGCTTTTCTGCCAGGTGCCCGTGGCTGTGCTCAAGCAGCAGCATGGTGCCTCAACCCGTGCTCCTGCCCGCTAAGGCACAGCTGTGTGCAGCAGGAATGGTGTTAGCCTGGGCTGAAACAAAGCAGTACAGCACCATTTGGAGCTAGGCCTGCTCGAGGAGCCAAGTGTTCACAGGAAGGTCTTCTGCCTCTTCTTTGTCCTGGAGGCAGCACGTTGTCCTCCCTGCAGCAGGGCTTTCAGCCCGTTCTGTTCCCTAAGTATGCGATATGGCTAGATAACTCTCCAGTGAACCAAGATAAGAGCTGCACATGAAAAACTGCTATTTGCTGCTGAAGGATTATCCCTCCTCCTCCTTATTGCCACCCACCAAAAATAATAATAGTACTAATAATCAATTCCTAAACACGGAAATGTATAGAAAAGAGCAACAAGTAAATGGCTGAATGATTAACAGCTTCCCAGCGTTTGGCGATCTTAACTGCACTCGCGCATGCATGGGTAGCATGCAGACCGAGGGGGAAAGACCTGCCTTGTCACTCTCCATTGTAAGAACAGAGATAATGGGGCTGCATGTGGACAGGATGCCAGTCCAGATTTCAATTTCCTATGTATTTCCTCCCTCTACACTCCCTCTGTCTCTCCTCACCTTGTTATCGCCCAGTCACTGTTACGCACTTCCTTCTGTTTTTGTCTCTGCCTGTTGTTAGCCTTTATGCTGGATGCACTCTCCGTGCCTGCCCCCTGCTTCCTTTCCCGGCCGTGTCAATTCTCAATTTTATCTGTACATGGTTCTGCTCCTACTGCCGCCACCTTGCAGGCCTGTAATAAAAGGACCAGAATTTCCAGCTGTCATCATTAAAAACACCTCACTCTGCAAACACCATGACTGACAAAGCCTGGTTTCCTGAAGCTTTGTGCCTGACTCACTGGTTGCCATCCCCTTGCCTCCTGTTTCTCCTCCATGCCCCTTGTGCCATCTCTGTGTGGTGGCAGGAGGGTTGGGAGCAGGGCCCGTGCTGCCCAGCCCAGTGGCCTGCGGCTGTGTCCCTCCTGTGTTTCTCTCTGCTGGAAGATAAATTCGAGTCACTGATACACGTGGGCCCCTGGAACTTCATTGTCTTTGAGAACTGTACGTCCTTCATGCATGTATTTGTAATTGGCCAACGTGTTGTGACATTTTTGTGAGGGGCCAGTGGGCAGCTGAGCAGCCAGGTGATTGATGGTCAGCCTTCAGAAAGGAAGGCTGTTGCCATGTGGTCATGGAGATAACCCAAGAGCCACCCAAACAGCTGTAAAAGGAGCTTCAGAGCCTTTAAAATGATTTAAATTGCACTTCATGCAGAAAATGTTGATCACCCCTGCGTTCCCACATGTCAGAGCAACCTCGTTACAGCCGGCCTTGGGGTCTCGCTCATCCCAGCTCTTGTCTGAAGAGGAAAAAAGGGGAAAGGATCCCTCCTGGTGGGAGCAGCAGCATGCCTGCTGTGCTGGCCAGATTCAGGCTGGCTTAGCACCACTGCTGTCCTTGGTAACACATTTGTATTGATGATGGGGATGCCAGGAGCATTCCTATGAGGGGTAGGACTCTGAATGGTTTTAGTCTTTTTCGTTATGGTATAAGGCAGGGCTCTACCGGACTTGTTCACCCTCCATCTGAGTGCAGGGCAGACTGATGTCTTCTGTTCTGACAGGGCACCGTGCTGCCTTGCACCAGAGACTGAATGACCCAAACATCCATATTCATATTTTCACAGTCCATAAATCACCCTGAAATCTACTTTTTCTTTCTGAAAAGTGCCAGATACATCTAAGTTATTATTATCAGATTTGTGAAATGTCACTGCAAGCATCCTGAGTTTCATGCCCTTTGCACCAAACTCCTATGGCAGATCAATTTGTCTATATCTGTTTATTTCCTGTGGTTGATGGCTCTCTCAAAGCCAATTTTCCATCAATCCAGAGAAAATCTTTATGGTAAAATAACATAAAGTGTGTTGTAAGATTTCCTTCATTCTTCCCTTTGGGGGTAGACGGTATTTGAGCCACATGGAGCAGGTGTTTTGGGGTATTTCCTAACCACCCCTCACTTGGTACATTTGTTTGCCCCTGTGCAAAATGCTACCCAGTCAAAATTTTGCTTTTGTTTAGCTGAGCAGACATTTTGCATATACTTTGTGACGGATATAAATTGCTGTGCAAAGGTATGAGATAGAAAAACAGCAGGCCCTGGATACAATTTCCATGTGGAATCCGCAGAAAGCCTTATATGGCTGCGTGCAATGTGTAAGTGCATGTGCATAACTACTACAAGTATCAGCCTTCACTGTGAGGACTTGACATTCTGACACACCCCTGCTTATACCAGATCGCCTGAGAGCCCAGCTAAGAGATCCCTGGATGATGAAGAGGTTCATACAGCCAACACCTGGATTTTTTTTTAACACTACTTGGAATTTTCTAAGGAATTTAACTTAAAAAAAAAAAATAAAAATAAAAATAATAAAAAAAAAGAGCAAAAAATTGTAAGAAATTTCAGCAGAAAGTTTAGCATCTACATGTAGCTAAAATGAAGATGAATGTAAAATGCCGACAAATGATTTTTAGCCCTGCCCTTTTTTCTCCTCCTTTAAGCAGACCCCACACACGTGCATGCACACACTCACACACACACATGTATGTATATATAATAATCAGTCAAGCCAGCATTTCCATTTGTAGTGAAGGCACCTACCTTGGTAAGTCAAAGCTGCTGCTCTGCTGCCATGGAGCTACCATTCATTGCAACCACAGCCAACATACCTACATGCGATGCTACTGCTTCTTCTGCAGCTGGTTGGCTGACTGACTACTGGAATTAGTTACCTGTCATGCATATTGCTATAAATGCATCCATACTGTAGAAAAAATAGTAGAATCTCATTATCTACTAATATTTGAACTAGTTTTGTTACCGAGGGATAGGCTGTGGGAAGACAATTGCTGGTAAGAGCACATGATTACAGTGCTCTGTTCAGAAGTGGAAAATCAGAGTTTAACTACTTTATTCTGGAAATAATGCATCTTTTTACATCAGTAGCTTCAGATAGTGGATAATTAATATTTTCAGAATGTATATTGCAGAATTATTATGTTTATAATTTTTGAGTGTGTCTGGGCTGTTGTAGTTAAACATACAGCTAAAACAGTGGGAATTTAATGTTGTACAACAGAGTTGGAGAAGCATTTATCATTTTAAAAGGATGAGATCAATCAGATTTCATCAATGCCACCTCAGTTAAGATGATAGAAAAATAAAGTATTGACTACTAACAGAGAGGCTATATTTTACCTTTATATTCATAGGAAGATTTCCAAGATAATATGGGCATTTTAAATGACTAGCTGAGCTTCCATCATGTAATGGCAACTAATCAATAAATCATGTGTCATTGTTGTGGCTCGGCATGTCAAATAGCTGCATTTCAATGTCCGTATTTACAATTTTTGAGTGATTTTTTTTTGTTGTTGTACATTTCTAGCTCATTAAGCCTGATTTTAAAAGTGGTTATTTTCACGTCAATGAAATCGGTAGAAAAATCACATCTTATCTGTGGCTGCCAAATGGAGGAGATGGAATGGGGTAATCAACGAGAAACTTCAGTTACTTAACATTGCTCGCTACCCCATGTGGGTTTACTAAAGTAGCTTTTCCTCATGAGCAATGTGAAAAATAAATACGCTGCTTTCCGTGAGACACATTGGACATTCTGATGCTCTTGGGGAATGTGAAAAAGATGAGTGCTTTCAAAAGCAGATTTTGACATGCATAAATCATGAGGTTTGTACCAAGGCCTGGGACACCCAACTCAAACGATTTGGGTTAGGTATCGGCACAAAGATGAACTAATAGTGTTTCGATTGCCCTGTCTGTCTGTTTTTTTCCTACCAGAACACCAGAGCCATCCCACTCTGCCATGAATAAATATTGACCTGCTTGTGCAGGTGAGCTTGCTGGTCAGCACACATCCAAGTCTGTGATTTAAGGACAGTGGCAAACAGCTGAAAAAGCATTAATCACTGTTACGATCCTCCATTGACATTAACTGCATTTTAAGCACCTTCGCCATTGTGTCCAAATACCTAAATAAATGTTTTTGATGAAGGCACTTGGTTCGACTTGGATGCAGTCCAGAAGAAAACAGTGTTTATCCTCAGAGGAAAATGCTACAAAGAAATGGCCAAAATGCAATCTCTGTCTCTTGTCTACAGAAAACAGCCCTCACTCATCAGGATATTGCAAAATGTAAATGTCTTCTTCACATCAGTCTCAAAAATGCCTTCTTTATGTTTTGGTTTATTAAGAGATTAAGCTATTCTCTTCTGGACAATGACTCAGGTCGTAATAACCCACGTTTATTGCAGCCATGTCAGATAACCGGAATTCCTGCTATCTGAAGTGAACTGTGGGGATTTGTGTAGGTTTCGGCGAGTACAAAACAGATGCTTGGTTTTCTGATGGCTCTGGTTTGTGTATGTGTGTGCATGAAGCCTGTGCTCATATTCCTTCCCTGGCTGCAGCATAAGGACGCCTTCATCTTCACTCCCAAAGCGATTAATGGTTCAGACTGAGGCTGTATTTCACTCTAATAATTCTTGTAGGAACTGCACCCCTCTGGGACAAGGCAGAACACAAAGCCTGGTATAAAATCTGTGAGAGGTGAACAAAATTCAGCCAGACCAAATCAGCTATGGATCTATTTTGCACAGTGGCTTCAGGAAATCAGGAATTTGATTGCTTTTTGGATCGTGCCAAGGGTTCTTTCCTTTCAAGAAAACTTCTGTGGCATAAATACATTTCCATTCAAGCTTCTTTTAAAAATCCCCAACAACAAAAATCCTTCTTTAAGCAAAACCTGGGTTCTGAAAGTGCTAAAGGCACCCTGAAGTTTGTTCTGATGTTAATTTTACGTAAAAGATGGTCTGATGCTGTAACCAGGGGTAAGACAGCAGAGCCCAGTGTTCATGTGTGTTCCATGTGAGACTCACTGAGCTCTCCTCCCCACTGGTGGGCCTGCTGAGGAGTTATGGAGCAGGGGGAAGGTTGTGATGTCCAGCCACAGCTGGAGTTGTGCCTCCTGCCAAGGCTGCTCACCCAAAAGTCACGTTTGGCTGCAGAAAACTTGCACCAGTAGCTCTCTGTGCTGGGACCTTTCCGCTGGGGACCACATCCATGGTGTGACCTTGAGCATGGGAGTTCACAGACCCAGAGGGCTAGAGGGGACTCTGAGCTATCTAGTGTGTACCGCTGACTTGGAGCAATATCATCTACATCCATAGGCAAATAGAGACATGTTTGTCTGTCTTCTGAAAATCTCCAGTGACAGAGGTCTACGCATTTTACAGGCCTTCTATCTACTGCTTCACTGTTATTTTAACCCTAACATCCAGTCTGAATCTTCCTTGCTGCAGATGAAGCACTGCTCCTTATGCTATCTAACCAGGATGCTGAAAGCTGGTGTAGGCTGTTCCTGCCAACTGTGACTATATGTCCTTTCAGCCTTCATTTCTTTATGTTCCTCCTCCCCATTCATTCAAATATCTCATGTAGGCCATGTTTTCTAGGTCTCTGATTGTTTTCTGGGCTTGTATAAGTGGGCTTGATCCTTGAAATGCAGTTTTTAACACAGGCCATGATCCTTCAGCTGAGCCCTTACCAGCAGTGAATAGCATGGAAAGATCACCTCAGGTGTTCTGCAAGTTGTACTGCTGTTTTATGAAACTTGGAAGGCTGAGCTAAAAGGGCTATGGGGAAATTGTGTTCTGAAATGGAGGAGAATTGAGCTATGCTGGTAAGAGAAAGGCAGAGTCTTTCAGTAGATGTTTTTACTTCTTTAAGTATTGCAATGCTTCCAGCAAAGGTAAAGTCTGGTATGATTAAATGACCAATGTCAATGTTATAGCACCCTGAAGATGTTGTTTAGTCTTGCTGGAATTGTTTTGTTTTGCATTCAGGCTTTTTTTATTTTTTTATTTTTATTTTTCCTGACTGAGGAGGAAAAGTCTTTAAAATTAACTAATAAAATAAAGCAATAAAAATAACATAAAATAACTAATGAAATAAGTGTCCAGGAGGATAAACTTCACTGTCATTAGAGAAAATAACGAAGCACACATGTAGAGGTTGGTCCAGACAAAGATGCACTCCTTTTGCATGATGGAATTAAGCCAAGTTCTGCTCAGCTGCTCATTGCCCAAACTAAAACACCCTGCCAGTGCAACTCCAACCAAGTGATGTGATTCCTGGAGCAGCCATCTCACGGTCAGCAGCCTGTAGCCTGGGCAGAAGGGTTCATTCTGAAGTTTTGTTCATCCAGACATGGGCTAAGGCAGCAACTGTGGCTTGTAGCCAGCAACTCACATCTCCAAAATCTTCTTTCTAGCTGTACTGTACTACTTTTTGTGCCTCTCCCAAGCAGTACATTCAGCATGGTGCTATATGGAAGGACACAAGGCTGAGAGTTAGCAAAGGATGATTAATGAACAGCTTTCCCCTATGTTACATTCTCTTTCCCCTCCCGGGATGTCCTTGATAATACCTTCAAGTGGAGATTCACATTATGGCCAAGCCGATGTATGCGTCTCTTTCCATGATCGATGGTGCTATCCCATTCCTACCTCTGCTGCTGGCCATGTGATCCTCCAGCACTTCTTGGTCCCGCTCTGGTACACATCTGATACCCTTGTAAGCCTGTTTTGGGAATGAACCATCAGAAAATGGCAAAAAAGGGGAATGTCTTTTTTTTTTTTTTTTT
>CM021765.1:21433735-21472907 GCA_011076525.1 Nettapus auritus
TTTTTTTTTTTTTCTTTTTTTTTTTTTCCTTCTCAAATGCCTACCAATATTGCTCCCGGAGCTGGTTCACCATGAGGTCAGTATGGTGCCAGCAGTGGCCCAAGGGTTAGAATAGGGAGAGGGAGCTGGACATGGAGGCAGCAGACCATTAGATCAACCACCAGATCAGACTCAGCATCCCCTCCTGCTCACCAGGTGTTTCATTTGTGTCATCTCTTCTGAAAGCTGTATTTCATTAGCAGTACCTGAGCTTTAGTTCCTACATTCCTTTGAAGTTGCAGCAGAAAGGAAGCTTAAGAATGAGAATGCTACAAAAAGACAATGCAGTTTTAATTCTGACTTTCCTTAAAGAAGACACGGGGAAGCTCTTTTCCTTCTTTGATCACCTTTATTTTTATTATTATTATTATTTTTCCCTGTAAGAAAGGCCAGTCCCAGAGCAGGAGTCAATAATGCAGCAACAGCATTCATGTATCAAGCTTTCTGCATGCTGGCTACAGCATGCAGTGGTTTCAGAGTGTAAAAAACTACCTGCAGCCACCCTCCTGCCTCTGGTGCTTATGGAGGATGGAGGGAGCAGGAGGGGCAGTGGAGACCAGAAACCACTTGGCATGAGAAATAGCTGGAGAATTTCAGTCAACAAGCAGAGGACTCGTAAGAAGCACAATTTTAAGCCTTATTTCAGCTTTCATTGTTGGAATGCTGTTAGGCTTCCTACAGCAATGACAAACCTGATATTATCTAAGCAATATTGTATGGCTCAGGACTGAACGAAGCTCTATCAGACATTAGAATCTCTCTCTAATGTTTTATTTCTGAAATTCAGGAAATTTTGTTCTGCACTTCTACCAGAACAGAAATCACCATTTGAATAAAATAAAGAAAAACAACCAAACATTTAGCAAATTCATTATTTTAATTTTAAATGTGGTATCTATTTGGAAATGTTGATATTTTCTGGCAAGTGCAGTGTGCACATGTATGTTGTTAGTCACCCAACACATTAGATTTGTGTTATATATACTTCTTAAAACAGATTTGCTCAATGTTTAGAACTTTTCTCTTTTTTATTCAATAAATCTCCAAAACTGTAGCAGATGGAGAGGGGAAAAGCATTTTTGACCTCAGAATGGAATAAATGGGTGGAATTTCAGCATATAAGACTGTTAATAGCATCGTATTCAAAACGGTTACTACTGTGGATCATAACACTGTATTACAGGCATATATGATAAGTATTGCTGTAGAGCACATTTAAGTCTAGTTCAATAAGGAAGGACAGAAGGTAAAAAAACATCATGTACTGCATCTGCTCCCAAATCCTTTAGCAGCTTTTGTGGTTTGACAAACACATTCTTATTTGTCCTGTTTTTCTAAGGAAATAAGGCTTTTGCAATGATGGACTTTATCTGTTCCCTCATAATAAATATGGAACCATGACCTAGTTAGATTTCATAGATATTTAATTACTGTAAATTTTGTAAAAAGAGATAGAAAAATCCCAAATCAGTGTCCTCATAAAGGAAAAAATTGATCTCGGTGAGGCTGTTAATGGCATCAAATGACTGAAACAGGAGAGCGATTTAGGTATGTTCAGGCACAGGAAAGGGTTCAGATGGTTGCTGTCATGGTATTACACTGAGAAAGAGCCACAGAATCAGCTACAAAACTGACTGATTTTGATAATTTAATTATCCTCGTTTTATCCCTACAAGCAAGGTGAAATATCCCTACAAGCAGGAAAGTGACTGTTGTGCAAACTACACTGATGAAGGAGAGAATTTCCATCATATTTTAGCCTGCTTTGGGTATTATTCATAACAGTACCAGCTTGGAACCAAAATCTTGATTCTGTCTGACATGCCTGGGATATGTAACCTACTGAGAAGTTCTGCATGCTTTGTGGTCTTTGGTGGCTGGTACAGGAGTGGGTTTGGGTCTTGATCTCACCAGCATTTACAGTGTGGTATAACTCTGTGCATATTGGTATATATATCCCAAAATGGGAGTATTTTCATCAGTTTAAGACAAAGCACACGTGTAAGTGTTGGCAGGGTCAGTTCCCAAGAGCTCAGTGTTTCTCTCAACTCACGGAGCAGCTCTCTTAGCTCAGGTGAGGTTTACATGGGTAGGGTGCAGAAGGTTTGCTTAATTCACACTGACAGTCCCTGTTAGCAGCCAAGTTCTCACCTTGTTTCTTTGGTTTCACATTGTGCTTTGCTGTGTTATGAATACCTTTATAAAGGTGCATGTTGACAATTGCATGTTAGAGCAGTATTCATTGTCTTCCCAAAGCATAGCAGTCCAAATCAAAAAACCAAACGAGAGGCCTTTTTATTTGTGAAAAACATATCAATCTGTGCTAGCAGTGGATTTCAGCAGCCTCTTCTGTCACAGTCCTGCGGCCAGGGAAAGGAAGGCTCTTTCTTTCCTCTGAGAAAATTGCCCCCCTAATGTTACTCTAAGGCAGGGTGAGGAGAGTGAAGAGGAAATTAGTGTTTCTTCTCTTTTTGTCATTTTGTTCCACTCAAAGGCTGTTAGCAGCCAATGAAAGCAGTTGTGCTCCTGTTGGCTGGCTTCTTTGTGTATCAGGCAGAGGGAAATGACAGCCTGCTGTAAAGGAAGGGCCCTTTTCACCAGAAATCATTGAAATTCCCTTATCCTGGCCCTGAAAAAGCAAGCAAGGAAACAACGGCAGGAGACAGGGTGATGTGTTGGCAATGGAGGGGAACAGCCACGGAACAACTGATGTGAAAGCCTTCATCTGAAATCAGCATGTGGCTTGCATAGCCGGCCAGCCTCGCCAGCTTAGCTTCAGTGAGGTATTTACACCTTGGACAAAGTAGGAGGAGTGCTAAAGAACCATGAGAGAGTCATTAGACTGTGTTTATTAACAACGTGGTGCTTTATCTTCGAAGTGTTGCGCACAATTAACCAACATATTCAGCAAAGGCAGTAAATGGATAGCATTCATTATCACCCAGTCACTATCTTATAAAACAGATTTAAAGTGATGAGAAGAAGATGCACTTGAAGCCTTGGGAAGGAAGATTTTTAACCTAGTGTTTGAAGAGGTATAACAACATTTTGAACTACTTTGTACCACCGTGTCCTTTCAGTCTTTGTTTCATCTGGTAAGCATTACCTGCAGGGCTGAGAGGATATTTCAGTGTCCTTTTTTATCACCTTGCTATCTCACATTGGGAGCTTGAATGAAATCAGTTCACTTCATAGACAAACCTGATTACTCTTGGATGATAGTCATTACTTTCAATCACTAGCAGAAATGGTCCGAAACAAATATTTTATGTGACCATCCTCACTGAGTGTGCACCTGGTCTCTGGATAAAGGGGAAGCTGGATTGCAGCTGTGTTTGATTGGAATCTAAAACACGATGCCTTCTCCTTGTTAGGAGACGGTGGCCACTCAATGGCATTTGGATCAGTCCCTGCCTCACAGGTTGAATTTGAGCCACTGGCAGCAGAAACAGAAATATATAGCCAGTCCTCTGAAGCAACCAGACTCCAGATAATTTCTGATCAGCTAGAGAAATGAATGGTAAAGTTAGAGAGGGGCAGGTGGTGAGCTCTGCTCTCTGGGGACAGTGACAGGATGTGAGGGAATGGCATGGAGCTGGGACAGGGGAGGGCCAGGCTGGGTGTTAGGGAAAAGTTCTGCACTCAGAGGGTGATCGGGCACTGGGACAGGCTCCCCTGGGAAGTGGGCATGGCACTAAGCTGCTGGAGCTCAGGAAGCATTTGGACAGCACTCTCAGATGCATGGTCTGATTTTTGGGTGGAGCTGTGTGGAGCCAGAAGTTAGACTCCATGGTCTTTGTGGGTCCCTTCCAACTTGGGATATTCTATGGTTCTATATTCCTTCATGCTCTCACACAATAATACATTGTTAGAAGATAAAATCAATCCTAGGAAGGGAATTCAGATTGCAGAGAGCTCTTCTGACATAAAACAATATAGCACGGCTGTTAGTCATCTGAGTATTGTCATTTATCAAATAACAGATCTTTTCAAAGTGATCTTGTCATTCATGGGACAAAGGCACTTCAATGTAGTTGCACAAGTACCAGTTCCAAGAAATACCAGCAATCTTTTCATTTTTTTTTTTTTTCTTCTCTCTCCCCGTCCCACCAACAATTTTTTTTTTTTTTTTTTTTTTTTTAATTTATTTATTTTTTTTCCCCCAAAAGAAATCATTGAACAATGGTAGCAAGAGGAAAAATCTGTGAAACTCCAGGTCAGCAAGAAGGTCTCATTTCTAATAGATTTATTGGGAACCTTTAGATTCTTTTTTGAAGAGTGGGCTTCTAGTGCTGCTTGCTTCTTCAGAGTCTTTGTAATTTTAGACCATTTGAAACACTCTGAGCAATCCTTTGGATGTTTTTCAGTGCTTTCTAAAGAAAATCTACTCATTATAAACATCACTAGCTCCAGTAAAAATGGAGCTTGAGCACAAATACCAAAGTACTTCCTTCTGCTTCTGTTATGTTTAGTTTCATGTGTGACAGTTTGATTATTTGTTCAGCTAGAACTTTATTTGTGATAATAGCCTGATAAATAGAAAAAGGCAGTGATTAATTTATGTTTTTATTAAACTATCAAAGCTGCACAATATAAATATTGTGAATCAAAATGCTCAGAACCGAGGAAATGAAAAAAAAAGTCTTTGATGGCACACACTTTAGTCCAGCTTGTACCAAACAGGAATGCAGAAAGATCAGCAGACTATAATGTAGGTTCAAACTGTGCCACAGGTTCCTGTGCTGCCTCAGGTCACAGTTAGTGACTGAATTTTTTAAGCAGTGGATGATGTGCAGCCTTCTGGTCTGCATATGCCCAAATCAGAAAACAGTGGGACTGCTATGGGGGGGGTTTGGCTGGCAGGGGCAAAGCTGGGAACCCAGGCTTTTTGAAACCACTCCCAGTGAAGCAAGGTCTCTCTTTGTTGTGCTCATTTGTGATGGGATCAACGTGTGTAGGTTGGCAAAACGTACCACAGAGAGCCCAGTTAATGTGACTGTGATAACTGCAATGCTTTACATTTCCTTCCAGCTGTAGCTAACTATCCCAAATGTATCGTGTTGCTAACACCAACACATTATTTTACAAATTAAAAACATGTGTAAGTCAAAACACCTTGTTTTTTCAATATTTTTGTTTGTTTCTGTAATGGCTGTGGTTCAACAGAAATATCCACTGTTGGTTTAGAAACGAAATGTAACTCAGAAAATGTCACATGCCCAGAGTATCATCCCTTTGCAGGTCAGGATAAATAAATAAATAAATAAATAAATAAATATATATATAAAAAAAATCAAACAGTTGGATTTGCAGCTATTGACTCTAAATGGCATGACAACAGGACCGTGGCATTTCTGTTCCTGAAATGCACTGCAGCCCACATAGGGATTAAGGGCCCAACTGCTGTGCCTAAAAAGGCAAAACTCATGAACTATCAGCATTCAGCCTCACTTCGTAGCTCAGACACAACTAAAGGTCTTGGCAGTTAAGAACATATATATATATATATATATATATACACTTTCCTTCTTCACTCTTGCAGTGTCATATGGGCAGCTTGGATGGGACTGGGGAGCAGGAGATGTACTGCAGCCCACTCAGAGCCACTGTGGTAGGAGAGGGACAGTGGTGCAGGCTGCCAGGCTAGGGTTGGGGGGAGCGTGGTTGTTAATATGACACAGCCCTTAGGCAAAGTACTTCAGAGCCAAGATAGAAAAAATAAAAGGTGTGAAGGACACATAGTGTGAACTTCTTTGCAGGACTGTTGCCAGACTGCTTTGTCTCTTCCTTGTGGAATCATCTTAGACGTGCCTCTGAAGTGGAAAGGTGTTGAACCGAAATGCCACCTCTTCTCTGTGGGTGCCTGCTCTCCTGTAGTGCAGCAGTAATTCCTCCTGGACGCCCCTTCTTTCCTGGTGGAGGCAAACTGTTGCTGTGCGGGGGGGAAAACAAGATGCTCCGCAAGTAACACCCTCAGTACTATGGAAAAGTATAGAAATTATTTATCATTAGTCTTTGTCCCACTACAATTCAGTCCAAGTTGTTACAGCAAGGCAGGATGGAAATGTTCTTGGTTCACTTGCCTTCAGTCATTGCCTTGCTCTGTTCTACATAAATGCTCACCCATGTGGGACATAGACTTCCACCACTGTGCATTGCAATAGTCACTTCTTCCCTAGAAACCTGGGAGATCCAGGAGTGCGATTAGGCATTGGAAGGGGTTGCAGGGAGGTGGTGGAGTCACCATCCCCGGGGGTGTTTAAGGAAAGGACGTGGTGCTTAGGGACATTGGGTGACATTGTTAGTAGGGTGATGGTTGGACCAGATGATGTCTTGAAGGTTTTTTCCAACCTTAATGATTCTGTGATTCTATGATCCAATACATCCACCTGACTCCAAAGTGGATTGTGATGGGCAGAACCAGTATGCAAATCGCAAGCTCGTGGCTGATAACAGAGCAAAAGCCAACGGCTACGATTAATGGTGCTCTGTTGTCCCGTCAGATTCTGGACATTATAGCAAAATCCAAATCCAAAGGTATTATATGGCACACGCTGTTTAACAGAAGTGTTCTAGTTCTAACAAATATCCAAAGAGACAGAGGAGAAATGTTCTGAATTTGCATTTAAAAGAATGGGGAAAATGACATTTTGCTGGATGGAAGAGGCAATAACTGGAGAAAATGGCTATGGGCAGCAATAGGAAAGACAAATACTGCAGCACACACAGATGAGAATTGACTCACAATATCTATTGGTACAAAGCCTCTGTTTTTTTTTCCAAGTTGATATTGCTCAATAACTTCACTCTGCTCCAGACATTTGCATTCTGTGGCTTTAGTACTTTTGACCTGGCACTTAGGATCCCTGAAATTGGGTTTGTGAGTGAACAAGGTCCCAAACAGGCAGTTACACACCACATGATCAAGGCTTCCGTTGATTTGTAGTATGACTTGCAATTGCTTTTTCACTTACTATTCCTCCAGGCAAAGTAACTTTGAAATTCCTGTGGATTTCACAGGAAGATCTCTAGATCTGCCCTTAATGTTTTGCTTCATCTGACTGGTGTTAAGAAATATCAAGGACTTGAACTTCAATTCTCTGCCTGGAGACATTTTTGCTTTCTTAACAGAGGATCAACCCATACAGTGCAAATTTGAACAAAACTTTCTGCAACTCAAGCTGTATTTTTTATGTTCATTTAAAGTTAGTTTTTTAATTTTTACAGATCTGTTCGTTACACAGTAAACAATTTATCCTGGCTCAGAGTTCTTCATTAGCATGGAAGGAGTGAGATGAATTTCTTGGATGAAGACTCTTTTTGGCTTTTCAGGCTTGGTTTTTAGAAAGCCACATCAGTTGCAATCTAATTGCACTATTTCAGCAGAGATGACATTTAAAGTATGTGATAATTCTACCACTTCAGACAACCACTGTTTCAAGGACTATCTCATAGAAATTAAATTAAAGATCATCTAGATTGAAGTAAAAAGTGTTAAAGTATTGTTAAAAAAGCAGAATAGGTTAGTCTGCAGGCAAAATAATTGGGATTTGTTTATGCAGGAATGCAAGATAATCCACAGGGAAAATAAATGTGATTTGTTTATGCAGGAACTTGAGATACTAGCATGTAAAATTAGCACGTGGCCAGTCAGCCAGAAAGTTTTCACGTCCCAGAAATTCGTCTTCTTCAGTTTATTGACATAATTTTATTGATAAGAAGACATCCACATTTGGTTTTGATGCTTAAAACAGCATATTGGAAAAAATGTCTCATGGATCAATCTTAATAAGGTGATTCTCGAAAGATAACCACCTTCAGAATAAGTCTGCCCATCCCAACCATGTACTTGTGGTTAACACACTCTTTGTATATAAAGTAGCTTTTCACAGTAAAGAGTTAGAAGCAGACAAACTGCAGGTTCTCTGACTTGAAGACGAACTGCCAGGAGCTCCTGTGGAATGGCTGGGCAAAGAAAAGGGAGCAGCCAGCAGTCGTTCCCCTGTTCCTTCACAGATGAGCACTGATAACAGTAAAGCAAAATAACATAATCCAAAACAGCACATTTCTCTGCTTGGTTTTCAGCCAAGTCATATGTCAGTGAGTGTAGATCTCAATGCTCCCAAGGGCATTGCCTTCCTGCTGCCTCTCAAAAAAACAGCTCCTAAGGCTGTTAGCTGCCTGCTTAACTGGGGGAAGGAAGAGCTGAACTAGTTTGGTGCTGGCACAGGGTCTTGCCATAATGTCTATTTGTTTGTTAGTCTTTTATAGCAGCATAGTTAATGTGTGTTTATTTGATTGTAAAAACAAACCTTCCCTTATTTTCCTCTTTCTTATATGGCATCATAGAATTATGATGCATTTTACACATGCAGATTTTGTCCTTGCTTGAAGAGCTTTAAATATAAAAAGAAAAAAAAAAAAAAAGTCAAAGCAGATAAACACAAGGTAAAACAGAGGACAGCATCATAGGAGACAGGAAAGAAGAGAAGTTGTTGCTTAGAGAGTTAAGATTTAGAGGGATTTTAAAGAAGAGAACCTGGAGGATGAAGACAGGATAATTATTCAATTGCAGGAACCCAAATAGAATGGGAAAATAGTGAAACAGAATAATAATCCAAAAGAGTAACAGCAGAGAAATCAGTAGGAATGGAAAACAAAGTCACGAGTAGGGAGTTTTTCATGTATTTATTATTAAGGACTATTTCGTACAACAGAACATGGTATTTTGCAGTGGAGAAAAGATGCAAACTGACCTGAAGAGTGAGGGAGATGATCTCAATGTCAGTAACCTTTCCAGCCAAATTGAGGGACATGAACAAAGGAAGGGAGCAAGTATTGAAACAGGGCCATCTGGGGAAATGTTGGTGTGGCTGGCTGTATCACAAGGTGAGCTTGCAGTGCCTTTCCATTCTTCCCACCCAGCATGGCCATGGACATGCTGCACTTTCCCTTGTGCCTCCATTCTATGACTGCTCTGTAACCATATATAAGCAGAGAGATAGTACAGAGAAGGTGCCAAATAATAGTATAAATACATACGAGAATGCCTCAGACCCATGTAAGCAAAGGCAACACGAGAGCCAGAAGGGACGTGTACTGATGTCAGGTCCAATTCTGCCATCTCGGTTCTGCATGGCAGGGATGCTCTTGGTCAGGAGGGAGCTTTGTTGGTGGAGTCGCAGGAGAGGAGGTTGCAGAATATTCAGCCTGGCCTTGCCACGTCTCTCGTTAACAGTCTTTATTAAATTTGATGGGAGTTGTTTACCACTGATAACACCCAACTGAAAAAAAAAAAAAAAAAAAAAAAAAAAAAAAAAAGCATATATATATATATATTTCCATAAACATTGAGGAATGCCAAGGCTCTGTGAAATTTTATTGCACTTTGGGTAGGAGGTGGAAACCTTGGGAAGAGCACTGTCATTCAGGTTTCTTTGTAGGCCTAGTTAGGATCCCTTTAAAAGCACTGGCTCCTTTTTAGACACTTAATTTTAGGTGTACACCTGCAATAGATCACTGTAATTTTTCATTGTGGATGAGGATGGGAAAAAATCCTTTAAAGAGGGAGCAGTTGAAGCTCTACACTATCTTGATTTTATTATAGCTTTTCATACAGCCACACATGACATTCTCATAAGCAAACTCGAGAAATATGGTAATTTCATCTGAACTAAAAGGTGAATACACAATGGTTGAAAAATTCTGCTTAGAGCAATTTAAAGTTTTATAGAACGCCGAGAAATGCAGAACATTCATTGTCATGAAAAGGTTCTTATGCAGCCACAGCTTTATTAATCAATAGCCTTATGTTAGAGGTAAGACAATGATTAAAGAAGATGTAGTTACATTATCTATGGGGAAGTAAGCAGCTAATGGACAAAATAGGAGGAAGACTGAAACAAGCAGTGCTTTTCTTTGTCTCCACTGTTGAAAAAAAGCCTAGCCAAAGCCACAAATTATTTACTATGAAAAAAAAAAAAAAAAAAAAAAAAAAAAAAAAAAAGAACAGCTAGGGACAGTGAATAGGGAAAGAATGGATTTAAAACAACATTTATAAAGTTAGAAGAAAGATATTGAAGCATATTACTGAACAATAATTTGGAACCCCTAGATTTGAAAGAAAGAGCCAACATGCATTAATCAACACCCACATAATGTCAAATTAATCAGACTTCCTTTCTTGACAGGCAAACCTACTATGAGGATAAGGGGAAGCATTAGAAATAGCATATTATATCTCGAGTTTAGAATAAGTTTTGATGCAGAGTCATGTGACTGTTAATCCAGGGAAATAGGACTAAGATGGAGCTACACAGCAGGTTTAAAAGCCACATTAATAGAAGTTGTCAATGGTTCCTTCTCAAACTGGAAGGCAAGAGTGGTTCTAGTATTCTGCTACTTCCATCAGCAGTGAATGGAAATTTCTACGGATTAAAACTTGGTGAGAAGCATTATGTACCTGGTAGAAGACAAGATCAAAACTCATGATGGCTTTGATAAGTGGGATAAATGGTTCCAAATGAGTAGAAGGAAATTTAGTGAAGAGAAGGACAGAGTGTTATCCTTAGGTAGCAAAAGTTAGCTAACAAACATGACAGAAACAGGCAGCAAATTTAAAAGGTAATTACAAGCAGTTATTAACACCTGCATTTTATTCATAGACATCAGGAGGCTTTATGTGCATTTGCAGCTTGGATTCTACGTTTTAAATGAAGTTAACTGAGGAAAGTTCAGAGAGGAACTACAAGAATGGTAAGAGGTTTAGAAAACACGGTCCAGGGTGCCGCTCTGAGAGAACTGGTACTGAAGGAAGTAAATTGTGAGGCTATGGTAAGAGTCTACTGTTATATTGACAGCAATAGATCATTCTAAAAAACAAAATACTGATCAGTTGTTTTCCATTTTTGCTGAGAACAGGGCAAGCACTAATGCATTTCAATTACTTCAGGGAGTTATTTAGTAAGGACTGCTTTTGCTATTTGCTGTCTTGTTAGGATAGTGAGCTCTGGAGGAGGTTATGGGGAAGCTGTAGCATTGCTGTTGTTAAGGAACTACAGAGGTATCTCTAACAAATGTTCAACCTACTGTTAATCCTGGTCCAGTGCATGGGAATGGACTAGAGGTGGGCATAGCTGGGGGTGAGTTGGCCCCATGAACATCCAAATCACCTGGTCGTGCCTCTTAACAGAGACTAGAGAAGCCATGGTATGCAGTGCATAGGCTCCAATATAGTGTCTCCAAAATTAACTGGGAAGACATTTTTAGGCATTTGAATCTTGCCTGATGTCAAGAATCTGTGCATTGCTCCCTTAGGTCCAGCTTATCATTCTCCATTCCTCATCTCTGAAGACCAGTTGGCACCTCCTCCTTCTGCCTTTGTGTAGGCCTGCTAAGGGCATGATGCCGAGTGTCATTTTCCCTAAAATAAAGGCAGTTGGAGGAGTACCTTCTTTCATTCTTTCACCCTGCCCTTCCTTGAATCTAATAGCATGCTTTCATACGTATCACCAGGGAAACTATGTCAGGTCAATAGTAAGAGGTTTTTATTGCAGATTTTTTTATTTATTTATTTTTATTTTTATTTTTATTTATTTGTCTTTTGCATGGCTCAACCCTTATCTTTGGTGCAGCAAAGAGAAAGATCCTTGTATGTGGAACATGAAATCCTACTTTTTACCTGTCAGCTTGTGTCACTAAAACCCTTAAAACAGCTTTTCCTCACCAAAGACTTTTTTTCTGACTGTGTAGTAAGGTATCAGTACATTACAACATCTATCAGGATGTAATAATGATATTCTCTCCTTGCTGGTGTTCTGTGTAACTTCAGCTGGGTTAACAGTACAAGAAATGAAGCAGCATAACAAAACACAGTGAAGGATCCTCTGGCTGAATGCTTACCAGATGATTGCTATCCAGACACAGGAGCTCGAGGTGCTTTGAGCCTCTCCCCTCTGTGGGGGCCCTGCTCAGTGTTTCTGAGACCCTGGCTGCCTTGAGAAAAACCTGCGTGCCACAGGCACAAGGTACTTGCAAAACACACGAGCTAAAAATTTTTGCACAGCATTTCTAGGCCTCCTACTTTTACTCACAGGGGAAAACCTGAGAAATTACACACTGCTACCAACAAGCCAGGAGATGCCCTGGATGCAGTTAGCCATTGCTGGGGAGCCTGGGAGGGCCCACCTGTGTCACCACAGGTCAGATGTGGCACCTGACCACCCAGTCCTCCCCAAGGAGGTGTTCACAGACCCCCTACCAGGTGTCTTTTTGCCGAAATCACCTTCTCCTTGCTCTCCCCTGTAGTAGCTGGTTTCTCGTGGAAGGTGATTACATTTCAGTGGGAGAACACTTAAGCTAATTGCTCGGTATTGTTAGCTCCACATTCCTCTGGAGTTTTAGTTCAAAGGCCTGTGTTGCAATCAAAGTACTTTGCTGTTTGACATAGATATACCCAGAGTTCATCAGCTCGAAGAGAATGACTGCGTTGTGTGGACAGAGTGCACAGGAATTGTCAAGGGAGCAGGTAACCAAGGGTAAAATCTGACTGCAAGATTTCCTGTGTAGGTTCTGGAGATGAGCAGTGTTGAATGACTGAGAAGCCTTTTTACTGCAGCTCATTGCTGTATCTGAGAAGCCTTTTTACTGCAGCTCATTGCTGTATCTAAAGGCCATCAATGATATACCTTCTCATCACCAAAATTTGCTTTATTGCTCAATTTCACTTCTTGATAAATGCAGCGGGGATGTTTATATCCAGTTCATTTGTTTGGCTTGATAAACCACACAGAAGCAGTGAACTTCAGGGTGTTTCATTTGATAGAATTCCCAGTCTAGTACAAAAAGAAAAAATATCTGCAAGACCTAGTCTTATTGCTATTTACAACACATACTGTGGCTTTTTGCTGTGAAATATTGCGACACTCATCAACAAAGGTTAGTGCAGACAATTTCTTGGGAAAGTGTGTGACAAGTATGAAATTCACAGTCAGTACAAAGGAGGGGTAGGGGTGGAATAATGGTTTTCTGGACAGACCATAGTCCATGAATCTTTGTGTTGAAAACAATGGGAAAATAATGAAAAGCGTGTGTTTTCCTGATTTTTTCCCCCTCTATTGAAATACAAATAATTGATTGTGTTGTTTCTCTAAAACGTTGCTTTCATGTAGACCATGCATTATATTTGGTTAAGTTCAGTATGCGTTTGTGTATGTATACACACGCTTCAATATACATCACATCTTTTGTTGGTGAGTCCCTTTTCCACCTAGGTAAAATCTAAAGTGCTTTCCAAACTTTAAAACAGATCAGGGGAGCCTTTTTGCTGGCATCATTTTGCCCATTTCTACAGGGAAGCTGTTTAGCGTGCAGCTATTCTGCACAGTAGTTTAAAACAGTAGAGCCAAATGAAATTATGGTGGGAGTTTTCAGCAGACAGGCTGTAATTATCCAGTTTGGAATTTGACCAGAGTGAAATAGAAGCTTGCCTACCAATAAAAATACTTGAAGTAACATGTTTTTGAAGTTTTTAAACAAAGAAGCTTGTTTGGATGGTGAAAGTGCAGGATGGGAGACAAAATCAGCGTTGCTGTGGCATAAGCTTGGTATCTATCCTGTGAATTATGTAAGGGGCTCCTGCTCCCTGTGTTTTTCATCAAAAAGTACAATTGTATTGGGAAATACCACCAGTTGCTCTCTTCCTTTTTATCCTATATAAACTCATTACCTTGGGAATGATGTTGGGGTTGGCTGGAGTATCTCAGACTCCCATAGTTTCTGTTGGTTGGTGCTTGCTGGTTGCTCACCTGCGACTCCAGAATGGCCTTGCCTGTGCAGGGCCAACTCCACTGCCCTGGCAAGGACAGCTGTGAGAGTGTTTGTCTGAAGGGACTCCACCCTGTGGGGTTATTTATAACATTAGTAATTATTTCATTTTCCAAATTCTTTCTCCAGGATTGTCATTATTATTTTATTTTATTTTATTTTCATTTCAACAGAGTATTTTCCCATAACAATTTATTCTGTGGTGGCTTTGAGCTGCCCTGTGCAGACAATCCCCTTGCCTGGGACTCATTGGATTGCCCGTCAGATCTTTGCAGTGGAAACCACTGAGAATAAACCTCCATAAAAGAGCTAACCTTTACAGAGGAATCCAAAGCAATGTTCTAGCTGTGAGATAGGCACGTAAAAATGCATTCTTGATTTCAAGTTTTCTCCATAATTTTCACACCAGTGTGCTTCACACGATTTTTGAAACTTCTGAGTTCTGCTGTCCATTAATTTTGCCTTATAGAAGAGATGGAGAAGTTTTAGCAATTCACAGGGTAAATCAATGTACGTGTACATACTTGAAGCAAGGCAGGGCAGAAGTGTCAAAAGATTGATTTTGCTCAGAGTTGCCCTCAGTTAATGGTCTGCTGCAAGGGATATGCTGGGGTTAACTATGCCATAAGTTTCGTGACATGTGGAAGTGGATGTACTGGATGGATGATGTACCATCTTGACACGCAGAGATGGATAACTAGCAGAAAAAAATGAGAGTGAAGAGAAGTAGACCCAGTAACCTCTCAGGCTCAGCTTCTGAATATGCTTCGTGAAACCTCTGAAACTCAGCAAAGGGACCTCAGTAAAGCTGAAGCACCTGAAACTATACCTAGCATAATTAAACTTTTGTGACAAAAAGCAGGTGCTTAACCAAACTATTAGTATTCATTGCAAATCTTACCAAGCTAGAAGGTTGCCTCTTCTTCAAAGAAGATCTTCAGTGATGCCATTCTCAATCACAAATCTCTCAGGAGACAGGGTAAGGAGATCTCAGGAGACGGGCAGCAGCTCTCCATCCTGCACTGCACTGCACCCAGGAACAGGACAGAAACTCTTTCTGCTGCCATCTCCAGAATGATGGGATTTTTTTTTTTTGGAGTGACCTAGAGAAAAGCATAAACTCTAACCATTGGTTTTATATAAGTGACTTGAAAACACTCCTAAGTTGATGGAGCAGATTTATAATTTTTGTGAAACAGAACCAAATCAAGCTTGTGATATTAGCAGCCACACAGCTAAAAATGCACTTAAATTCTTGTAGTCACCCTGAAAGCATACCACGCATGCTTTCACATGAAAGACTAGATATATAACCTTTTTCCCTTGCATTGCTTCATTTTTTTCCCCTACCATTTCACAAAGTAACTATATTTTTATTAAGGAAAAAATATGTTATGAATTTATCACTCTGCTTACCACACTGTCATTCTTTCTTTGCATTGCTTCCAACCTCATCATTTTATTTTCTTTCTTTTTATTTTATTTTCTTTTTCTTTTGATAGGATATCATGTAAAGTTGGATTCTTATCTTGGTTATTGTGGTAGACCTCTGAAGGCACATCGCTGACTGCAACCTGGCTTCACAGACAATTAGGCAGCATTGTGCTTCTAAGTTTAAAATTTGACCACCCAGATTCAGATGTCAGATTCTGTTACTTAAAGAAGCTAAATTGCTCACATTTGCTGTCCAAGTGGTGAATACATAGCTCACTGTAGAATTGGCTAAGTGAAGACTGGGCTTCACATAGCTGAGCACTAATTCACATTACTACATATCTCACCATCCTTTTGGGCTGCATGACAGTGACTAACCATCCTGCCTGGATTTAAAGCATTTCAAGATCTGTGTTCCTGGTATGAATTCTGTTTATATTTACAACACAACTGAGTCTCCGATTTGCTTGGTGCAGTAAAAGAGTGATAGGCTATCTGTTACAAAGCAACACACAGTACAAAGAGCTCAGCTGCTGGCTGAAATATTCCAATCATAAAAAGTGCTGCTAATTTAGCTAGACGATAAATACATTAATTGAGAATATTTATGAAGACTTGTTTGTGCAGATGGCCAAAGACAATAAGGGAATATCTCCTTACTACATGAGGAGCTCATGTTTATCACATGCTAGTACAGCAGGTATTTACACTGTTTGCTTTCAGTCTGTACATTCAGATCTCTAAGCTAGGGGACCGGACCTGGTTTTATCTCACCTGACTTAGGCACTTAACCAAGCTGGGTAAATCAGAAAGCAGAGCCGTCCTATTTTTCTTAAGTAACCAAAGTGTTGGGTTGGTAGGAGGAGAGGTAGGGAGAGAAACACTTCTGAGAAAATGCTTTGGTCCCCTGCAACCCAAGTTGCCTTTGGAGATTAGGTACCTAATTCTCCAGTGAACGGTGATTCAGTTAAGTGCCTGAAGTCATGAGGGATGTATCTGTATCATCCCATAGAGTATCATCTCTGCCTGCTGTCTGTGGAGTGTGGTCTCCCAGCTTATTCATCCAAAGCTTGATGATTAAAGTAAGTTTCATAAATAATCCTTTCCCAGTCAGACTTGGTAAGAGGGATTTTTTTTTTTTTTTTTTTTTTTTTTTTTTTTTTTTTTTTTGAGGGTTATACTGTTACCATTTCCTCTAGGAAATTTGTCTTATAGGAAGAACAATGAGGTGGACTTCGGTCCAGTTAACCGTCTGGTCCCAGTCCTGTGTTTTTACTAAGAGCAGCTCCATATGGCTCAGAGGGTAGTTGTGGAGAAGGTGCTCTGAAGCCATACGTGTGTAATTCAGGCTCATCTGCTCAGGCTGGTCTTCCCACTGCAACCCAGTGCTTCCAGAGGGACACAAGGAGAGGTGGGAAACACTATCTTCTGCTCCTTCAGAATTACCCACCTTGGACACCCTCTGAAACAGTTTAAAGAAGTTTTGTGCTTCTGTCTTGCCATTTAATTCAGTAGTATATCTAATTGCAAAATATTATTAGGCACACTTAAAGCTGAAACAGGCCACAGGGTTCTCAGCACTATATTACTCCTACTAGATCAAGTGCTCTTTTATAGGGGGTGGATGGCAAGGGCACTTTCAGTGCTGCAGGGTTCAAAATCCATTCATGTCTAGATCATTTTGCAGTTTCACTACTTCCTTAAGAAGATGTATTGAATGTGACCATAGCAATTCTATGCCTCCCATCAACACATATTTTTGGACAAATCATCCAAATTCTGCCTGTGACATTTTTTTTTTTTTCCAGGAAAAGCTCAAATTTTACAGAATTCCCATTTCTTTTTAACCACATTCATAAAATCTCAATTAGCCATCTGTGCAACATTTTATCTCCCCTACTCTAACTTCTGTGTTGAAAGGTTGCAGATATTTGGAGAGGACATATTAGAACTCTGAATGCCATTCCACCATTAAATGCAATTTTTCTTTTTTTTTTTTTTTTTCTTCTCTCTCATAGGTTTTCTGTGGAATACATAAATTTCAAATAAAAGCCCATTTTCCCTTAAAATAGGGAAATGTAATGAAATTATTTATAATAAAATTTATAAATATTTATTTAGTTCTTTTTTAGTGCTCAGAGGAAAGATACTTCTAATTCATTCTGCTCTGTCTGATGGTCTACAGAGCAGATCCGGTCTGTGGGATGCTTCCATCTGGGTAGAGATAATGGAGATCAACTGTTCTTTTAAATGTACAGTTGCATATTTTCACTGGAATTTTGTCCAGAACTTGGAAAAAAAACACCAACCCTCACTGCATAGTTTGTATTCAAGTTATTCTTAAATATTCCTCTTAGAGACAAAAGAAACTCCAGTACTGCTAAAAGAGCTTTAAAAACTCTGGGTGTTATTTAACTTTCTTCCTTGTTACTCATGTGATGGGCTGAAATTGAAGCTGGAGGAAATGAAAGTCAGGGCTGTGCAAGTACTGAGTGCAGGCAGTGACTCAGAAGAAAAATGGATTAGGCTAAGAGTTTGTTTTGACAGCTTTTCAGGTAAAATTTGGGTCTGATAGGGAATGCAATAACATTGACTTTCTGTTCCTTGTGCTGTCTTGAAAAGAGGGTCAAAGAAAGCATTAGCATATAAAGCTTCCTCTCACACAAAGGCTGGTAAAAGCTCAGAAGTCATCATTTGTTCCAGTTAAAGTTAATACAGAAACTATTTCTGATATTTTTACTTCTCTGTCAGATGATGGCTATCTCCATGCCAGAGGTGCAGGAGGAAGCGTTGCATTAGATGTGCTGAACAGAGCCCACAGCCACTATGGCTCAAGGTGAGCTATGCTCAGCGTCATGCAAGCTGACAATGACTTAAGCTCCCTTATCATTCTTAATTTTTTTTTTTTTTGTAATTATAACAAAACATGATAGCATGAAGAATGCACAAATATCTGCAACCTAATTTCTCTAAAATATTTTACAAATATGTTAATAATAAATATATATTTTTTCTCAATACTAACTCTCTGGATACTTTAATCATTTCAGCACATTCTAAGGTACCTTGTAAAGGTGCCTTGATCTCAAGGTGTTAGTGCTTATGAAAGATGTAGGTCTAATTGTTCTAAAAATGAAGTCTCTCTGAACAAGAATGGCAGAAAACTACTACTATTTTGATGTACCAAAGTATGCAGACCCTGACCTAAAAGGAGGTTCAGATTTATTCTCCCATGAAGCTTTTATGACTGACCTCCTGCTGCCAAGTATGTGGAGTTTTTCTCCTAATGTGGACACCTGTCAGGAATAAATAGTTTGAGACTGCCTATTTATTTCACATAAACTACTAAGAACTTCCTCAAATTCATGCAATGAATAACAGATGAATGACCTGGAAGGGAGTACCATGCAGGTACTGCAGAACCATATCTGAAGAAAGACTGGGAAACCAACAGCAAGCAGCTTCCAGGTACTCATAACCCAGAAAACAAAATGAAACAAAACAAAACAAAACAAACAAACAAACAACAACAACAACAACAACAACAAAAAACACATCAAAACAAAAACAAAGACCAAAAAAAAAAAGAGAGAGAAATAGAAAGCACCATACACCGAACCATACCACCCTTTATACTGTGACTTCTTTTTGTGGAGTAAAGACATTCAGTTGAAGGCAATGGATCAGATCTGAACAACCTACAGAGTCTAGCAACATTTTCCCACTCAAAATCTCAAATGACCCTCACCAAGACTCTGCCTACATACTGCCGAGAAGACTGACCTCAAACCGGAGTAAAGCTTAAGGCAAAACTCCAGAGCAAGAATTGTCATTAAAATTACTTGTCTTTACTGGTATTATTTTCTAGGTGAACTCTATAGTTCAAATCCACTCCTCAAAGAAAGACTGCTGCTTATTATGGAAAGGGAAAAAGGCAGTAAAGTAATTGTACTGTTAGGAATCTATCTGCTGAATGTGCAGTGTTTGATGTACTTAACTGGTTGCTTATTGTTTGCGTTATCTGTGCAGCCATGTCCTAGGCTGCACTGGGTGCAAAAAATGAGTAGTCCTCCAGCCTTCTCTTCAATCCCAGAGTGAGGAGTTTTCCCAGATGGCACATCCTTTGGCAAAGAGCTCCTCACGATGATCACCAGCAACAGTGGGAGGGAGGCTTGGTAAGCAAAGACTTTGGGACCAAGGCAATAACAGGGGCTGGTCTCAGGAGAAGCACGTGAGTGGTATGAATCCTCCCCACTTATTTCCTGGCTCCCACTCTTGTCTATTACTGGCTGCAATGCCCAGTCTCTGACATGTCATCATGCTTTTGCCAAGTTAAGCACTCTTAATTTTTCTCTCCTATGCTCAAAAGAAAAAAAAAAAAAAAAAAAAAAAAAAAAAAGAAATTAACAATTACAGCTTCCTCTTATTTATTTTTGTATGTGTTTCTTCACTCTTATCTCTTTTTAGCACAAAGGGAGAAGCACATCGAAGACATAAAATACTATGTTTTAGCATTAAATCACTGACAGAAGCTATTTTTTACTCTATCTGATTTTCTGACATTCATAGCATACCTTCCTTTCCATAGGGAATACATATTCCCTTCCACATTGCATTACATCTGCTTACTTTCCAAGGAAATAAATTGTATTGTCAATGAATCCTAAGTGAAAAAAAAAAAAGGCAAGAATTTTTGGCAAATAAAAAGGTGTAGAACTACAGCAGATTAAGCTAGAATAGGTAGTAATTCATGGAAATAAGTAAAGGTAGAAAAACACAAAGATGCACAAGCATGGTTAGCTGAATATTGTATTTGAACTAGGTCATCTAAGTGTGAGTCTTTAAAAATCTTACAAATGAGTTTCCAGAGGTAAGATTTTATTTGGTTCTGCCCCCCCAAAAAAGAATGAAAAAAGTGTTTTTACAAGTGTTACTTTCCCAATAAGACTAAAAATAGAACAAAACATTTCAGCGTATTTTCCAGCAAATTCTACCTTCAGAGCACTTTGGTATTCTGGCTGGTCTGTTACAGGAACAAAAACATTGAAATGTTTTATTCACTCCAAGTGGATTAATGGTTTTGAACTAAATTAATGGTTTGAACTAAAGCAGAAGATGATTTCCTACAAATACGTAGCTTGTGAAATGCCGAACTTACTTAAACTCAACCTTGCAAACTTCTCACACCAGCCAGAGCTTCTCTGAAGTCAACCCATTCCTACATGTATTTGAAGTTGCACCTAGAAGCAGTAAAGGGAAAAAAGAGCTGGATGACACAGCCTTTGCTTCCCAAGCATGGATTTTACTGCTAAGACCTCTGACTTAAAGAGCTGTCACTTCCCACCTCAGCTGTGAGTTTCAGCCTTATTTTTACTCCCACAAAACCTCCACAGAGGCCAAGAAAGCCAATGAATTAAGAACTGTGACTTTGGTGATTTTGCAAGATTTTCCAGTTTTCATGTTAACAGCAAAGTTCTCCACTCTGCAACATGCTGGTAATTTCTACAGGATTATTTTATTATTATTATTTTTAAGAATTATGCTTTTAAGTGTACAAGGAACCGAGTTTACTTTATACTAGAGAAGCATCACCTGCCACTGTGCAATTTTCCTTTAGTAGACCTAAATGATTAAGAAGGATTCAGCAAGAAATAAAATTAGACTGTCAACAACTGATTTCATAAACAGGAAATAAAAGTGCAGGTACATTAAGTGAGGTTATTTTTGCCTGCTTTCAGAAAAGCAATGTTTCTGATGATTTGATTTACTGACCTACTTTGCAAGACTATAGAAAGCTGTCTATAGATGTTGAATCAGATTCTTTCAGATGAAAAGCTGCTTTTCTTGCTGTGTACATAAACATCCAAACATGATAATGACGCATACACACAAAAGCTGATTCAACTCATTGAAAGTGATGGAAAAACTTTAGAAATGCAAGATCTGGTCTTGGGCAATTGGTAGAGATGTCAGGAAGACAGGAATGTTATGAGCAAAAGATGGTAAAAGGTTCAGCAGTGTACAATAGCTGTCCTTATTACTTTTCTTTATAAAGCTTATGTGGGCTACTATTCTGTGATGGAAATTGTTGCACCTTACCTTACATCTACCTAAGAAAGCTGGTAGTTCCAGCCACCCCATCTAACTATGTTTTAAACTGTGATATCATTTCCATCAGAATACTTCTGCAGGGTAGGGACTCAGCGTTATTTTTATTTTACAGAATGGGAAGTGAACTATGGAGAAGCTGAGTAACTCCTCCTGGGCCCACATATTTGTATTAGGGTTGGTACTTGAAGCTAGGCTACTGCTCTAAATATGACGTCATGTTTTCTCCAGCTGGACCCCTGCTTTTCACATTTTCACAGCTGTGTGGTTTGAAGAAAGCATTGTATTTTAGCCTGGAGCAATGCGTGAGGGTAACGTTCAGAGTAAGATTTGAGCCAGAAAGCAAAACAAAAATCTACCAAATGCACAGTATACCAGGCAAACTTAAGAAGAACACTTACATTTTGTGTCTATTAGAGTAACTTAAGGTACTACTGGCAGCAAGAGTTAGCACTGGTTATGATATGATGGAAACAAAAAGATAGCATTGGAAATGTGATTTGCAAGTATAGAATCATAGAATCAGAGAATCGTTTAGGTTGGAAGGGCCCTTAAAGACCACCAAGTTCCAACCCCCCTGCCATGGGCAGGGACACCTCCCACCAGACCAGGTTGCCCAAAGCCCCATCCAGCCTGGCCTTGAACACCTCCAGGGATGGGGCATTCACAGCTTCTCTGGGCAACCTGTTCCTGTGCCTCACCACCATCTGGGTAAATAATTTCTTCTGAATATCTAATCTAAACCTACCCTCTTTTAGTTTAATGCCATCCCCCTTTGTCCTATCACTACACTCCCTGACAAAGAGTCCCTCCTCAGCTTTCCCACAGGCCCCCTTCAGGTACTGGAAGGCCACTGTAATATAACTCCAGACCATTCTTTTCTCCAGTTTGAACAACCCCAACTCTCTCAGCCTGAGTGGTGCTTCAGCCCTCTGATCGGCCTCATGGCCCTCCTCTGGACTTCCTCCAACAGGTCCATGTCCTTCTTATGTTGGGGGCACCAGAGCCAAGCACGCTACTTGGGTGGGGTTTCATGAGACATTTATTTTGAAGTGACCTAGGATACAGTTGGCTTTCTGGGCTGCAAGCACACATTGCAGCCTCATGTTGACTTTTTTATCCACCAGCACCGCTAGGTCCTTCTCCTCAGGGCTGCACTCAGTTCATTTTCCACCCAGCCTGTATCTGTACTTGGGATTGCCTCAGCCCAGATGCAGGCCCTTGCACTTGACCTTGTTGAACCTCATGAGATTCTCACAGGCCCACCTCTCAAGCCTGTCCCGATCCCTCTGGATGACATCCCCTCCCTCCGGCATTTCAATCACACCACAGTACTGTACCTTTCAGTACAGCAGTATTCTTCAGCCTTTCCAGTGTTGCTTTCTAGGAAGCACCTACCCAAACCAGTGCATTTTTACTCAATAATCTTCTCAGGTTCAGGGAACCATTGATAGGCTGGTCTTGCTTTCTACCAGAATCGAGCACTGCAACAACTCCCACATAAGCACCTCTTAAACTTTTTTTTTTTTTTTTTTTAATTTCAAAAGAAAAATAAAAGTCCACCTTCACAAAGTTTTGCTCTTCAGTGTCAAGTCTCTCAGGCTTCCTTCTGAAGCCAGAAGTTAACCATCTCCTCTTCTTATCACTTGTCTTTGTGGATAATTTTGTTATGAATCAGAGCTATGTGCTCCTCTAGATCTATGCAATGTCTGTAGACTTTGATACCTTAAATGGGTCACCATGTAACCTCTTCTGCACACACAGGCTCCTGTGTCTCCTTTGGAAGGCTCGCTAAGACATCTGCTATATCCAGCACCACAAAATGTGTACCAATGCACTGCAACAAAATCAAAAAAAAAAAAAAAAATCAAAAAAAAAAAAAAAAAAAAAAAGGAAAATATTGAAGTGATGCAATAAGGGATCAGATCCAGAGTATAAAGGTTTTTCTAAACTTGTAAAGTAAACTGAGCAATCCCATTATTTGACTGCTGCCTCTGCAATACTTTTCTGTTTTCTTTCTGTAAATAGAAGGATGCTAGTAACAGTCATATAACTCATTCTGGTTTATCACCTAGTGGAGGAAATCAACTCTAATGCTTTATGGTACCAAAGCAGAATTTTTTTTTTGCATGTAGTTCTCTTACACTGATTATCTGCACTCTAAGAACCATAAATCAGTATCTAGTACAACTTAATACATTTCAAGGTTAACAAACATTATTTCCCTCTGCAAGGAGACAAAAAAATGTCAGAAATGCATCTGGAAAGTCTGATCCTCAATGCATTTAATTTTAGCATCAATATACATACAGGAATGTCTTCAGTTTAGCCACTCTGATTTATAGAGCTATGTGTGTGTGTGTGCGTGCATGCGTGTATGTGCATGTAAATATATATCTATTATATTCAAACAAAAAATATGGTCTGATTTTATTTTGCTTTACTGGCATCTATAATTAAAGATATTTCCCAGGAAAATGGACAAGGTAACAGTCTGAAAAGAATATGAAGACTAAAAGCTTTGAAAAATTGGTAACTTCTGGTAAGGTCATTTTAAATTAGAAGAGACAGTCTACCTTCCCCAAGCCTCCAGAGGCTCAGTCTAAAACAAACAATTTCCATGAAGCAAACAGGCAATTAACAGTTTTGCAGCATCATCTCTTTGGCTCATGGTTGTGTGTACAAAGTTAGAAGTCATCTACAGAGTAGTCAAGAAGGCACGACCACATTAGTAACTGGTATGGTATGAGTAAAGACTGGTATCAGCCGAAGTCCTAGATTACAGAGGTGAGGTTGCAGCAAGGGTCAGGTGTTACAAAGACACATCTCATTATGTATTCACAGATATCACTTTTTGCTTTGATTGTCCCAGAGGGCAAAGGGCTTGATGCAGCATGCAAATGATACGTGCTATGTATGATTTAAGCATATACATAGGCGAACATGTGAGATAAAAACATCCATTTAGGAAGAACCTGTGTGATTGAAGGTATATTTAGCTTTTGTAAGGAGGAAGAAGGTTCCCTAGAAGACGTGCAACTACATTATTTTTTAATAAATTCTTCAAGTTCTTCTTTACCCAGAGAGAATTCAGAGTCTTGCAAGACTGGTTGGTGGGTCAGAATATACCTCTTAATGGGAAAGCTGTCTGAAATAATATGCTAGCCAGGAGGATAGCTGCCACTCCCAGCTATTCACCTCTTTGCTAGCCTGGAAAATAACAGTTTTGTTCAGTCTTTCTTGGCTTTTACAAACGCTTTAGTAAACACTGAATGACAACTTCAAGCTGTTTGCCCAGAATAGCCAAATGGTCGGCATAATGGTGTCTGTCACAACAGTGGGAAAATACTGTATTACCTTATTAAGTTATCATTTCTGTTAATAAACTCATGTCCTGTTTACAGTAAACAGCAGTGCAGTAGGAAGAGAAATCAGCAGAAAAACATGGAAAAGAATAGAGCTTTTACCTCGAAAAGGCTAACATCAAGCTGTGAAAACCATGCAGTTAATCAGTGAGTAAAGTTAGCAAATTTAAGAGCAAACGAACAGGAAGAAACAATTCGATCAACACTGGCATTTTGTATAAAGACTTCTGATGATCTGAAGAAATGCTGCCCCCACGGAGTCAGCTGCTACAGACTAGGAATGAAAATTCAGTGTGTTTATGTTGCAGAAACACTTCCATGTTACGTGTGCAAGAAATACTCACTAGTCGGGAAAAAAATAAGTTAATATTGATCTGTGGGGCATTCTGCAAAGAAAGAATGCTCCTTTGTCAATGTGCGTGAGCTGCTGTGAAAGCTTTGTAAGAGAAAGTGGTATGTATTAATAGAAAGTGGGATATTGATCACAGGCAAGGACCTAATGAAGAAATACAGAGAAACATTCCAGCTTTGTGGAGAAGAGAGAGAGGTATGAAAAGCTGTTAGAACTTCCTCATTTTGCTGCTGAGCACAGCTAACATGCTACAAACAACAGCCACGTATCTAAGAGACTGAGAACTGCAGGCTTAGCTCTTGATCAGTCTGGGGACAGAGCCAGGATGTGCAACTGAGGAGAGAGGGAGAACAGAGTCTGTGCATGGCAGTGTAGTAGGGCCTCAGACAGTCAAGCAACAGCAGGGGACTTGGGAGCCTGCTAATGGTAGAAGATAAATGGCATAAATTATAAGAAAGCTGAAATCCTGGTAGTGATGGTGCAATTTTTCAAGTACAAAGCTGAGACGTTCTTATTTCAGATTCTAATAAAAGTCACTGGTTTTTGTGGTTTCATATCTCCTGCTTCCCCTTTGTCCATTTCTGATTTTTTTCAATGTATTCTGGATTTCCTGAAAAGTAGGGTGTGCCTACCACACTAATGCTTAGAAAGTGGTATGAAGAAGAGAGGAAGTTAAGCGACCCTAAAAAAAAGAGAGGAAATTAAGCAACCCTAACTCCAATGGAGGCCACTAGAACTCATTTTATTGGAGTGGTGGAGATAAAGTACATTTCAGGGCATGAAGAAACAAACCTGGTAAAGATCCCCTGTAAAGGGAACCATGATAGATTCGGGAGCTCTCAGCTCCCTAGGCCTGAGCCATATCCCTGTTCCACGTTGGGGCAAAAATGATGTTGTCAGCACTCTGTTTCTTTAGCTGCATGTGGGGGGGAACTGCAGGGAACTCCTGACCCAGTCCCGGGTCTGGACAGCTGGAGGACTGTGATTTGAAGGGACAGGAGGATGTCTCAGCTCATCTAGACACAGCCTGAAATGCCAGGCAATGGCTCCAGCAGAATAAGCCCCATGCCTGACAATGCCAGGAGTGCTCCGCAGACATCCCACAAATATCTCACCCACCAGCTTACTCAGAAGATTTTCAGAATTGTGAAAGTACATTAACATAGTTTGACTGACAAATGTCAGCATTCAGCACAAGAGATGCACACTTCATAAGCTGACTATGCTGCCAGAGAAAATATCTCTGCCCAATAGCCCAAGCCACTTCTCTTCACAGATGGAGATCAGGAGAGAAGGCATTTACATGTGTATGCCTCACCTACACAATTACAAACATTTCAGTATTAGACTGAAACCTCATACATAGGAGCAACAAAGAAGGGAAATCCGTATGAGGAACAGCAACAGATGTTTGACAGGATTTATGTCACCTAACTTTAGACATCTAGAGTGTCAGCATCTCCATCTGAGCTAGCCAGTCTGTGCTCCTGTTATAGTCAGTGGATAGAAATAGGCAGTTTCAGGGCATGGCTCGTCTGCTTTATTTTAGATTACATGTTCATATTTAGATTACATATCTTAGCCTGGAGAAGAGGAGGCTCAGGGGTGACCTTATCGCACTCTACAGGTACCTGAAAGGAGGTTGTAGCGAGGCGGCGGTTGGTCTGTTCTCCCATGTGCCTGGTGACAGGACGAGGAGGAATGGGCTAAAGTTGCACCAGGGGAGGTTTAGGTTGGATATGAGGAAGAACTTCTTTACTGAATGGGTTGTTAGTCACTGGAATAGGCTGCCCAGGGAAGTGGTTGAGTCCCCATCCCTGGAAGTCTTTAAAAGACGTTTAGATGTAGAGCTTAGGGATATGGTTTAGGGAATGATTTGTTAGTGTTAGGTCAGAGGTTGGACTCAGTGATCTCTTCCAACCTAGACTTTCTGTGATTCTGTGATATACATTGCAATGAGATGACATGCATCCTAGAAATGACAGTTTCACTCTGTAGACTACAGAAGGACCTTTCAGTGACTAAATGAAACATAAATTTGAACGCTGGCTAAACCAAGAAGTAATTTTTTTTTTTTTATTTTTTATTTTTTATTTTTTTTTCTCAAGGATTTTTTTAAAAAGCCAGCCTTATTTTCTCTTCTGTCATGGTGTGGTCCCATAAGCAGTTGCTCTGCCTCCGTGGAAGGGCTGCCTTGCAGTGTAGGATCATGAGAAAGTGACAACGCCTGTGGGGACAGATCTGTCTCAAACAGTGTTGCTGCAGAGCACTTCTGTGTTAGGAAACCTTGACTGTGATGCTAAGCCCACACGGGGATGTAGGTATGACCTTTACAAATTGAGGATGGAGTAGATTAGCCCATCAAACAAGGAAGAGGCTTATTTAGCTCAACATGTATGAGATTCAGGCAATCTATACCATGATTACCTGAGTGATTATCAGATTGACCAACAGATCTCTAGGGTCAAAAGGTTCGCCTGTTATTGAGTGAGCATATATCTGGCTAATAAAATACTTTGGGTCTAGATTACTGTTTTTGTTGGTGATAGCTACAGATATAAACTTAAAAATATGGAAAAAAATAAAAAACAAAAAAAAAAAGATCTTAATCTTATCCCTAAGGTCTCTGTTCTGTAAAACAGACCAGAGAAGGTGTCATAGCACTGAGCCTGCTGGAATTCAAGAAGTGTCTGGACAATGCTCTCAGACACACGGTCTGATTTTTGGGTGGAATTTGATGTGTCCCCTTCAACTCAGGATATTCTGTGATTCTATGATTCTATGAACCACATGCACATCATATGAGTGATACCCACGACGAATTCAGCACTTCCTTAAAACTGCTTTGCTCTAGGAGGATCGGAGAGTCTGATCAGTGGTCCTTCTTATGTGATTTTTTTTGTTTCTGTTCTCAGAGGGAGACTTCTGGTGCACTTTCCTTGCTCAGACAAGTAAGGTACAAGCTGCTCACCTGCCCACGGAAGGCCCTGGCTGCCCTGCCCTGTGGCAGACACCAGTAGTACCAGGGCAGTGGGTAGGCGTGCTGCAGCGCGTGCCTTGCGGCCTGTGCTGGGGGGCAGGTGCAGGTACTCAGTCCCCATAGCTACTTACTAGATGATTCACTAATTTTGTTTCTGAATTAAAGATATGATGAGCTACACGCTGTGGTAATCTAATTCAAAAACTAGAGAAACACCAGAAAATCCTCATTATTCAATACTTTGTCTCATATTGTCACAAATTAAAAGCTACTTCTCCCTGGATATTTTTTTCTGCCTTTCCATATCAGGTATTCAATGTCCTAGGCAGATATTTAATTAGAGGAAGGCCATGGTCTTAGCCTAAAGCAGAGAACAAGAAAGTTTTGGACTGCAGATACGTATTATCTGTTTGCAGGTAGCAAATCATTTTATGAGAATTCTTTCTTCTGAATTCCCCCAGGTTTGTCACCTCTTTTTCATAGTATGAGTAACTGCCCCAGCAGCTGGGGCAGTTCACCTTTTTTTTTTTCTATATTATTATATTTTTTTACATGACTTGACAGACTTCTCAGAATAGTCATCTTAAAAACATAAGTTACCAACCCAGTCTTACCCCGGATCTGCTGCCTAAAACAATATGTAATTACAATCTGATTCTCCAGATCCATAATTAGCAGTGCTAGAAGTCACTCTAGTTCCCCACAACCAGCCATCAATTTACCTATAAACTGAACACATCTTAGAGCTGAACACAGAGAAATCAATGACAGACAGTAACTGTAGGTTCCTACAATGTTGTTTTACAAAATCACTTTATTGTCTAACACATCTGAAATATTTTTTGTTTTAACAGCATAATTTAAAACTTGCTTGAGGTGCATCAAGTGAATAATAGGCTGGCATTCAAAATATGCCAAAGGTATTAAAATTTACATTAAGCAGAGATTTGCAGGAAGCTCTGGACTATAAAATCTTCGTGATAAAAGTGGTTCTGGGCTGAAAAATGTGTATGAAAATATGAAATATGGCACCTGCTTGATGTTTGCTTTAGAGATTAAGAATTTTCTCTATACCCTTGTTCCTGTTTCTGCTGCAAAGCAGTCTCAGGCACAGAAAAGTAATTTGGAGTTTCTTTGAATTCCTGTATCCTTACAATGACTAATTCAGCTTTAAATGCAGGGCTTATTGTGCCTTCTGAACTTCTGTTGTTGCTGTCTGTTTGTACTATTTACAAGTATTGTGTATTTATTAGCACCTTGATTAGGTGCTAATAATCAAGGATCAGGCTTTCATTTTTCCAGTCTCTGCCTGGAAGAGATTGAATTCAAACAGGCAGTAAAGACATGGGAAAATAGAAGTGTAAGATTTAATGATTTGCCCACTGTCTTGCAAGTGGGGCCAAGTGAGACAGAGAAAGAATAAAAATCAGGCCTTTTGTCTCCAGGACCTATTCACAGAACAATATTATTTTCTGAGTAAACTTAATGAAAAATAGTCCCTGACCAAAAGTGCTTACGATTTAAACATGATATGGAAGAAAAAAATGTAGAGTCTGGGAGGAAAGAGTCAGGCTGTAATGAAAAGAGTAGACTAGCAATTTGCTTGAAGTGATCTTCCTGCTCTTTCCCATAACCTCTTATTCTTTTCCTTTCCCTATACCCTTACCAGCTCCAGTTCTCCTGGGGCACAGTCCCTCCAGCTCCCTTGGGATCACCTCACTCACCAGCAAGGCAGTGCAGCTGCAAAGGGGGCTGAGCTCTGCTCTCCATGGGTTGCCTCCCTGCTGGGAGGGTTTGTGAGCTGCCTCACTGAGGGGGTGCAGTAACATCAAACTCAGTGCCAGAGACATGGTTGAATTATACCATCAGCAGAAGAGACTACAAAGTCTAACAGATAGAAGCTGTTAGAGCAACTTAGCCTTCCTTCTTGAACACCCAAGTGAGGGCGATTTTTAATTTTTACCTCTCTGTTATTGCCATTATTAATGAAGATTGTGATTGCCTCTGCTCAGGAGAGCAATGAGAACACCCAGCACTCCCTTCCGACATATATCATTAATCTTTAGAGAAATCCTCTTGTGGCAAGGGATTTTCAGCCCCAGAATTATTACTGCTAGTGATGCTGTGAGAGCAGAAAAAGCACCAGGCTCTAATTTTCAGTCCCAGGTGAGCTTTGCAGAGATGGAAGTTCATTAAACCACATTGTGAAAAGAGCCTTCTTGATCCTGAAGTCATTGAGACATGCTGTCATTGAACCTTAAAATATGATTGGTGTCATTTTGCAATGACAAATGTAATACTTGTATAGGTATCTGCTTCTTTTCCGAAGGATTCTAGCCAGAGGGAAACATATGGTCAAAGCAATGGACATCAACTGGTTTGGATAATCATCAGTGTCACTTCTATGTTCAGATTTAACTAGTTGCTTAAGAAAGTGAGAATAAAATTTGGCCTGCTTAGAAGGCAACTCGGGAAACTTTACTGAAGTGACAAACTGTGACAGCTAAGGAAATAGGCTTTTGTGTACAGGGAAACAAGTGTTAAAGTCAAAACCACACAAGGCTTATTAAAATCGTATTGAGTGCTGGCAGTGAATAAGTGCAGATGGCTTTCTGAAAGCAGCTTCCTGATGGTTGAAAGAATAGGAAATAAAAACAAAACAAAAACAATTAACAAATTGCCATGATTGTTGAGGTAGAGAAGTGGGAAGATGGACAAAAGAAATTACTGAGTGTCAGGGCAAATTTGTTAGTTGGCAATGATTGTTGCTTAAAAATGAAGTAGGTGAATGCACATTTACAAGTTCTCAGCTGCCAGCTGCCAGGAATGAAAGTCGCACATCTGGCTAATAAAATAGATTTGTTCTTCATTGCTCAGTTTCTAGTGGTGTTAGCTGGAGATGTAAAAATTCTGAAAAATAGTCTTATCCCTAAGGATTCTGTTCTGTTACACAGACCAGCATGAATCTTCCCACATCTGTATAATATCCATGAGAAATTCCTTGTAAATTTCAGCATTTCCTTAAAAATGCTTTGTTGTAGGAGGATTAGAGTGCCCATTTAGTGGCCTTCAGCTTTCTTGTGTTTTGGTTCTTTTTTCTACTGCCATAGGGAGGTTTTTCACACACTGCCTTGCTCTGGCCAGTGAGTAATGAGATGTTCATCTGCCATGGAAGGTCCCTCCTGCTCTGCCCATCCAGCTCCACCCATCAGCTAATTTGTGATACCTGGGGCTGTAAAAAATCAAAATGCTTCAGTTCTCTTGGTGGCTGGTCCTCCAGAGAAGGGTGTGGGGCAAAAGAGATCTGGGAGGATAAGGACCATGGGTCTGAGGAGACTGGGTAAAGGGTGGGAAGAGAAAGAAAAACAGGGCCAGGATTCTGTGAAGGTGTGAAAAGCATGGGAGATCAAGGTCACACCACTGGGGTGAAGGTCCTGCCTTAAAACTGGAATGTGTGTTAGAGTATACGTAGATGACACTGAGTTTACCATAGGGTTTTGACTGTTTCTTTGGACATGGTGTAGCTCATTTACTCTTTAAAGAAATATCTAGGGCCAAGTATCTCAATCTCTCTCAAAACACTGGATCCGTTTACGGGGCCAGACTCATTTCTTATTTTCAGTTTTGATGTCAATTTCTGATTCTGAGTGATATAACATCCACGTGCCAATACATGTCAGCTGATTCCTATTTTTGAGATGAAAAAGCCATCCCCCAGCCCAGGCGTGTACTTTATTCTTTTATGCCCAAACAGTACACTCTGACTGCCTATTTATCACTCTTGAGATCCCGAAGACAGGGTATTGCATATCCCAGAGTTGTCAATACAGTCAGTCATGTATCTATGAACTACGTTTTGTTTCCTCTCACAGGCTCAGGCATTCACTATTTACTTAATACCACTTTGACAGTACATTTTAGTGAGGTTGGAAGTTGAACAGTTTTACTGCTGTTGGGCTACAGCCAATGATGCTTCTATCTCACTTGGGAAAGGAAAAAGACAGAGAGTGTAATAAATGTGTTTTTACTTCATTTCTCTATGTCAATCACAGCCATTGCATTTATAGAATAGCACAGGGTCATGCAGCCTCCTGGGCCACATGTGACTCACAAAGAGCTCCAGTGTGACTTCCAAGCTGGGGATACATTTCAGGACCAAGGGCTGTGCTCATGCAATCTAGATCACTGTCTCTGGGAAGAAGTGAGTGAAAGGAACTGCTGAAACCGAGGTACTGGGTTGTCCTGGGACTCAGATGCACGTACAACCCAGGTAAATCTTGGAGTGGGGAAGTGGAAACTGTGACTAATCCATGTACATGGTATACATTACACAGCTGTTGGTATGCAACTTGATAAAGTTTGGTTGGTGTACAAATTTGGTGAAGTTTTCAGTATGTAGCTTGTAAGGCCAGGAGAGTTTGTAGTTGCAGCTTGCATTGGTGCAGCAGACGCAGTGATACAAACATCCTCTGTAAGGAGTCCAGGGCAGCAGCGAGGAATTTGTCTTGACTTTGGCGTAGATTCATCCATCTTGGCTTAGGGTGTAATAAGTGAACACAATTGTTTTGTACCTTATCTACTTAGTGGAGAAAGAGGCATTCAGAGGGCTGTGAAGTCTATTTATGGTCTGAATTTTCCTCTGAAATGATAAATAAAGTGCTTCTACCTATGACTCCCATGCTGAGGCAAGTGTAAACATGTCAGCATTAAGGGGTCACTTTTGTCTTTATCTAACAGGCATCTTCAGTCATGAAGAATCCTGTGATCACATACAGTGAAAGCGAAGACTTCAGTATGTAAAGGCAGTGCTGAGCATGCCACCCTCACAATATCACACAGATAATAGGATTTCTGGCAACATGTTGATCATTAAAGGTGTAATTCATAAACATGCTCAGCCTTAGGGTAATTATTGACAAGTGCAGTCCTACTTTTGAGTTATGAATTTTTGATCTGACAGTCAGCCACTGGAGCTATGCTGGACAAACAATCAAGGCCTCAATGTTCAGTGTGTATGTAAAAAGAGGAAAAAAATAAATTATTTTCTCCGTATACACAGAGCTCTTGCACCCTGTTGGTTTGCTTGCATGGAAATGATTTCTGCATATAAGCTGTAAGGCTGGTGGTTTGAAGCCCTTGAAAACAGGAAGCTTGCTGTTAACATCTGCTGGTGGATGGGAAAAAGAATGGCCTGAAAATTCCCGAGAAGTCCTGATGAACCAAGGAGGAGAGATCCCTCTGCCAGATGTTGCAAGCTAAGGAAACGGGATGAGCATACTGTGTCAGAGTGCTCAGCTGGCAAAAAGCCCTTCACACAAATGGCTGTGCTGAGTAATGGGATGCCAGGAACAAATGTCAGTGTGCTCTCTGATGAACTCAAGGTAGCGGGCGACGGGAAGCCCATGAAAGCAGCTGGATGCAGAAAGGTCTCCAAGCCAGGGAGTGTAAAATGTGTGCATGTATCTAATGCATGATGGAAAACACAGAGGGGGAGATAATTTGACAGGCCCATAACATGAAAGAGTACATTGATGGGTTAAGAAATACTATAATCTCTATGCTTTCATGCCATAAATATTTACAATGTACAGGTGGTGGGCAGCAAATGGAGTGGCAAGAGGAGGCAGTCTGCAGGGGATGACAACCAGAGGCAGTGGGCAAGAGCAGGAGCAAAGAGATGAGGCCAGCCAGTAACAGCCTAAACCAGACAAATAAGTGAGGACCTATAGACCTATCAGTAAATTCAGCTGGCATATGAACTCCTTGGGTTTGAATGTTTTTTTTAGGGTCTGCCCTCTTTATGGACATTTCTGAGGCTGTTCCCTGGGGAGTAATGGGGAAGGGACTGGGGCAGTTGCCCAACTGCACTGGTGAGAAGCTGGGTCACGTTACCAGCATGGTACCTTGGAGGTGCCCAGCTACAGTCCAACAGGGAGGCCGAGTAAATGTTTTATGAGGACTGTTGCTCTAAGAACAAGCCTTATACACAGAACAGATCTGAGTAATGTTATGCAGTTGCATCCACACAACTATGCATCCCCTTTTTCCACCTTAGGCCCTGTAGTCTCATTTACTCTTGATTTATTACTCAGTGTTTCCAAGTTACTGTTTATTACAGTTTTCTTTTCCCTTTGATAAAGCTCTGTGTTTTAACACTTTGGATCCTGTGCTTGTCAGAGGTCAGCTTTAGTTCACGAGCTCTTACACCATGACACTCTGTTTTCTAGATGAGGCTGTGGGAGTTGGAGATGGTTTTGCTTAAGTTTTGGAGAAGTCTCTGCTCTTGGGAGGTAATCCTCTTTCCTGCTTAGCAGGGACTTGCAGAGGAATTACGTAATAATAATGTCTTGAGAAGCTGTCAGTTGTAATGTTTCTTATTATACTTCTTGAGATAACAAAATTAAGCAGGAATATTGTGAACTTCTTAAAATTCTATTAGACCTCATAAAAACAATACCACCTTAGACTGAACAGTAACTTTCTTATTTTATCAACATTTTTTGGCAGTTAAGGAGCTCTAACTCATGATCTTCCGTAGACTTTAGATGCAGTTTGTGAAGAGGCTATTCACTCAGATGTCCACCCCTTTCCTTTGTTGGAGATGGCTTGCCAGAAGGCGCAGAATGGGTGCTATGTGGTAATGATCAAAATGGGTAGCTTTCTCATTAGCTGCTACAATTCAGTCTGGTTTAGTCACATAACCTAAAATCAATGGCAGTTTATGTTAATTCACTGGCTGTGAACTGCAGCAGTTAAAGCATCTGATTCATGATCCCCGGTGGATTATGCTGTGGCAGCTGAAGAAGTTACTGCTCCAGCTGTGGGGGAGGTCACCTCTCTAGCCTGCTGCAGCTAAATGTGACAAGGAAAATGAATCAAAGCTGCAAGGCATTTTCCTCTGGTTTGGGGAGAGTTGTTTGTCCAGGCTTTCTATTATACAATAAGTCTTGTGTATGCTTCAAAGGAAGTTTGATGCTAGGCTCCATTCAGTATCAGCTACTCAGCCTACAGTGCTCCTTCTGCATCCTGCTGATTGAGTTTTAGTGGAATGAGTGTTTCATACAGGTCCACAGAGATGTTCATGGCCTGTGTTCCTAGTGGAAGAAAGTGTCTGCGTTTTTACTGCATGTCCACCTGATACTTTGTTGTGTTCCACTGTTGTTCAAAACATATGGCTTGTTCTCAGCACACAGTTTATTCAGAAAAAATAGGCTGAACTAGATAAAGTCTGCTTGCTGATTGTATTTGCTCTGGGTATGCATGTCACCCTTTTCACCATTGCTATTCTTCCTAACCAACATTCATCCAAACAGTTAACACGACAGGCACTAAGGTGAACGTGTCTCCTGACATCAAACATTTTGCCATGCTGATTGGATTATCAGAAGACCAGGGTTGGAATGCATGTTTTCCTCCCAAACTGAGTTTTATTTATTTATTTATGTAAAGCCTCAGCAAATTTAATCACTGTTTTGTTTCTACTGCCTTGCAGTGATGGTGTGTTAGAATTTCCATTTCTTAATATATCTTACAAATGTCACTGGAATTTATTATCTGAAACTGCTTTTTAGGACACATTAGGTATCTCTATGGTATCTGGATTCCTGGAAGGCTAATAGTGTTTATTCTCTGGGCTCTCTGAAAAAAATAGCAGCTACAGACATTTGTTAGTGTGTTTCTTGCATAATGTGCTCTCAGACCTTTCACTGAACCTGGCAGTCTAGGTCTTCCTGTGTTTTTGCAAGCACGAGCACCTGATATGTAGCTTTTACTTTTGCATCTGGTCAGAGTGCCCAGAAGGTCAGTATAGTGAGATTCATCTAACCTAATCTTCTGAGTCACTCACCCAAGCTCTTTTAAGTCTGGTGAGAAACAGACACTTCCAATGTGTGATTCATCTCATCCTAATATAGATCTCCAAAACAGGTCAAGTGTATGCATTCTAGAAATGCCTGAAGTTAGATGAGCTGAATCTCCTCCCATGTGTCCCAAGAACTGCAGTCAATAGCAATTTTGCTGCGGATAGTTCTATTTATTTCCCTGGTGTTGCTGAGCGTAAAGTTAGGTGTCATTGCTATCTGTCACAGACTCCTCAAAGTTGTCTCCATATTAATACGCTGGAATGCTGTGCATCCATTTGGATTTCCATGAATCCTTGAAGTCCCTATTATTGGTGAAACTGATATCCTTCCATTATAAATTGATACCAAATCACACTCCCAAACATCTACAACTACTCCATGCTATGCAAAATGAGGAAAAATACCTATTCTTTTCTTCTGTAATTCTTGGTTTTGGCAACAAAAGAGAAGGAAGGTCATTTCTAATTTAGCTTAAGGCACATGAGAGCAATGCTTAAGTATATGTAAATATGCAGTTTATTCAATGCAGTTTATCTAAGAGTTGTTTAGCAACAATACTGCCTCTTTCCACTCGCTTTATTATTCCTATATGTTTTTTCTTGTAATAGCATCAGAAGTATGAGACAGCACTGTGGCTGGTGAATTGTTTTTATATATTTCCAGGAAAAATATGTCCAGAAGACATCCCAGCCTTTGCATACAACTTGCTACAAGAATGCTGCAATATATTGCCAGGATATAATATTTGTTTTCTTTATGTGTCTACTGTACATATTGGTTATGCCCCATATAGTGTCAGTATGCTCATTATTTCATTTATTTCAGTGCCAGTACAGTGCTTTCTGTACTATCTGTAACATTAAACAATCAATTCTCTTTTCCTTGGAATTGCTTGTCTCCCTGATTTAGGCTATTTCAAAGGACTCCAGTCAGTGTGGCCATGGCCAGTGATGTCCTAAACAAGGGACTCCCGTTGGGAGACCCGCCAGAGAAGTGCCAGTTCCTCTTTCTTGGACTGCTCTGGCTGACATTAAGTCATAGGTAGGCAACTTACAAAAGAGGTTTCTTCACCTATGAAAAAGCGCTGACTCACCCTACTTACCCTGTGATGAACCTTGGACTGTAACCCCACCTATTCCTGTCTGAAGGTTACAACCTTTCTCAGAGAAGAATACAATAAATTCGCCATGTTTTCCAAAATCCACTGAATGGCTCCAGAACCTTGGACTCGATTGATAGTTCTGTTTGCAATTGGCAATATCCAAGTGAAGTTGTGATGGTAACAGCCTATAATTTTAATTAGCCTTTGCTTGTTTGCTGTTTCATTTTGAAATCTCCTGCAGTGCTGTGGAAGTCTTTGTAACCTGGCACATTCACTGATGCCCTATTGTCTATTCATCATTCTGTTTCCGGTTTGCCGTGTGCTGCTGCCTGGTCTTTGCATTTGCTGATAGAGCATTCAGACATTATTTTTCCTTCCACTGATAACATGCTTTCTCATCAAACCTTTCCCCCATATAATTTTCCTATACTTAATCACACAGCAGCTGCCACCCTCTCTTTTCATTTCTGTGCATTTATAACATAGCCAGCAATACCAAACCAATGCTGACTATTCATGATGCGGTAGTATGTGCCATTGAGCAGGAGCTGCTTCATGCTTTGTAGGTATATGTTGACAGCTTCGTCACTCTGGCCAAACATTTAAATTTCTTCTATGGTTCTAACAGGGGAAAATGGGGATTTTTCACTCCTTTGTAGAAAAGTCTAATTCACACTCAGATCTCTTACCTCAGTAGGGTAGTATATACATTTTCTTTCCTTTGATCTTTTAATGATTACAGTATATATATATATAAAAAAAAAAAAAAAAAAAAAAAAAAAACGAGGCAGAGAAGACCAGAATTTCTGCATTTACATTAACATTTTGGTTTGCAGCAGTAAGACAGTTTTGAAGTAAAACCCCTGATCATCCTCACATAGTTTGTTCACTCATTTAGTTTGCACAGCTACGCTGGTGTGTATAAATTTGATCACATTTGGAGGAAAATAATCAAGAAATTGAGAACTGTATCCAATGCACTTCACACTAATGGGAAAACAAAGGCCAAAAAGAATGAATGGTTTTTTTAAGGGACAACCTTAATTCATGTGTTTGTTTGGAACATTTGGTCATGAGGATCAGCCTAAATCTAGCCTGCAATAAATTCCCCAACCCTTGTAGCATGTAGATGTGGTGGCCTCTTCACTAGCTGCTTTGACCTAGTAATCTGCTTCTATCACTCTACATTATTTGGTAATGTAGAAAAGGCCGTTGAACCTTAGGCTTTGTAGGAAGATACCAAAATAAGCTTGGTCAACATGGCCTCAAATTCACTTGTGCCATGTCAATATTGGTACTGAGAAAGCACTGACTTAAAAAAATCCATTAGAAACAATCTCTTCCAGCTGTGGTCTGAGGATATTGATTTCAAAACTAAAAAGTTTTAAATCAGATGGTTACATGAGGACTTCCCACAAAAATGCTCTAACTTTTAGGACCAATGTGATCAATTTCACTTGAAATGTTTCTGCTTATTATAGCTGGCAGCACATATCCTAGCAAAGCTAATCAATAAGCACTAACACACAGATTGATACCATCCTCTGTCAGGCAGTTAGGAATTTAATATGTTTGCAGAACAGGGCCCTGGGAATAAAAAGTGAAAGAAAAATGTACGATTTTATTGACTGTGTTCCTATGACCCATTCCCTGTACATATTTACTCCATTTGTCACAAGGTAGCTGGGCTAACCATATATGCCTGTGAACCACTTCATATCAACCTAACAATTCTGCACTGAACTATAATGTGACTTAATAAAACATCATATTCAGAAGCTTGTAACCTAATCAGATATTATTCCAGTATTTACAGAAATACTCAAGGATACTTTTTCAACAAGGGATAGCCACAAGACTGATTGAAATGTTCTGCCTTCAGTCGTTGCAATGAAATGTTCTGCCTTCAGTTGTTGCAATGGCAAATGTGTTCAATTACAGACTTTTTGGAATGGAAAGAGAATTTGTTTTCTTTACCATTCTCATGCTTCAAGGAGATAAAACCATTTTTACTGAAATTGAAAACAAATGAACCTTTGGACAGGCTACTTTTATTACCCATGGAAACTATCTGGAAAAAAAAAAAAAAAAAAAAAAAAAAAAAAA
>CM021765.1:21473007-21587620 GCA_011076525.1 Nettapus auritus
AAAAAAAAAAAAAAAAAAAAAAAAAAAAAAAGATTTACCTTAGTTTCCATCTTCATCTGCATACAGTAAATTCCAGTGGAGTGGGAAAAATACAGTTCAAAGGCAGACTCTTCTCTGGAAATAGCAGCCTTTAATGCACTTTATGTTCTAATGACTCTTGATTAACTCATACAAAGGAGGTTAGCTCTGACCCCTTACAGAAGTACATATAGTACTCTCCTCCATATAAAACTGAAACACGAGAAATGTGTTTTCCAGAAGAAGGTACAGAGATTGAATGAAATTGAAGAACAATGTGAATACTGAAAATTTAAACACATTTCTGAGAAGCTAACAGAATTGTCAATTAGAGATTAGACTGAGCTTGAGGTCTGGAATAAATAATATGAAAGAGATTTTGAGGAAACTCACAACAACCATATGATGAGCCAATGAGAACTTGCATTATTAAGAATGAAGGGTACTGACAATTGATATTACATTGATACTGTAGGTATGATTATCCAAAATACCATAGAAAAGAGACCTGTCCAGTTTAGAATAATGTTCAAGAAAAAATAGCACTAGGATGAGGGTAACTAAGAAAAAGAGCAATGTTCTCAGAACTGATGGCTACTACAGAACAGCAGTTGTTCCTAGGTGGGATCTTGTCTATAGAGCCACAGGCCATGGCAGACACATTTCATAAAAATACATTCACAGTCTTGAGAAATTCAAGGATTTCTGTCATCTACAGCAAACATATAAGCTAAGTCAGCCAAATGAATTGTGTTGATAGCACAGAAAAAACAGTCCTCTAAAAAGAAAAAAAAAAAAAAAAAAAAAAAAGGTTCATTTGATTTGTCCAGCAAAAAAAGCCTTACTCATTTTACACACCATATACTCATTCTAGACAGTTATTCTAATTGTGCACATGGAGGTTTGTACTAGGAGATATGATAGGTGGGTAAGTAACTATGCATGCTAAATACTATTTCTCCCATAGTAGATTGGACATATTAAAGCCTGTAAATAGGCATGACATTTGGATTTCAACCTGTAATCCCTAATCCCTATTATTTTCAGTATGACAGGCTAATGCAGAATGAACCACTGCTTGCCTACTTCAGGTATTGCATTTATTATAAAAATAAGATTTAGAATCCTTGCAACTTTTGAAGATAAAAAAGAAGTGTTTGGTATTTGGAGAACAATGAGGAGATAGGTAAAGCTGGAGAAATACACTGTCTCAGTAAAATTAGCTGTTACCATATTATGAATTTGTTGCATGCACATCTCTGATACAAGTCAATGGTTGCAGACATTCGTGTGCAGTTTTTTTTGAGGCCATAAGCAGCTGTGGCTGCAAATAAATTGATGTCTTCTCAGCCTTCCAGAACTGGGGAGATAAGATGCTACACATTGCTTGTTTGCACCAGAAAGTCTATTAAGAGGTCACGATTGGACCAAGTACTGACTGTGCCCCAAGATGTAGTGGATGATAAATAAAATAAACTAAAACTCCCCCCAGGTAGGCATCTGGTGCTGTTTGTGCATATTCTATGCTACCTCCAGTTGTAGGTCTCCTTTAATGGTTCAGATCTTGCTTATCTTAGGATATCTTTAGTGACTTAAGTTTAAGCAACAGCATCCTGAGCCTAGTGTTCAAACAGCACGAGGCACTTCTGAAATAAGAAGTAATTAGTTTTAATATGTTTAACCAGTAAGGTGGATTCGGTTCCAAATTCCAAACTGTTCTATCGTTACTTAGATGACTGGAGAAAAAGAGGTGATACGAGAAACTTTTATTTTCAGTGGCTTAGCTTTTGAGACAGGAAGTTTGGGGCTGTGTTGAAGAAGCCCATGTTCTGTTACATATTTGTAACTACTACCTGAGTAATGAATGTCTTTCTCAGACACTTTGGGTCCATTTTCAATTTTTGTACTAAACCAGAAAGAAATGGCAGAACATCACACTACAAAATAATGACAGAGTGAGGAAAACAAGTGAAGATCCTCCAAATAAATGGGAGGACAAAGAAGAATCACAATTTGCCTCAGTTCAGAAGAGGTAGTTCATTAGTTTGTAATAGGAAACTGGAAAACCTTAGTTTCAAGACTCTAATCTGGCAAACTTTTATTTTGTTTTGGAACATTAACAGCTAGATAATAACATGGAGATTTCTCAGATGAAAAGAAGAACGTTGACAGAGAGCACAAAGATGGAGAATCTTATAAGGAGGAAACATGGGATGAGTACTGGCGTAGTGAAATTAGGCATTAGAGTGATGTTAACCTTACCTATTTAAATCCTAATATTTGTATTTCATTTAAATCCTAAAATCCCAATACTTCACAAAATCTTGTAATAGACTCTTATTTTTATGTTGACATATTTCTCAGCAAAACTGTTCCTGGCATTATAATCTAAATGACAATGTATCTGAGCGATATCTAGATCAGTATAGAATATTCTCCAGTGGAAACAAGAAATGGATGTTTCTTATCTGGTAGTTCAGTACTCTCCTTCTCAAAATCAGCTAATTATACTGAGTTCTCTTTCTTTTCCAGTAAAGATGCATTTATCTAGCCACTTACCTGATCTTAAAAACTGTTATGCCCATCATTACGCAAAGCTGACTCATAGAATGGATTCTGCAGTTTTGATTTGGTGTCACTGTTTATTCTTTTCTTATGTTTTCTTCTATCTTTGAAGTCTGATTTACATCATAAGAAATATTTTTATGCTACAGAGCTGCTGAATCAGCAGGAAGAGAGTTAAAAAAATGTTAAAAGGTAGTAGTCACAACTAATATTCTCACAAAAATGCATTATTTCATATTTAAATCCTCACCTTCCTAAACAAAAGATTTCCTGGCATACTGAATATGTATTTTGCTTTTTACAAATAAAAACAGCTTACTGTTTTTATTTGCAGTGATTTACATTATTACTTCTCTGTCTGTTATTTTTATACTAGAAAGAGCAAATGCATTCTCCTTACTTTAAAAGAATGTAGACAGTACAAAAAGAAAGCCATACCTACCAGCATAAAATAAGATTGTGCTGGCATGGCCAGTTTGTGTTTCTAACTTATCTTGATTGCAGGTGTGGGAATATGCTGAGGATAGAGGGAAGACATGGCCATTCAAATCAATCTGCATAATATGTAGGTGACTAATTTTCTAAGTAGGAAGCAAATATAAGATCTGTTGAAATCAGTGGGAGGTTAGGTCCTAAAATATCCTCATGCATCTGGCACTTAAGGATATTTTTAAATAGCGTAAATTCTACCTATATTGAAGTATCTTGTCAGTAGAGGAATGTTTCAGATCGCCTACACAAGGTGCCAAGAGCTAGACAAGGTGCCAAGCAATATGAAACCTTAGGCACAAGAACTTAGAATTTAAACTCCCAATCTGTAAAAACCCTTCTACCTCCACAGCATAGATACCAATAAGGTACTCATTTTAATGGGACTCAGTTACCTATCTCATTTCTCAGAAAGCAGAGGTCATTGGATTAACATGAGAAGCTGAAGGAGAACTAGAGGGGCAAATGGGTTTTAGCCACAGCTGAGCTGAATCAACAATCCTAGTAAGAAGGCTGTACAAATTATGAACTTGAAGAGAGCTTTTAGATGACAACGCTAGAAGATAGTCCTGGAGAGGGAAGCTATGAAGTCCCTGAAACTCAAAACAGGGTGACTCACCTGTGTGAGTCAATTAAGACGTGAGAAGGAAACTGAACCTAGTAACTCTAAGACTGTTCCTGGTCATATAGAGATGCTCTTATTCAAAGGTCTTAAACTGTATGTGTGGAACCATTAGAGGCTGAATCTCCTTATGCAGTGTTTTACAGGTTTTAGTCTAAACTACTAAATCTCTCACAATTTATTTGCTCTCTTGTTCACATTATATTCTGAACTAAGGTTAGTAATTACATGGACTCAAATCAATTCTATTGTACATTGGAATTCTCCCTAAAACATATTTTTAATTAGTTGTTTTGGTATGTGTAGGTAAAACTGTAAGAAAGAATTATTAAAAAAAAAAAAAAAAAAAACTGAAAAAAAAGAATCTTTTCAGTTTCTCTGTAAATGTTGAAGATTCTGTTTTCAGCTTTGTATGCATAGCCTATGGGAAATAAATGATGTGTCAGTACTCAAATATGCCAAGAGAATGCTGATATATTGTGTGTTTCAATCCCAATTATCCATGGGCTGTTTATCCAGGTTACAGATTAACTCTGTCATGGATGCAAGAAGATGGAGTTGTCTCTCTGCATAGCTGGTTGGTTTTGGCTTGTATTAACACAAGCACAGTAGAAGCATCTTTTCAGCTTTCATGCAATACACACCAATAACACTTGTAAATCTGAGGTGGCTGTATGCAGACGTGGTGTGGGCATCTCTCTTACTACTATTCCCTTCTGTGTAGTGCCAGTTCTCATCTGAGTGGCTTGGGTCAAATCTGGCTTCTTAGCTCCCTCTCAGAGATGGTACTACTGGATCAAAGGTAGTTTTGGCAAAGCCCTGCAGCCTCAGGTTTTAAGAGGGCCTGCCAGCTTGAACTCAGTACAGCAGCAATGCTCAGAGCAAATCTGATGTGGTGCTGTGTCTGTCTTAGGAAGCCTCCAGGTCAGCAGCACTGGAAGTGGAGTAGATGAGTGAATAGTTTGAGCAGGCCTGGTCCTGAGCTGTCCCTGTGTAGATCCACAAGGGATGCCTCCTCTTAACATTTGTCATGTTACTTGATCTGGGATGAACCCAGCCCCAGATTCTGTGACTGTATGTACAGAAGGCTTAACTGATAACAGAGAACAGCTACAGAACAAAGTTTAAGGCAAAACACTACAGCCACCATTAAAATTAGCACGAGTCATTTCAGCTTGTCATGAGATAAAGTCTGCCTGGCTACTTCTCGTTTTTAATTGCTCTCTCTTGTTTTTCTCATTGCATAAGCCAAATAATAAGTTTAAGTCTGCTTTATCAGCAAAACTGTCGATTATGCTTGTGTTCTAGTAACCCAGTCAGCTAAAATAAGCTTCTTACTTCTCAGCCTTCTGTCCTCTCTTCAATCAGGGAATATGGGACAGATGTATCACAGGGGTCATAGACTGCCCATTGGCACTGTATGTGAGGCATAATACACAGCAGCATAGCTGCTACCACCATCATGTGGGATGAGTACATTCTCTCTCTCTATAGCAGGTGGCTGTTTCTGGCTCTCCATTTTCATGCCTACACAGTAGTTCTTTCTCCCTCGTTTGAAATCAAAGACTCAGTGAAAGCAGGGCTGAGTCTTGAAGCTTATGCCCTTTAAAATAGACCCTTTCAGTCCTTCTGCAGCACTGTAACAGGCCGGTGCCACAGTGTGCTATGAGCAGAGCTGCTGAGGTGGATACATGGAGTGTATTATTTGGAGGAAACAGTAAGACAACTGCATGTTTCTCTAGAGTTGTGCACAGAGCCAGAGAAATTGCAAAGATCCTTTTTTTGTTGTTGTTTTCAGACGATTTTATTTGAGGAAAACTACATACTAAAATGTCACAGCTGGAGGCCCAGGAAATTATCCCATATTCTTCCCCTATTTTGGAGAGAAAATGGGAGCTCCAAACTTCCATTTTCTAAACCAAGGTATAGTTCCCAGGAATCCTCCTTTCAGACACACTAGATTCCTGCTAGCTGTCTGATAACTACCCATGAGGGAAGCTTGTTCCAGAAGCTAGCTCTTCTTCATTGCTTCCCTTGTCTCTCCCCTCCTTCACCCACAGAAAGCATTCCCACATTAAAACTGATAAGGTCCAGTCTGCCTGGATCGGGCCTCTTCAGGGGATTTCGATAGCAACAGTCTAACATTCTATACTATCAAATGCCTTCAAGCCCACTGCTAGAAAATTGTATTTTTGATTTTAGGGTCATTTAATCGATTTATGTGACTGAAATTATCAATGACAGACAAAGGAAAAGAGGTGAGTATGCCCAGACAGGAAACTTCCCAACCATCACAATCTACTCTTTGTCAGACATCGTGGGCCACAGCATCACACATTCAGACTTGCACTGTTCAGCCCAAATCTCCTAAAAAGGTGTCACTTGTTACAGATCCCCCAAAAGGGAGGAAAACTGACTGACGTATAAAAGTTTAGAACTCAGGCTTGCAGTCAAATTGCTGTTTCAATAGCTTACTGTGATGATCTGAGAGCTGAGGTAACTGCGTGGATGCAGCTGAAGCTGTATGACTTCACGTTGTGTTTTCTAAGTGTAGGCTGACAGTCTCTGCACCAGCTGAGCAGAAGATGTAAAGCCACAGAAAGCTGATCAGGAGTAACGTGATGCAGTTATTACCAAGTTTTCAGTTGACATTATGGTTCAGATTCCTTCCTTTTTAAAGTGAATAAATGAAACTGGTTTTTGCTAGACAACATCTGACGTAAGGAGGAGATGGCATGAAAGGCTAGTTTGTCTTTCTTCTGTGAGATGGTCTGAAGTTCCAGTCTGAGAAACTACTTGTGTGGCACAGATGCTTTTAGGACTGACTGTATTTCATCAAAAACTGTTGGAGATTTGAAGAGTTATAAATAGATCCTACTTCATTAGCTGATACCTCGAAGACTTCAAGCACAGGTGCAGGGATTTCTACAGGGATGAGAGGAAAGATCACTCTCAGTGGAAGTGCTCTGTCCTTGACAGCCTAAAAAATCACAAATCACTTTTCTTTTTCTTGTTGCTGAATGAAATATAACACTTAAACTGATAAAAGCCACAGAGAAAGAATTATAAGACATCAAATATTGCTTCTAGTAATGCTTCCTTGGATTATTCTCAATTTTGAAATAATATGAAAGGAAGTTACTTTTAAATTGATAACATTGTGAAAATGTGTCAGGATTGGCTCCCAAGAAGATAGAGAAAAATGGATTCATGGAAAGTATGGCAGCTGAATGGAATATTAATAATCTCCTTCCCTTGCATATTAAACCCCAAAAAAGAAACAGCAAACACTTTAGAAAAAGTTGTCTCTGTCATGAACATCTGTTACCAGTCAAGCAAATGCTAACTACAGTAAGCAGCCTTTCTTTCATCCTGTGCAGAGGTTCATCATTACACACCTCCAAGTTCAAAATGAAGGTCAGATTGGAAAGGTGAGAAACATAAGAGTCCTTCAGCAAGTCCTGAAAGAAATCAAGTTTATAGCTCTTTCTTTTTCCCAGTATCATTCTGATCAGTAGATTGGAGACACGTCACCTTTGTAGTACAAACAGGAAGAGTTAGCATAGCAACAAAGACATAACAGCAGCTGAGCAGTGATTTTAATGGAGAAGAGGGCAATAAGAAGAGTTCAGCTAATGGCAACAGACAAGGAAAACTGCACAGTCAAGGAATTTCTTAGTCTTGAGGATCTGAACAGTTCTTCTGGCTGAACCGAAGCTTTTAAAGATCTATTGAAGCCTATCAGAATGTAATATATTATTAATAATAAGTCAGTGATTGAAATGAAAACCTTTAGCAAGTGAAATGTTTTGACTGATGATATTACATGGGGATATGAAGACTGGGACCTATGCAAAAACAAGTTGAGAGTCTTATAGCACCAAATAGGCTGAGATTCTTACAGCACTAAGATGTAATTTAGCATAGTAATTATTACACATTTTCATAGCTGTATCCACATGCCTAAAATATTATCATAACAGTTGCTATAGTGTTACCTCCCCTAATTTGTAGTTTTATGTATGTTTTTCCTTTATTTGTAGTCAGAAAACTAAGCCAAAGGAATCAGGTTTATGTTTTGATCTGGTGTGGTTGAATATTGAGTTAATTCTTGAAAATCCTCACATCAGGACTCTTAGTTTTAGGTTTACCATCAACAGAGATCAACTTCCCTATACAGTCACGCTCTTGAATCTAAAGATATTAAAAAGGTATCTAAATATAGCAAGAGATATTGTAATTCTGGAGAGTGAGGTTTGTAGACTGGGTGTGTGAAGAAAAATGGATCTTAAAAGTAAGGTGTGAAACAACTAGATGGACAATGAATGACAGAGCAAGTTAATACTTAGGTTGCATGTGCTTAGTTTACTGTGGTGGTACAGTACACTCAGTTTAAACTAGGTTTGTTTTTTTTTTACCTGCATCAGAATACTTCAACACTTAGAAAATTCACTTACAAAATAACTGGGAAGCTGCAGCATCAGTTCTGTAAATGCTGTCAGAATTCACTTTCTACTAACTTACATTTTGTTAGAAAATAAAAATAGAAAGGAATTCGAGAGGTTATTTTCACTCTAGTGCTTTTGAATAGTCACATAACAATTAAATTCAAATACTATGTAAAAACAGGTATGATTTATTTCATCCTTCACTAGTCTTAGATGACCAATGCACATAGGCACATATAGATGGTCATGCTGATCAGTTAAGATAATCAGTACTGTACACAATACTCGAAGACATGACATTTACATTACATTAACACTTTTCTATTTAACTTGCTGGAGATACTTTTTGTTACGTCTTAGGTTCTTTGCTCTGTGTTAACAACTCAGAGCCCTCATCTAATCAGCTAGTTCATTTCCTCCCAGTCACACAGTTCTTACCATTTATAGCATAGATTTTTTGTTATTGCTCTGTAACTGCACCCTGATGAAGAATCAACAACTATACAAGTTATGACTGTCTCCAGGGTCATGAGATACTGTATGATAGCATGATGCTTCTCTGTGTTGCAGATGCTTCCCAATTTTACATCTCTAACAACATTCCAGAAAAAGGTCCCTATGCCTTTCTGTTCTTTCTCCTACTAGATATTATGGTTTTCACTTTTCATCCTGAACTATGGTTATTAATGAAAACTGAGAAGACAACAGTTAATTTAGTTTTCAGAGAAACTGAGACTATCATTACTTAGTGGTTTCTTTCTTTCTCCTTTTTTTTTTTTTTCCTTTTTTCCTGAGATTTTCCATGTATATGACTCAGAAAGCTTGCTCTATTTATTTTCTTGTCTTCCGCCAGTTTTATTCAGCTTCATTCTCACTTTGCCCCCTTCTGTGTTTGAAGACAATTTTACCCTCATTCCCTTCCCTTTCTAAGTACACTTCTGCATTCCTTTTGGACTCTATTCTTTCTTCTAATATCTCCTTAAAATAATACTCACTATCTTAAGTTATCCTTTTGCTTCCTGATCTTGTAATGCTTTTTTTTTTTATTTTTTTTTTTTTTTTTTTAAGTGACTGAATGTATTTTTCAGCCAGGAGGCTCAACCAATGGGACATTTGTGTCATTTGTCCCAGTAGGAAATCAGTTAATTCTTCTGGCTCTTATCAGAAGTCTCTTTAACCTTATAGTCTCATCTAATTCTTGTATTAAATACGTCCTGACAAGTAACACTTTTTCTACTGGATTTGCTCAAATAATAAGTCTACAGTTTCTTAGCCAGGCCTCTTGGGTAATGAGATCCTGCCTCTTCACTAGGCTTTTAAGAATCTTTAATAGTTTATTCTCTTCTTTCTGTCTGAGAGTCATGTTTCCTTCTTTTTCTCAATATCTTGAAAACCATTAATATTTCCCGTGGTCTCTCAGTCCTGTTTTTTTGTTGTTGTTGTTGGTGTTTTTTTTATTATTATTATTTATTATTTATTTATTTATTTATTTTCTTAGTGAAAAAAAAAACTTTATTTTCTTCATTACTGTTTTGCTTTTTTATTCATTTTGTCTTGCAGCAAGTTAGCGTTGCAACGTCTCTTACTTTGTCCTCATTTCCTTCTGTCTTCATGTTGTCTTTACTTACACTCTTCATTTATGTCTGTTCTTCTGATTTTGCCCAATGCATGTGTGGAAATCTGAAGTTTTTTGTGCTTCTGGCTGTTTTCCCTCAAAAACTCAAGCTCATACTTAGATTGTGTTGATCACTGCCTACACTCAAGCACTCAGCTCTTCTCTAATGAGTTTTGTCAATTGATATTTCGTGCATTAACAGGCTCCACGAAGTTTCCACCAAAGGACAATATAGACCCTGAAACCTTCACATCCAGTAATCTTGATTGTCTTGGCAAATCTTAAGGTTTTACCCACTGAACACCACTACAGCTTTCTTACAACTTCTCAGCTTTAAGGAAAAAAATCTCCTGTTATGCTTCCATAACTCTGACTTCATTCTTTTATAAGATTTTGCCTAGGTCAATGCTGTCAGCTCACTGAGACTTAGCAGTTAAATGTTTTTCAGCTGTGATCAGTCAAAACCAGGAAACTCTTTTAACACAACTAACTGCAGTGCCTCAATCCTACTCATGAAGCGAAGTTGTGATTAAGAAGCTGGGAATATTCCGAAAAAGCAGAACTGGGGGCTTTAAGCATGTTACCTGGAAGAGACAAAAGCCAGCAACAGAATAAAAAGCAAAACATTCTAGACTGTTCTGCTAATTCAAACATACATTTTTAAAACAGTGAGTGAGACATTTATTTAAATTGAACAATCTTTCATAAAACAATGAGACAATTTGACCGTGTTGTACTACATTTTTTGGCACAAAGTTTGTTTGTATAAAGATTTTTACTTTCATTTAATATAATAAATTTAAAGTTCCAATCTCCATGATTTTTTTAATGATAGTTCAATGTTTTTTTAGCTGTAAACTGAACCTAGGTTGTAACAATTACTGTTTGTCTTAAGTAGGCAAGCATACAATTATTATTATTATTATTATTATTTGTAAAGGCATAATTGCTTTGCATACCAATGTCACCTGCCCTATTGCCAAATTCCTGATCTCTTATTACCTTATCATTTTTCAGCCATGATAGACACCAGAAGAACACTGGGTGTTCTCCTACAGGGCAATTACTTGGATCACTTCCATTATTCTAACTTCTTTTTTGCCCTGATTCCCTAATCCTCTCCTTTATTGTGTCCTGACGACCTGCATCTCTTTTGGCAAGGGAGAGGAAAGAAATTTCCATGTACTTGCCTCAGATTTTATTATTATTATTATTATTATTATTATTATTATTATTATTATTCAGAGCAGAACTCATCTATACTTTTTCCAGGGGTGTCCCATCAGGCTGTGCCATCCTACTTTGCCAGAAGGCTATTAATTATCTTCAATTTCAACCTTAAATATGATATGTGGATGTGTCCGCTTTCCTGAAACATAGTGGATTTTCTGATTTTAGTACAAACTGAAAATCAGGAGAACAGAGAACTTCACTGTTCTGTTCAAAATCCTCCTGAAATGTTCTGGTACTTACTTAACTTTTTTTTTTTTTCTTTAGCAAAACATCAGGCTTGAATGACCTAAAATCAAATTGCTATTTTTTTCTTTATCTGTATCACTTTGCCTACCTCTAGTCCAGACAACTTGCTAAACTTTTGCTTGTAGAGAGAGAAGTATTTTATCCTTCTTCCTCCTGTGAGTTATGCTTTCTACAGCTGATGACAAACAGAAGCATAGTATTATAAAATCCTTCAGAAGAGTGATATGAATGCTACAAATATCCTGAAGGAAGAGCTGAAGTCATGAACTGGGCCATTTCTACAGGCACTTTCAGCTTGATCTCAGAAAGGGGTAGTAACATAACTGTTTTGTAGGAAATCTACTAGAAGTCATAGTAGGCCTTGGGCTAAATCCTCAACTAGGTGCAATGAGGGCGTTCATTAACTTCCATGAAACTACACCAGTTTATGCAACTGGAAGAAGCAGACCATAACACTCTCTCCAGCAGTAGCTTAATAGCACTGGAGTACATTTCAGGGAATTCCCAAATGTTATGTGGAGAAAGGACAAGAAGTGTCAAAGTCAAGGCATCTGATTTATTTCATTTGATCACTTTGTGTGTGTGTGTGTGTGTGTGTGTGTGTGCATGTGTGTGTGTGCATGTGCGCAAAGGGATGCAATCATTCTTTTGGCTGTAAACTCAGATGATCGTTATGGGCTTCCTGCACTCCTGCTGTATTCAGAAGTTGAACTAGACATAGGTCTAAGAAATGGATTTTAGGGGTGACACTCTCCTCTGGGTGTTCTACAGATCCGAAGATGCCCAAGGAGTAGGGACTGATGCAGAGCAAAGACATGGAGGAGCTGCAATGTACATTGTTCCTTCGGTGAAACATCCAGGAAGCCCACCCTGTATAGCTGCCTTCAGCTGAGGTTTAAACCCTCGGTATTTACTGAATCCTACAAAAGTAACCTTACCTCACTGATGCCAGAAAGTGCAATTTCAGTTAGCATGATTATAGCTCAGAAAGCAAAGGCCAGACTCAGTCTGAAATAAGTCGTACTTATTATGTATTACTACTTATGTCTACTGTCATCTAAATGAATTTGTCCTCAGATACTCAAAGAAAGTATTACACGAAGAGCCAGAGTGGATCATATGCTCATTACACATGGCTTCCATTATATAGTAGGCATATTTCCTTCAGGTACTCTTATACACAAGCTGTGGATGCTCAGTTTTTTGGCAGCATAACTACTTGGAAATGTCCCATTCTGTTTGATAAGCCCCAGATGGTAACCAGATGGCTACATGTAACTCTTTGGAAGTGCTGCTGCAGACTAGGAGTAAGAAACCCAAGTAAGTCTACAAACATCTCCCTTTCTTTCCCATAACTTATATTAATAAGGAGTAAAGATTACCATAGTGTATCCCCATTGTTAAATGATGGTAGATGATGTGGGTTCTGTAGATCATTCTCCCATTTCATGAGAAACAAAAACACTGACCCAGACTCTGGGCATTTTCCTATGGTGACTTGTTTACATTTTGGTATACCCTACTTTGTCAAACTGGAGAGAGTTCTAAACTTGAAATTGCTATCAAAATCCAGAATATTATTCTATCTTCATGCTTTCCAGGACTTTAGGAATATAGCAAACTCTGCTCCATTTACACCCTTTCTAAGAGCTCTCCCTTTGACCAACTTAGTAGCCATCCATTTTTAAGGGGAAAGGTACACTATCATGCACTAACCACCTAACAGATGACATGCAGGCAAATAACATGCAGGCCCAACTTTTGGAAATCTTGGCTCTGACATCAATGCCTAGCTCTCAAGAGGATTTCTGTACAAAAGCTTACCCCAGCTCCAGACATGCAGAGAACTGACTCTCTGGATGTTTGTCAGTAGCATCTCTTCCTAAACCAAAATTACAAAAGAGTTGTAACACTTGCTCTACAGTACTTTTCCAGACACTGTGTGTTTACGGTAAGAAAGAGAAGTTATAGGATGGTGATGATTCATACCACCATGGTATTTTCCAGCCACATGCAAAGACAAGGTGATGATTCAACTGCTTCTTCCAATCATGCACCAGGAACTTATAGTAGAATTTGAGCCAAGTTTTTTGTTTGTTTGTTTGTTTGTTTACTTCTCATATCCATTGACTGCCAGTACTCTTCTCTCAATCACCACACTTTTCTCTAAACATAACAAAAAACCTCTTATTAGGCAGAAGGACTGAAAGATGATTTCGCATAATCTGTAATACCAGACATCTTTCTCCCTCTCTCACACATTGTTTTAGTTTGCAGTCAAGGGAAATATGCTGATGGACGATTTAGACATATAAATGAGGCCTGGAGTATTTAAGCATTGCTACTGTAATATTGCTACATTGTCACAAAATGTTAACATACCTCATTGTGTGGAAATACTGTGTTTTTACAGGAATTTCTTTTGGGAAGTTCTTTGTAAGAATTTGTTTGGCTCCAGATGAATTTCTTCTCACCATACTAGTACTTCCTAATGTTGGTTACCAATTTACTGTGAACTTTTGTTTTACCTTCGTTTAGAGCTTATTATGCAGTCATTATTCTGTATTATAAAACACAATAAAATAACTTCTCAATTGATACCTGACACAAACATTTGAACATAATCTGAGTTTAATAGTATCAAAGCTTCTCAGCATCAAACTGTATTGCTCCATGAGACAAAAAATAAATTATTTGCAGCTCTATAGACAAAGGATACATTATGTTGGTTTGTAGTTAAACACATCAGACATTTATTAGGGACAAAAACAATTACATGAGATACTGCATGTGCATTGACAGAAGGATGTACGTGTATGCATGTATGAAGGAGATACGAGACAGCGAAGCAAAAGGATAGAAGGGGGGCATCTTTGATGGGTAATAGATTTAAATGCTGGAAAAAAACTGCCACTCAGAGTGAGAACCAAGATTTTCCTTTAAGTATCATAACTGTCATTTTGATGGTAGAAGAACCCATTGTGATTACATCCACTGAAGCTTCAGTCTTTGCTAGGAGTTCACCAAGATTTAGTTGAATGTTATTATTTTTATGATTTGGTGTTTTGAAACTGTTCATTCTGTCAATGAATTTCTGTCAAAAAGTGCATTACTCCATCAATACCCTATTGTTAATATTACATGTTTTAATGATTTTTAACCTGTCTTGAATATTTGTTCTCTGGGTGTTTCTCATTGCAAAGCACTCTGAATTTTAATTTTGATGTGGTTTAAACTGTTCAGACTTATTAAGAATGCAACAGAATCAAGAACAGGGAAGATCCAAAACAGCTTTGGGAAGTCCCTACAGAAATGTGTTTCCTGCTTTCATACTGCCATCTTGAGTACAAGTATTTAAACTACAGTTACTACACATACAATCTTGCCTTTACTTCCTTTCATTAAAATATCATTTTATATGCTTGAAAGTGGGTTTTAACTATCGCCAAATTAACAAGGATGTAAATATAAACAAGGATGTAAATATATAAAGGAGAACTGGCTCACTTGTGATGACTGTTGAATATTACCACAGCATTATGTTGAACAAACAGAAAGCTGTACCAGACATGAACGTGTTTATTTGCCTTGTCATAGCTATTGTTTAGAACCAGTATTTCCATTTTCAACAAAGTCCAGGAAATAGTTGAAGTAAGAATTGTTTGTCATCTTTTCCAACATGTAGACGTATTTACAGGTTTCTTAATTTCAGGAATATGAAGACAGGGTGCAAGTTTGTAAACACTGAAAATTTAGTTCCCATTATTTTCATATTCTCACACTACACCAGATCTGTCCTGTTGTTTTTCTGTCACTGTCTTCCAGGAGTAAGGATCAACTAGACAGTGCCTAGCTTTCTGTAGCTGGCTAGGGATTTAGAAACTAACAAGACCTGTTTCTCAGAAAGTTTTGGGCTACTTGGTCTCCCATCAGGCTACCTTTCAGACAACCACAGACTGCTGGCTGAGATGGCTGAGATGCTGCAGCTTCATGAATTACTGGTGATCAGCTGAACCCTGCTGCTTATCAGGGTCAATTGAAATAGTTGATCTTGTAGTAACAAGGACTCTTTTATGATAGTACAGTAATGGGAAGGTTATAATAGTTGTCTGTAATAGATGTCTATAAGGATAAATAAAGCCTTACAGTTCATATTTATCAAAGCCATATCTGATGATATATCACCTGATATACATGAGTCAAACTCTTCAGAAACGACCAGCTAGAAAATATGAAAAAGGTCTGTATTCTGTATGGCTGCACGGATTTAGCAAAGCTTCTTGCCCTTCAAGAAACAGTATTCATGAACAGATAGATAGTCCCTTGGAGGGAAAAGAAAAAAGCAATGAACAAACAAACAAAACACAACACAACAACAACAACAACAAAGAAAAAATAAAAAGAAAGCCAAATCTTTGGTATTCACATAAAAGGCATCATGCTGAATATTTGTTTAGTTATGAATATGAGCAGTTTAGCTGAATTAAGAACAATAAAGATTTGTGTGCAAGGAAAAGCTGTATTTTAAAATTAAAAAGATTAAAAGATTAAATCTGGCAAGCTCCCCAAGTCTCTCAGTCAAATATAATGACAGCTTTTAGAGAACTATTGTAATTTTTGTGGTCATTCTGACTTTCTAATAAAAGAATAGTTGTGCAGGTCTCATTCTTAATCAGCCTTCCTTCTTCTTTGCTTAAGTGATACATGGAATCACCATGTGGGAATCAAATTATATTCCTGCCTGCCTACTTCACTTGTGATTGTGCTTAAGACAGGCACAAAATTCTAATTAGATGTTACACATATAATCAAACAAAACCCCTGGCTGAGTGGGCAGGAGAAGCAGATGGGTTATATCATTATGATGTTCCTTATCATAAAAAAATAAAAGAAGAAAAGAAAAATGATTTTATTACAGATAAACAGCAGGGCGAACTGCAAAAGCTTGCCAAAAGAAGTTAACAGGCATTGTACTAAAAATATCTGGTGCCATGTTCCTGGGAAGAGGTCAGATTTAGGCAAATTTCATTCCACCTATGGCATACCTTGAAATGAATCTTGTAATTAATCCCCTCTTTTTGAACCTACTTGCCTTTTTTTTTTTTTTTTTTTTTTTTTCTTTTTTCATTATATGCCTATTTGAAATCAAATTTACTTTTAAAAATGTATGTATTTGAACAAGCTGCCCTACATCCTCACATATTAACGGAAATATGTCATGAATCACTCAATATTTTACAGTAACTTTTGGGAAATAAGTGTTTGCTCAACAAATTTGCTTTTGAAGTATATTGCATCTAGAATATATTCTTCTTGATAGTTAAGAGGTGATTTCTTTGAAATACAAAAATTTCTACGCAGAATGTGGCATCTAAAAAGTGCCATGTCTATTCTTGGTTATGTTTTGAACTGGAAAGAGATGGACACAATCCTCAGAAAGCTGTTATTTTTCACATAGCTTCTTGGAAGGTGTGAGAAATGTACTCCACAACAAAATCTTTTCAGTTCATTTAGTCTTGATTTTATTCTGTAAATTGGCAAAAGTGGCTTGTCCAGTTTTTAATATAACAATTGTATAGTTGAATATAAATGAATATCATAATAATAATACAACTGGAAGATTGCCATAATTCCTTTATTTGATAAAAAACACATCTCTAGAAAACCTTTTGTAACTATGAATATTACTCTTAAATGGTAGAAAATTGTGTGTGTTTATTTATGACTATGCTGTAGAGAGCTCAACTTTCAGATGCCCCGATCAAGTGGATGTGTTTGCAAGCACTAAACTTGTACTTCTCCTTCTGCATGCTTAACAACTATAATAATCTGGTCACCTTTGCTGAGGTTTATGTAGTGTGAACCATTAAGCAGTCAGAACTTTTCAAAAGTAGTCCATATTTGCAGAGATTATAGCCCTCATTCCCTCCTTTTCTGTCTTTTGTTTACTGCAATTTCTGGCTGCTACTGACAATTACTGTCATTGCTTAACTGGAATTTATCTTCTTCATATTTAGATTGTAAATTGTGGGTGCAGGAATGATATATCTTTGTTCCGTCTTCATACAATGTCTAATACAAGGCAGGGCATACATGCTTCTGCTATATACTTAAATAAGTCACTACGCTTGCCCAACTAAGGAAAAAAAATCATTCACTGTTACTTCAGGCAAAAATAAAGAGAAAGAAGCTGAAATAGAAGAGTCACATCAAGAATCACATCAAGGAACTATACTTATAATCTCACACAGACTCTATGTTGCAACTCTAACAGCGATATGTTAAAAAGGGCAGACTCAACCACTGTATATATATGTGTATATATAGTGTAAATATATTTATAGACAGTCTCCCACACTGACAAAAAAAGGAATGTTGGAAAGCATCCAAAAAAGAACAAGTTACTTAGAACTTGAAGGAATTGGTACAGTTAAATACAAGAAAGAGAAAACTAACAGAGTGCGTATGATAATTTTCCAGTATGGAAAATAGCTTTTAGCAGAGAAGATGACAAGAACAATGCAAAATTCATTTTTGTTCGACTAAAGTTGGCACAACTGTCTAACTAGGATGATAAAACACTGGAGCCTACAAGAGCAACGAAATCTCCACTGGCGTGACTCAGGCAAACTATGCAAACAGCTGGTGTATATTTCACCTCCTCAGCTCAGCATCTGATCAAAACAATGCCTTCTAACTGCTTACCCTTAGGTGTTACTGTGTTGTCCAGGTGGAGACATACTGAACTACGAGCAGCTTTTAGGCTATTTGATATACTTTATTCTGCATTATCACATGCATCTGCTAAATTCAGCACTTTTAGTTTGCATAAAATGATATGTTGTCCATATATAAGGAAGTACAGCACCTTAAAGGGTAGGGAGGAGATGTGATCCAAGAAAAAGCTTAACAATGTGTATTTAAATGATATATATCAGTTTTTACTGTGTGCTGCAGATTCAAAACATTAAGGTCAAATCAGTGAGCCATCAGGAGGACAAAGTAGTCTACACCGAAAATGGTGGCTACTTTCCTGTCTCCTGAGTGCTGTTAAATATTAGATTTGAGCTAGCTTCCAAGAAAACATCTGGGCTATGTAGGACCACGTCCAGTCCTAGATCCCTACGGACACATACAGATTCTGAAGTGGCCCAAGAAAATGTTGCTACATAGATGCTTTTACATTACCCTGCCCCTGTGGAAAAACAGATGATAGGAAGTTTTGGAAAGGGGAGTCACATTAGTAAGTATTGGGAATTTATTTAAAACCCTGATCTGAAATGTTCTAAATTACCTTGCTCACTACTATACATTTCAAACGGCAAAAAGACAGTATAATGGGAGACAAAGTAAAAAAGGAAAATGGAGTTACTAAAAATTCCAACACTAAGCAGCAAAACTGCATCTAAATCCCCTCCAAATGCAAAGAGCAAGAGCAGAATACTCTATAGGCCACTAGTGGGTAGGCCCCTATAGCAGAAACTTTGATAAATGTTCAAACCACAGTTCTCTTCAGGAAATTGTGGAGTGGTCAGTAGTGAAAATGCAGGCTGCAATCCTTTGAGGCCACGTTTTCTGCACCTTATTTATATATTCATAACTTTAAGCAAGGAAATTTGTTCTTTCTTGTTCCTCTGTCATCTACATCAATTATTAAAGAAAGCATCTGTATAAATGTAACATAAAATTTTCTGTGAAGGTAGTTAAATTACAAGTTTCCTACTTTCTTCTGAGAAATAAGCCCTCTTGCATGTCTGAAGAAAGAGCAATGATTGTGAAATATGAAATATGAGAGGGAAGAGCTAAACACAAACACTCTCTAAGACTGAAGACTCATCTGATGTCGAAGAGACATTTCATTGTTATAACACTGGAAAACTCAGCATCACCATTCCCATTTAAAAACAGATGCAGGGCTTGGCATTGAACGGTACTGTGCTGCAAAGACCACTTGGTGGTGGTGTTGTGCAGCACCCTTGAAAGCGCAGCCCCGGAGAAGGGCACCAGCTCTCATTCTCAGCCACTAGGACAGTGTGTGAATGCAACCAGCCCCAGTCCTCTGCAGCTCACAAGTTGCCCACTAATATACTGTCAAGAAAAGCGAAGTATTATCAAACCATATTCTACGAACCCCCGTTGAAACCAGAAATTACTGAGGTTCAGTCTGAAGTTATATAAACAAATCTGTACCTACCACGTGTAAAGTCCTTCTCCAATTTCTTCCAACTTTCTAAAGTGAACTGTTTCAGACTCTCCACAAAATATTCCAAACTAACAAGCTGCCAGGAATCTTCCTGTTACCGGTCTATTTTCAGAGCGACAAAGGTTTATATGATCTTCATCCCTTAGCCTAACTTCACTCTTTCTCTGGTTAATACTGAGTTGAATAGGTTGCTGGGATAAGGAGAGCAACCTGGCAGAACAAGAAGTCATTGCAGTCTTAGCACTATTTATCCCATGGTGCGCTAAATTAACCTGGCCTGAACGTGACAAATGCAACTAAGACATATGAAGTAACATGAGCTACCTAGTTTAAAATGAGCTTGGCTACTTTTCCTTTGTACTGGGGCACTGATGACCCTCAGCATGTTGTGCTCATGTAGATAGCTCTAATGCTGGCAGCTTGATTCAAGAAGCCTGTAGGCCCTGGTCATTGCATGAACAACTATGCACAGATGATCAGCAGAGGGGGAAGTACAATTCCAGGCAGTTGGGCATGGCTTCAAATTATGACAACTCTCTCAGGCCTGCAGATATTACAGTGCTCTGGTAGCTGGCATTCAAAAACATGCAGTTCCTGAGAGCTGCAGGTCATGTAATATCTCATCTCTGTGTTTCCTGTGCTAGCTGATAAGATCCATCACCTTTCTAAATCGTTCACAAAAAAGGGCAGTACATACAGGTGCTCAACCAGCCAGCTCTGATGCTTTGCGTAACATTAGGTGTTCTCGTCTTGTAAACCCAACCTTCACTTGCACAGAGTGCCATACAAGTGTCTATGTCTTGTTTTCTACTGAACAGTTCTCCATTTCCTCCTGGCAGGTCTAATGCTAGACCTTGTGAGCTTCTGCCATCTTTATACAGAGGGTAACTTCACTACTGGTTTAAGCCAAGCTAACTGCAGATTGCTGCTGAAATCAGCAATTCTACTCTTCTTTTCTATGCATTCGAGTGCAAGCTGACAAGCAAAAAGGGGCTTATTAACTACACTGTCTAGGTGAAGTACAGCTCCGTAGTTTGATAGACTACTTGACAATCTTGCTTGGTGCATGCAGAAGCCTTTTTCATATTCTCACAGATGACTTTTGTAGTCATGTCTTCTTCAGACAAAATGGCGCGAGAAATCAGGGTGCATCCCAAGGTACAGTGTTTGGGAGCCTGGAAATGTTACAGGGGATACGTTTCTACATGAAACTGCTACAAGAATGTGTCCAGAGAACAGCATTTTGCCATCAGGCAGGAGCAGGTGCTCATGTTTGGGAGAAAGTTTTCATAGGCAGATATCTAACTTTGGTCCTGTGCTCAACATTAATTGCCAGTCTGTGAGCACTAAGGTGGGCCAAAAGGCTTATCAGTTCATTGAACTATCTTACATATGCTATTGCTCTCAATTTCTTATATTGAAGAAGTAAGATGGCACAGTCATATATGACAGAATAAAAGTCTCAAGCTTTACAGGAGAGGTGAAATCTTATTTGTAAAGACTGGGAATAAAACTTATTATTACTATAATGTATTCAAAACGCATTATCATATGTATCCCATATTATAATGTATTCTAAAAAATACTGTTTTGAATCAGGACATGTTACGAAGGTGTTGTAGGTAGAACTCCACCTGATACCGGTATGCTGGCTTTGCAACTGTAGCAAGAAGGAGCAATACACAGTGCTATGACAACGGACAGAAATTGCGTGCAAAAGCACGGAGTGTTGAGTTTACATTTGCCAGTGCTCTCCAGTGGCAAATGTATCTCTGGGTATACCTTGACCTGTAACCACAATTAGTAAACAAACAGGAAAGCAGTTATCTAGGATATAGAATTTATTTACATCCCCACCCAACCTTAATTGGATCAGACTATGAAACTAGAAATGAGTTAAAATGCCTGTAAGGTTACTCATAGGTGGCATAAATTGTGGACTTTTGCTGTTAACTCAGGCACCAAATGATGTTTGATTAAAAAAATATATATATATTTATATTCAACATCTTTAAGGATTGCTAAGAAAGAAGTGAAATGAAACAGTTATAAATGCTTAGCAAGTACACGTGTTCATCAATTCTTTTCAATATGTTCATATATTTATGACAAAGTATGTTCCTTGACATTCAGATGGGAAGATGAATGGACTATAATATAACATAATTAATGGACTATAATATAACAATTAAACTTATTTTTGTGACAAGAACCATGCAATAGAGCCTTTGACTAATGAAATCTGAACTAGTTGTTGTATTCATTTATGCTAGTCAAATTGGTCATTTTGAAAATTAGATTAGGAGGCTGACCAATTATAAGCCTCCGTATTTTCCAAATGTTCTAATGTTATTCAAACTATAATGTCGCAAAATACAAATATTTTTTCCAGATTAATTAATAAATTATTCTTCATTATCAATGAAAAAAAAAAAAAAAAGTGAATACTTGGATTTTGCTTTGGCAACTTCTAAAGTCATTACTATATAAACGACTATGAGAAAATAATAATAATAATAATAGATAGATATATCACTTCCCTGTTTGTTCAGTTACCAGCATGTTGCTCCTAACCAGAGCTGCAGACCTGAACTGGTGTGACTACCCTCTTCTACTCTTCTACATTTAATATCTAACTAATAATGAGGCCTAGACTAAGGTTGCTGGACTAAAGCTTAATCCAGATAAAACTGAGGTAATGTGAGAATGTGTCAAGACACTGGAAAAAATTTAAAGTTCTTTTTTTTTTTTTTTTTTTTTTTTTTTAATATGTGACTGCAATATATTGTTCTGAATTGGATCTGAATTCTGTGAATAGCATTAGATGCTTGGCCATTAGGTGACCTTATGGAAACAGTACTTCTGAAGGCCCCTAAGAAATACTGTAGGCTGTTTGATCAGAAAGTCTGTGGTTTACTAAACTGGATCCTTTGCTTGAGGGAACATTTAAATTGCCTTAAACATTTTCCCATATTAAAAGCTGCAGTTGGGATGTACAGCTAGCAACAGATTACTTGCAAGTCAGACCTCTTTCTGCCCCAGCCAAACACAGAGTTTATACGCCCCATCAGTTTTAATCTACAATTCCTACAGTTGTGTGTGTTGTATAGTAGGCCTGTATTGTAAAACACAACTCTTGCAAATGGTATGGTTTACACTTTCAATCTTAAACTGCAGCCAGTTAAATTTTCACACATTGTCAAAAGAAGCTACCACAATGGAAATAAATTCCCAGCAACACCATACATAGTTGCCTAGGCCTTTGCAGCTATAGACACAAATAAACTTCCATAGTAGATCCTTTAATTTACTGGAGTCCAGAATCTGATTCTTGTTGTAGCCATCAGGAGATATTTCAAGGCACTAAGAATCCCTCAGTCTGTGCAAATTACGGCAGAGAAAGAAAGTAAACTTCCAGACCAAATTCTTTTAGAGACTTTACCTCAGAGAATGCTTTATTGTCCACAAGACAGTCATGGAGCCACACAATCAAACAAAAACCACAGAGCAACCAGGCCAGACAGAAAGGGAACACACTCTTTCTAACCCTGTTTCACCTTTCTTTTATAATCTACCCCTGAACGGGTAGGACACATCTGCTGGAGCCTATTAACCGTCTACTAATTGAATACTGTTATTCACCATCCTGCCCAGAGAGGAAGTTTCTTTCTAATTTTGAATATCCAACTCCCCACAGCTTTTTAGTTTCTCTGTATTATTTCATAATGTGTTTGTGATAAAAATTGCTAGTCTAAAGCAATTCACCCTATTTACTTTCTATTCACATCACTAATTTTTTTTTTTTTTTTTTTAATTCTTGACTTGTTCCCACTTGACCCCCTATCTACTTATCCCTTTTATGGGGCTTTGAAGATACAAAATACACAATTAATACTCAAAAAAAACCCGTGTATCTGTTTTATAAATGCTCAGTTTTACAGGTACTTGTGAGGAAAGGGTTATATATCATACAAAGATTTATCGTTGTACAGAAATACTTACATCAACCACAAAGAGATACAAACAAATAAACAAAGGATCAGAAACAACAAAACCCCACAACTAAAGCACAGTTTTTCTTTGATTTAGCGTAGTCATTGTATATAGAATATTTACTTATTGTATACTCCAAAATAAGTTTGGATTAAAAATAATAATAATAATAAAAAAAATCTCAAATTATAAGCACAGTTTCTATTCATTATCTATCCATACAAATATGTAAGTATAGACAGGACTGTTTCTGTTCTTATGTTATTAAGTTCCTCAGTTTAGCTCTAGTGCTATAAAAATGAAATTGTCATGAAAACAAACTTACAAATGTATGTTATCTAATAACTACAATAAATGTAGTTTAATGTAATAATAATCAAATGCACAAACCACAACCATCAACATTTTATACTAAGAGATTTCTTTCATATTTTATGCCTTTCCCTACCATTGCCCTTGGCTTTGCCTCTATCTAGGGTCCTCAGCAGATTTCTCCAGCTTGCCTTTGCTTTCTGTTCTATTGGATTTTTCTCCCTTGCCCCAGTTTTAGGCTGAAAAGCAGTCTCAGGAAAATGGAATATTTTGCCCTAGGTTAGAGCTGCAGCTCTTGTCTGCACAAACAGATATCCTTGCAAATACCAGCGCTAGGAAACCTGAGCCATTATCGGTGCTGCTATTTTATGTCCCCCAGATGCATAACTTGCTGGTGGCTGTTCTCACCAGCTACTGGCAGGAGATTTCCTTTGCTGTGCACCTACTGGGGCAGGGAGGAGCATATAATGCATTTACTATTCCTCTGACTTTGCTGATGATTATAAGTTTGGCCAAGAAACAACTATTTATACTACCTACAACGTTTTACTGATTAAATAAAACTACTCGATAAGTGTTGGCAGCTACAGTGAGCTAATCAAATCATAACATGTTTCTTCAATGAGCAGCTGGCCACCTGCTTTTAGGGGGCGGGCTTCATGGCAGTATGAACTGCAGCTTCTCCAGTCCCCAGTTTCACGTAACTTTCACATCACTTTGCGGCAACCATTTCCGTGGTTACTTCATGTTTCCCACACACTTTCCCTGGGGTGCATGCAACCCCTTGCAACACCTGTACTGTGGCCCTTGTGGTGGCAGCAATGCCGTGCCCACCACCAAGATGGCTGCTGCTCTTTGGTACAGGGGCACCATCCACCACCCTGCACAACTTCACTACACAGTAGCAGCTAACTTGCTGCTCAACACTGCTTTGCTGTTCCTGGAAAAAAAGAAAGCAGTAGAGACCTGCTTTATTCAGGGCAGCCTCGAGACCATATTATGAAAATCATGTGAAGAGGAAAGGGCAAACATGTTTTGACGTTGGCTCCCTCTGATGGTACAGGCAGATTACTGCCATTTTGTGTAAAGGAGTATTCAAAATGGCTGTTTTTCAGCTAGGTATGAAAAGCAGCCAGGTTGTTGTTGCTGCAACACATCCACTTGTGGTATCAGCCGCTCTGAGAAGTATAAGCTGTTGTTGCCCCATAAATGCTTTTCCAGGCGGTTGGCTATGTAAGAAGTAAATAGGATAGAGGTAAGAGAAGATTGAAGACCTTTACTCAGGAAGTTGTTATTTCTTTAACGAGAACCTTCTCACAGTAGCTTTACCTTTGTCAAAATGCATTGTTTTATTGAAATGCACCTGAGGTGAAGCTATTCTTTAAACAGCCTGAAAAATCAACGTATACGCTGTTACCTGATTGTTAAAGAGGCAATTCAGCTCAGAGTATGTGCCTTGTGATAGGATGGGCTATATCTCCATTTCTGAAAGTGATGCTTTAGACCTACTTCTGAAACTGAAAATGACTTTAAAAAAGTGCTTAGATGTGGTTTCATTTTATTACCAAGTGAATATATATATATATTATGTTCCTGCAAGGAACTTTAACCACAGATTCCAAGAGAAAGCAGAGGAAGGTCAGAAGCAGGTGCTTCTAAAAAGCCTGTAGTAAATATTTTGGTACCTGCTGTTTGTTCCTGTGCTGCGCTGTTCAGGTGATGCTTGCATACAGGTGCTGCCTTTGTAACAAAGGAAGAAGTAATGGGAGCACTTGAACTGTATTAGTGCTGTGGTAAGCCATGGTGTATCATTTCCACATGTTTGAAATTTGTCATTCAGAATTGGGCCTGGGGACAAATCTGGCATTTGGTCATGTACAATGAAATCTGATCAGGAAATTTCTCCAGGAAAGCCTGGAGAGGCAGAATTTGCTTTGTTTGCAAAAGCTGAATGCTTTTTCCTGAGTTATCTGAGCATATAGAAAAAGGTACTGAGTATACATGAACTGCTAAGTAACACATGCATCCAGGACAGACATAACAAATGTCCTGGGAATGGACTTGGCTTCTGCCTGTGCCTCACCTTCATGAACAGAGCGTGTCTGACTGGAGTAGTTCTTTGTTGACTTGTGTGAGTCCTGCTGCACGTGCATGACATTGCTGTCTGAGGCATTAGGAGCTACTAATTAGAGATGGACTGAGACTTCCCCGAAATACACAACCCTGTAAATACAGCATTGCTACATGTGAGTTTGCATTTTCCATGCTTCATATGATGAGCAAGATTCTGTATCCATTTCTCAAGTGATGCAGATGAGATTTCTTGTAGCTATAAGGAGACTGAATGAGCTCTCCAGACCTTAGGTTAGGCACAAACAAGCACTGGGTTATGGGCGATTATTTGCAGCTCTATATTTCATCCTCCTCGTGTAAATGGCTTCCTCTGCAAGGTTTTCATAAGCTGGAGATTTACTGGTGGCAAAGATCTGGAAACCAAAACACTATTCATTGTTTTACTAGAGTTGCTTGGTGAGGGGAGAGATATGGCAGCATCGAGGAATTCATTTATTTTATTGTGGGAGCACAAATAACTTTAACATACAGCACAGACAAGCCCAGATAAAGACCGGGGAAAAAAAAAAAAAAAAAAAAAAAGGAAGAAAATGTTACAAGGCTTTGCATTACAGTGGGCCTCTCTTGCAGTGCTTAGGCATGTGTGCCTGAGCATATGTTCTTATATTTATTGAGCCCAGTGTTGTATGCATGCTCCTGGTGTCTGAAGCTGAGTGTTACTTGTGGCCATCAGCAGGGTAAGATGTCAGTTGAACTGTCCTGTGTCTCCCTCTTGCCTTTTCGGTAACATTCTGTGGTCTACAGGAGCTTTCTGGGTAAGAAATAATAAACCATTCAGGCAATATTTGGACATTTGACTTCCTTTCACTTTACACAAAAAAACAGTTGTACCAAGAGATGACCACAGTGGTGATGGCTGCAGTATAAAAAATAAGATACCGAACCCTGATACTGAATCTGGGTATCAGGAAGAAGTTCTTCACTGAGGGGGTTGTCACACACTAGAACAAGCTCCCCAGGGACATAGTCACGGCACCAAGCCTGTCGGAGTTCAAGAAGCATTTGGACTGTGCTCTTAGTCATATGGTGTGAATTTTTGGGTAGACCTGTGTGGTGACAAGAGTTGTACTCGATGATCCTTATGGGTCCCTTCCAACTCGAGATATTCTATGGGTCTATGATTCTATGAACCCAGAAAAACAAACAAACAAACAAAACAAACAAACAAACAAATAAACAAAAAAAAATGGAATAACTTTCTACTGTTTCAGTTGTTGTACCTGTTATACCGTGGAGTCCAATAAGATCCTCCGCTGCCCCACAGGAGGGTCTGGAAACACAAGGTGCGTAGTTGGCCAAAGGCAGGCTTATATAATAATATGACAACATTGTTCTGAGGATGTTCAAAGAAGATGCTAGTGCAGGGTAGTAAATACATTGAAATTCATATGAAACCTTGAATTCTGCCAACTTCCCTGTGTAAACAAGTCCTGAGATTGTTGTATATAAAGTTCAAAGAATAGGTCATCAAAAGTAAAAGCAATGAATATTGTTTGGCTGGATTTTCTCACCTAGTTCGTAAGTAAATAAAACTGCCGTGGTCTCTGGTGTCACCTACAAAAAGCCAAAACCAAACAGGACCCCCGCACCCACACACACATATACAAAAGGAATAGAAATAACACTGTCTGTTTAAGTACTGTCTTATTTTCTATTCATCCAACAGCAAGGACACACAAACTTTCCATAAGTCGTGTAAAATGAAAAGGTAAAAATGAGCTAGGTAAACTCACTGTGGTCTGTTACTGCCCCAGACTGGTGCAGCAAAATGAAATGCTGTCAGATAACCAGGGTGGATGCAAGTCTCCCTTTGTTTCTTGCTTCTTGGGATGATAGGGAGGATTATTTTTTAGGAGTAACTACATATATTACCTCAGATGCTTAATTCAGTACCAGTTCTGGTAACTAGCTAGTACTGTTGTTTCTATCAGTGACATGAAAAAACATCTTTCTTCTTTCTAATGGGAACTTCTCAGCTACTCTTCCATCCACCTAAAAGTGAGGCTACTTTAAACTTTTGGGCTGACCTATAAGACCCTGGACAAGAACCAGCTGTTAAATGCATGTAAGAGTGCCTGAAATCAGATACTCGGTAGGAACTTTATAAATACGATCACGTTATTTGGCTAGCAGCATAAAAGGCCATCCCTACCTTGGCAGAGAAGGATTGAGTCAGAGAATAAGGATATAAATTGGCATAAGTTTATTGTAAGTTTCCAGAAAGAGACTGCTAAAGGAAACCTGTTCTCAGCTGCAGAAATGAATCTCACCACTCTCAACAATTAAATATGTTCAAGTACTTGAAATCTTTAAGTGATCAGTGCTGCAAAGGAATTACAGTTATTCCACCTGGGGGACTGAGGCTCAAAGTAACAAACTGACTTTAATGGTTCACCTGTAAAGTGGCACCTGCTTACAGGTTAGCTGCCAGACTATCATGCCTTGCTGTGCTAGGTTGGCTGTACTGTCAGGCTGTGGATTTTGTGCTAGACTGCTTCCAAGTTTGTACTGTTCTTCATGGGAGGGTTAAATAATGGGGTAATAGAGGGATGGAGAATGAAGAGAGGGAAAACACAATCTTTTTCTCCACTCTTAGAATACCAGAGTGCAGCTGTTGTCTCTCACCTTATCATAGCTCTGCTGAATTTCCTCATATTCTTTTGTCCGCTCAGTTGGTGCAGTGATTTTTCCATTCTGCTAAGCACTGTCTGTTTGCTGTTCATCCTCCTCTTTTTGTATCATCTCACCTTATGTATTCCAAAATACATTTTTTCAGGAGATTCCTATATAGAGTCTTTCAACTCCCAGTTTGACTGAACACATCATTTTACTCAGGCCATTTTAACATAGCAGTTGTCTTCCCAGCTGCTTACCACAACTCTGAGGCATCTCCCTGAAATGTTCTGTGTAATACGGTGAACATATAAATGGCAAAACCAAAACGAAATTGCAAAGTGAACAGTGTACCTGTGAACATTCAGTGATTAAAATGTTGTGCTGGTTTATGAGGTTACCAGCAATTATGCATTTCATACATATCAAAACATTTCTTTGTGAAATTGAAAGACAGTGCTAGCCCTCATTATTTCTCCAGTATGACTGGCTGACAAAATCCTTCTTATGACTTCATTTCTGATTGCTAATACTGAAGGAAAACTATATAAAACTTACAAATCTACAATGGGAACAGTCAGAGAAAGCAGTGTAATTGACCATTTCACAGACATGGGGATTTCACTGATGACAGACTTATGAAGGGGTAGTCTAAGGCAATAACAGCACTTAGAAACCTTAAAATCTAATGTTCTTACACTTACAACAGCAAATGAAAGAAATAGGCATCTCTGAGACAGATGATCAAGTGTCTCAAGATCAGACTGAGTTTAATGCTCCAAAGGCTTTGGATATTGGAAGAGTATAAAATGACTGTGAAAACAGATTGGTCTGAACATCTTTTCCTGTGTGACAATTTAATTCCATTGATTTTGATGAACTTATTGTAGATTTATGCTAATGTAAGGTTAGAACATGGCTTTATCACTTATTAGCCTACAGCTTACAGCTGTCTGGAAAAAATGCAGTCTTACAAAACCTCACTTGCAATCACTTTTTTTTTTTTTTTTTTTTTTTTCTCCTTCAGTATTCTATTACATGATCTGAAAGTATAGTAATCTAGCCTGGAGAGAACTGATTAGAAATGTCTGTATCTCATTATAAATGAGAGAAGAAGAAAACAGAAGAGCTTGACATCAGTAAAGTGTTGGTCAACTCCAGGAACGGTCTGTCCCCACGTGCCCAAAGATGAGCTAGCGGGGAAGAAGACCAGCCTGGCTGAACAGAGAATTGTGGCTTGAGCTTAGGAGAAAAAAGAGGGTTTATAATCTTTGGAAAAGTGGGCAGGCCACTAAGGAGGACTATAAGGATGTTGCGAGGCTGTGCAGGGACAAAATTAGAAAGGCCAAAGCTCATCTGGAGCTCAATCTGGCTACTGCCGTTAAAGACAACAGAAAATGTTTTTATAAATACATCAACACAAAAAGGAGGACTAAGGAGAATCTCCATCCTTTACTGGATGAGGGGGGAAACTTAGTTACAAGAGATGAGGAAAAGGTGGAGGTGCTTAATGCCTTCTTCGTCTCAGTCTTTAGCGGCAATACCGGTTGTTCTCTGGATACCCAGTTCCCTGAACTGGTGGAAGGGGATGGGGAGCAGGATGTGGCCCTCACTATCCAAGAAGAAATGGTTGGTGACCTGGTATGGCACTTGGATGTGCACAAGTCGATGGGGCCGGATGGGATCCACCCGAGGGTACTGAGAGAACTGGCAGAGGAGCTGGCCAAGCCGCTTACCATCATTTATCAACAGTCCTGGCTATCGGGGGAGATCCCAGTTGACTGGCAGCTAGCAAACGTGACACCCATCTACAAGAAGGGCCGGAGGACTGACCCGGGAAATTACAGGCCTGTCAGTTTGACCTCAGTGCCAGGGAAGCTCATGGAGCAGATTATCTTGAGAGTCATCACGCAGCACTTGCAGGGCAAGCAGGCGATCAAGCCCAGTCAGCATGGGTTTATGAAAGGCAGGTCCTGCTTGACGAACCTGATCTCCTTCTATGACAAAGTGACGCGCTGGGTGGATGAGGGAAAGGCTGTGGATGTGGTCTACCTTGACTTCAGCAAGGCTTTTGACACCGTTTCCCACAGCATTCTCCTCAAGAAACTGGCTGCCCATGGCTTGGACTGGCGCACGCTTTGTTGGGTTAGAAACTGGCTGGATAGCTGAGCCCAAAGAGTCGTGGTAAATGGAGTCAAATCCAGTTGGAGACCGGTCACTAGTGGCGTTCCCCAGGGCTCGGTGCTGGGGTCCGTCCTCTTTAATATCTTCATCGATGATCTGGACGACGGCATTGAGTGCACCCTCAGTAAGTTTGCAGATGACACCAAGTTAGGTGCGTGTGTCGATCTGCTCGAGGGTAGGAAGGCTCTACAGGAGGATCTGGATAGGCTGCACCGATGGGCTGAGGTCAACTGCATGAAGCTCAACAAGGCCAAGTGCTGGGTCCTCCACCTGGGGCGCAATAACCCCAAGCAGAGCTACAGGCTGGGAGATGAGTGGTTGGAGAGCTGCCAGGCAGAGAAGGACCTGGGAGTGATGGTTGATAGTCGGCTGAGTATGAGCCAGCAGTGTGCTCAGGTGGCCAAGAAGGCCAACAGCATCCTGGCCTGTATACGAAACAGTGTGACCAGCAGGGCTAGGGAGGTGATCGTCCCCCTGTACTCGGCTCTGGTGAGGCCGCACCTTGAATACTGTGTTCAGTTTTGGGCCCCTTGCTACAAGAAGGACATCGAGGTGCTTGAGCAAGTCCAGAGGAGGGCGACGAAGCTGGTGAGGGGCCTGGAGAACAAGTCCTACGAGGAGCGGCTGAGGGAGCTGGGATTGTTCAGCCTGGAGAAAAGGAGGCTCAGGGGTGACCTTATCTCTCTCTACAGGTACCTGAAAGGAGGCTGTAGCGAGGTGGGGGTTGGTCTGTTCTCCCATGTGCCTGGTGACAGGACGAGGGGGAATGGGCTTAAGTTGCGCCAGGGGAATTTTAGGTTGGATCTTAGGAAGAACTTCTTTACCGAAAGGGTTGTTAGACATTGGAACGGGCTGCCCAGGGAAGTGGTGGAGTCACCATCCCCGGAGGTCTTTAAAAGACGTTTAGATGTAGAGCTTAGGGATATGGTTTAGTGGGGACTGTTAGTGTTAGGTCAGAGGTTGGACTCGATGATCTTGAGGTCTCTTCCAACCTAGAAATTCTGTGAAATTCTGTGAAACTTCGTTCTGTTCTGAGCACATACAGTAAAAATAACTTCAGTATACAAAAAACAACAACAAAACAAACAAACAAAAAAACACCTTCATTAGGAAATGCACCACTTTGCTACTACAGGATAGCCAAAATTGGATTTCAGCATTGACACGCTGGATGTTACAGTGTTAGCAATTGTACAAGATAATGATCTCTTCAGGTAGTAGACATCAGAGCCAGGCCTTGTCACAATGCAGTCTCCTCTCTTCCTGCAATACTTTGGCAGCAGCAGACTTCTCTTTCTGACTTCCCCACTCCCTCTCTCCTTGCTCTGTCACACACAGTTGTATTTCTGCTCTGGAGAGAAAGGTATCTGTGAAATGAACATGGATAAGATTCCTTGTCTCATAGAAGTACCTAGGCTTCGAATCTTCTCATCTTCCACCCACAGCAGCAGGGAAATCTGGTAGCAGGCCATTAGAAAAGCAGGAGGAAGGGAATGGCTGTTTGGGCTGTATTCACTGCTTGAGCAGTTCCTTCTCTTCATTAGAGAAACAGCAGTAGGCTGGATAGAAACATCTCATCTGCTGGATTTTAACTGAGAGCTGTTAGATGAATGTCATTACCTTTATAATGCATAGTAGCATTAGATAGTTAATGAGGGAACTCATAAAATTCAGTAGACAGTGTGAAACTACCCCATGTAGGAGCTGCTAAAAAAAGGAGCAGGTCTAAGCCTTGCCTCTTTACAGGATTTAATTTCCAGCTCCAGTTTTCATTTTTCAATTTCCAGTTTTTAGTTTAGTTTTCAAGGGGCTAGAGAAAGCATTTGGCTCTGAACAGGTGTTTGATAAAGATTTTTTTACATTTTAGAAATATGGTTGGAGACAGCAGTAGTGATACTGGTGTCTTTTTTTTATTTATAGTTATTTTTATTTACAGTTGAATGCTGAATCTGGTGGGGACACTGATGTCAACTCTGTATGTGTTTCAGATTCAATTCCTTCTTTCTGAGATCTGAACCTGATTGAAAAAAATTATCAGGTATATATATTCAAAATAGCAAGCTATTGAAGTAAAATAGGAAAGATGGGACAAATAGAAATATGCTTGCTATCCCTTGGATTAAAGGTATCCCACTTTGAATACCATATTACATTGGCTAGGGAAAGAAAATCCATAGCTCACAGCTGAAACTGACTCTTGAAAGGATCAACAAATGTGTGTTTTATATTACAGGTTCTCTGGAGAAGATTTACTATTGGACAGATGAGTAGTTTGGATACTGAGAAATACTTGGTATTTCTTTCTGGTCTTTTCCTTTCCTATATTAATTACTCCATGTGAAGTGTAATCCAGCCTGCACAAGAGGCTCAGAGTGCCCCCTGTAGAATAATCCATGCTGCAATTTGCCTTTGCCTGGGGACGGTGATGCAGGTTCAAATCCCTTTGCCATCCAGCGAGAGTGCTCTAACAACTGATTGAATGATTTAGTAGGGGAGCATGGCAGAAGCGCTGCCTCATCTGGCTGTACTTTGTGCAGTGTAATCTGATATGTGTGGCTGGGGAATGCCTGCTTGATCAGACTTGCTGGGAAATGGCAGGGATCCTGAGGGATTTACCCTATTATTGGCTTCCATGTTATGACCTGAATCTGGGAATGCTTACAAGATGATTCAATTTATGGTTCTTTACTATTGGGAATTAAGTATCTCTAAGTGGTTAGGCACTTCCAGGATTTTTTTTTTTTTTTCCTAAAAAAAAAAAAAAAAAAGAAAAAAAGAAAAAAAGAAAAAAAGCTAAGCATGTTTTTGAAGGTCTTTATGTTTAAATTAAGTATTTTTACAGATAGTTAGACATCTAAAAGAGCCTTTGAATCTAGCTCTGGGCACCTGGTTCTACAAATCCATCTACATCCTAATGGGTTTTCATGAAATTTATCAAGCATGTTTACAAGATTAGAGCCTTATTCCATAAAGTATCATATTTTTTAATTTTTCTGTGGCTTGAAACTACTTGTTAGTACTAAAAATGTTTCAATGGTGGAAGAAGTTATATGTCTTATGTTAAAGAGATGGCTGGGACAAGTACTCATTGAAGCTACTTTATTTTCTAGGGAAACAGAGGCTTATTTGAAGCATTTTTTTTCTGTATTCTACTACATACAAAGCTCTGAGTACCTTGTTATGATTGACTTTACTAAATTCTGGCATTTTTTTCCATGAATATGTAGAATGACATCTAAATGCTTAAATCCTGCAGATTTTAAAAAACTCAAACAGTGTTTGTAATTGAGTGTGAAATCTATCATATTTAAACTGCTTTTAAATGCTTTTAAAAAAATGGACCCTTTTAATACATAACCAATTTTACATTTTTCACTGCTTAACTTACTTTTTCACTGTTCGTGTTCCCAACAGCACAAATGAAAATAATGGTTTTAATAATTGCAAGCAGTAAAACAAGGTTAGTGTGCCAGTGTATTAATAGTTTTTTGCAAATAATATACGATTATCACACAGATTTTCAAGGCCTTTTTTCTCTGTATGAGCTATTTCTATCTCCACAGGAACACTTTCTTTATACATAAAACATAAACACTTCTATAAAGTACAAGTAGTAAATAAACAAATGCATCTGTTACATTAAAATGGTCCTGCTCAAAAATCTAAAACCCATTGGAAGTGGCTAACAAAAGCATTCATCCAGTTTTCATCCTACAGCAAATGACTTCAATATTAGTTGCAGCTGCTCAGCTTTTCAGCGTGTCTCTCTCGGCCTGATGTGTCCTTTAAGAGGCAATGGCACATATTGCTGCACGTGTTCAGTTGCTCTACCTTTGTGCTGCAGTCCTTCACTCTGCAAAATGTTCTCGGTACACAAAAGCAGCTGCTGAAGAAACCGCTTCAGACCGAGGGTGAGAGAACTGATGGCAGCACCAATAAGCAAACTCCAGTAGAGACTGAGAGAGCAAGACGGTGCAGGGACACCAAAGGAGCTTCTGTGAGAAACACAAATATCAGCAGTATTGCCTATCATCAGAACCCCAGGTGAGATTGAAAAGCCACTAGAGACTTTTTGGCTGTAGATCTGTGAGCCTGTGTAATGCTTAATTTGAAAGGGTTCACCTTTGATGATGAAATAGACTATTTTGCAGAAATGATACCAGCAGCTTTTTCTTTTTCCTTTGCCTCACCACTGATGATGATTTTTTGTAATAGCAAGAAAATAATTCTGGGGGGAATCGTCTGTACCTTTTGGGAGTTTCGTAGCTAATTGTTAAATTTATTAATTAAAAATTCCAATACACAGATTTCAGAAATGTCTGTAGCTGGCTAAGTCATCAGAGTCTCCTGAAAGTGGTGGCAGAAAGCCAAACAAGCAAAAACTGATACTTGCTACTTAATTTACAGACTTATATTTAAATATATTTTATTCTAATCATTAGTAGTGAGACATTTACCCTGGAAGAGCCCCAAAAGCTTAATGTGAAACATGCACAGTTATTTCTGTCAGTGCTCTGGCTTTATTTCAGGCAGTTTTTTTATTATTATTTTATTTTTTTTTTATTTTTATTTTTTTTTTATTTTTTATTGCTCTAGCCATGCAGCAATCTGTAAAGGGAACCTACTCTGATACAGTTTGAAAAGTGCATTTTGTACTTGGCTCTCCCTTTGATCGAATTAATCTGGGCTTTTTTGTAGTTCTAAATGAGGCCTACGGGCTGACAATGTAGCTGTTTAAAGGGGATTTTAGGGGATAATAGCCAATGCAAATAGTGCCATGAGAATGGCAACTTGCTTTTGCACTTTCAATCACATAATAACAGCAAAGAAAGCTTTTAAAATGAATTGAAATTTTGTGGCATGCCATCTGGGATTATTTGGGGAAACAGTTCTGAATACTATGGTTGTGTAAAAGAATGGTACTATGGGGCACTCTTAAGCTGACATGTTTCAGATGGCACCCTTATGCTAACTGCTGCAAAGTTGGCTAGCATTTTTTTTATTATTTTCTTTCTCCTGGATTATCTGCAAAAAATTCTCTTTGCTGGTATTTGGGCCTGAAAAACTTTTCTATTGTTAAAGAATTCAATTCAACCCCCTTGCAGCTGCTGATCCCTTTATTGTTCCAAACGTTATGTATACGCGTCTCAGATGAATGTAGCCAAGCCTTTTAGTGCCTTAATAGGTGTCTGTATAAAGGTCATTTATTCTGCAGTACTTGTTTTAACAAAAGTTTATACACAAACAACAACTACAGCTAAAACATTCACATTAATCAATGCTCCTTGCAGTGTAAAATGCAGAGAGAAAAAAACGTAACTGGAGAAAGTATGTCTAAACATGAGAACTCTTTCTGTATTTAGCAGTGAAGCAGCAGATATTTTAGAATCCATCATCAAAAGCCGCATCAAAAATCGTTGCAAAGCTGTTCTGAGCCAGGATTGATAATTCCAGACTTTTCAGGACAAGCACAGTTTGGATGATGTCACTGAAAGGTTTAATGCACAGGAATCAGTGGAAATGTGGAAAAAAAATATATATCTGATTTCCCCTGTCCAATTAGCTTTGGAACAGAGCTTTAGGCTAGCCAGCACCTTGACATTTCTGTTGACATAGCTGCCTTCTTTCCTTTTCCCTTTCCCTTTGTCTGAGTTCCAAGTGGCTGCCCTTATAAACACTCCTTGAGGAATTAGGGTGCCTGTAAAGTCAGATAGTTTAGATGAGAAGAACTGAGTATACTTCTCTGGCACATGAGATTTTTCTTATTATAGAAATATTAAAATACCATCTGTAAGGTTTAGGAATGTAGGTCATGTCCACAGAGAGTTTAAATTTGAAGTTATGACAGATGTTGAGTGGTGAATTAAAAAATTGGCTCCAAGTCTGTAAATGTAGCCTGGTTCCATTGACTTTTCTGGAGTTAGTTATGCTGACACACATGTAATGAGATCAGATTCTGACTGTCTAAGTACTCAATTGAGTGCTGCAGAATATAAATCCATCAGTGAGATGAAGGATGGGGCTTGTCAGAAAAATAGTGTGCAAGCTATGGTGGGGACACATGAGGAGCAGGCAAAGAAGCCCAACTATTTGATTTCTGGTAGAAGAAAAAGCAGAGCAAGCTGTATTTCCTTGTGTTTATCCTTAGTGTTTTTTTGTCATGCTTTGCAGTAATGGATTGTGCTCTGATCTCTAAATGTTGCGTGATTTTAAAATATATAACAATGAAGTTATTGTTGCTGCTGCTAGGGGCATATACACTGCTCCAGCAGCCTGTGTTAAGCTGTATACATGGATCACAGTCACTCTGTATAAAATGCTTAAAATTCATTTGTTACAGCAGAGGCCTGAGAAAAACTGATGTGTATTCCACTGTGTTGATCACTTGATCAACAGCTGTGGGCTCTGCTAGACGAGTGAAAAAATTGTCATGTTGAGGAATGCAGTGATCCTTGTCTCTGAGACCCTTAGCTAGAACTGTTCAGTTGCTCTAAAACGTTACCAGTAAGGCAGACAGAGGCTGGCTGAGGCCAGCTCATGCAGGACTTCACTGAGCACTGTCAGTCCTGCTGCAGCCACGTGCAAATAGCTGGAACGTGTGGTCTTGATGTACTGTGTGCCTCACAGCTGATGCTGTTCATCTCACGGGCAGCCACATAGTGCTCTACTAGTAGCTTCCAGGTGGTCTTCAAAACTAGTCACACACGTGTTGTAGTAATCCCATTTGGAAACAAAATTGACCCATCCAACTGCAGCTAGGTCCACAGCCAAGGGAAATGACTGCAGTCTTGCCAGAGAAGATAAGGTGCCAATGACTAGTGACACACCTGGTCAAAATCCCAAATCAAGTAACCCAAAACATTCTAGTTTTGCGGGGCAAATCCCGTTGCCACAAATATTCTGAATATTTAATAACAATAGTACAGCAATCTTGTAGAAGAGATGCAGAGCAGCCATGGGGTGGCACTGCAGAGTGCTGTACAAGACTAGCAGGAGGGGATAGTGAATGTGATGATTGAAAGTGGGGGGAAAAGGTTTCTTCCTTCTGGTCAATCTAGCCTTAATGGGACCAATAAAGCATAATGAAGTAAGAGAGACCAAACCAAAACAGAACATACTGTGAATCATGGAGGCATGGATATTTCCTATATGTGAAACAGATTTTTTCATCCTCTACTCATCTTCAGCTTCTGAGCTCAGTCCATGTTGAAAAGAGTGCCAGTAGGCAGTGTCCATTACAGATGCAAGATACCACTAATTAGCAGCTTGGTGGTGTATTGCTTCACTGAAAAGTTGTGGCTCTTAGCCAGCATACCTGTTGTGGCTTGTGGGAGCTCAGGGATAGCAGCATCTCACATCAAGTTCTTGAAAACGTTCTGGATGAGGGTGTTTTGTTGTCCCACCACAGGAGGTATCGCTATGCTTTTTTTTTTTTTTTTTTTTAATTATTATTATAATAATTATAATTATATTTATAGGGAAAAGGCTGTTTTAGGGCAGTTCATGCCATATCACTTGACTTTAATCTGTGCCAAACTATGCATACAGATTCAGAAACTCAAAGTGAAGGATGAACTTCTCAAGATGTGCCTAAGAAATGAATTCACAGGGTATTTAGTCTGTTCTATAAAGATTTATATACTGCTATTACTTAATTTAGCATGTATTTAGCTTAAAACTAGAAGAGGGTTTTTAACAGCTGCAGTGTATGCCATGTCAAGGGAACAACAATTACAATGGAGAGAAAAAGAAACATGCACTATCAAGAGGAATCTTACCTCTACCCAGCTTTTTGGCTACTGTGCAGCAGGGAAGGTAAGGGTAACTGTAAAAGCATCACAGAAGCTGCTGAAATTTCTACTGCTTCCACTAAACAATAGGTATGTTGGTAAACATATTGATCCATGAGCCATCATCCACCAGCGAACCTGGACTCTGGGAATCTTACCCTTAGTCATCCTGATTGATCCTTACTCAGTCATCCTGATTTTTTCCCAATTCTCATGATACCTTATTTCAAGTGTAATACAAAGGATTGGTCCTCCTATGAATAGTATGTCTCATGTAAAAGATCTAAAGCTGGCTACAGATTGTTGGAGTTGTTTTATTGTATTATTTATGCCATAAAGAAGGGGCTATGCCCTGCCTGTTTTTGTTTGTATTTAGTCCTTTCCAATTCTTTAAAATGAATATAATAGTAAGTGAAGCTTAGATTTGTACATAGATAGTATATATAATATTTGTATACTTTTTGTGTTATCTGTTCTGGGGATATCCCTGAAACTTCACTCCAGTGTTTTAGGGTGACATGATCATGCCAAAATAATATTGATCTATTTTAAGTGAGGTTAATTGCTTGATCAACACTGACAGCTATAGTCAGTGCTCTGGAAAGTTTGCTTAAGCTAAGAGCACATACAAAATATTTTTGTGCCTCATTTGTTTTTCTGAAAAAGGAGAACTGCTTGTAGGATACTATTATGCCCGTATCAGGCCTGATTTCATAAAATGAGAAACCAGTCAAATCTTTAAATAGCTTTTACAATGTATCTGCTGCCAAAACCTTAGTGGGTGTAATGGTGTATGTTCTATCTTTCTCTTCAGATTGTAAACCTGATCTCATAAATCTCAGGGTATCACTTTTCAATGTGTTTTTTTTCCTGCTTTTGCTTGAAACCCATTGTACCAATTTCTATAGTATCCATGAGTGTGAAAGAAACTGTGCTTGCATCAAATTAATTTTTAATGTTGCATGATACAGCAAGTGTAAGTGCAAAATGGATGTCTTATTCCTGAGCAATACCTACATATCTTCAAATTGTTTCATCATTAAATCAGCTACAAGTGGCTCTATAGCAACAACAAAACAACAACAGGTAATGTTTAATATTATATTTTGAAATAATGACTCCAAATTAAAGGCTGGAGTGATCAATAGCACAAAACATACAGAGACTGTGAAGAACAGTGGTCATCTGACCAAAAGAATCATAAATTGGCTTGGGTTGGAAGGGACTTCAAAGATCAAAAGAAAAAAAAAAAAAAAAAAGATCTAAAAGTTTAAACTTAGTTTAAAAACTCCAACAAATGCTCAACAACACATTTTTTAGTGATTGTTGGCAGGCAACTTTAATTTTTTGAAGGATAATTTTTTAAGAATGTTGCATTCTTGTGTATAGACTCATGCAGTATTATTAATCTTTGAGAACACTGTATTCTTCCTCATGCAGCAAAGCTAGTATTTATAATACATAAAAATAGCTAAATACCCAGGATATATATATAATTATTTTGTCACTCTCAATTCAATTACTTTAGTTCAGCATGAACTATGCATTATGCCCTTAATACAGTACTTGCGTCATTCCTTTATTAAAAAAAAAAAAAAAAAGGCACAACAAAAAACATAACAGAACAAAACAAAACAAAAAAAACCTCCACAAAACAAAACAAAAAGCCCACAAAATGCTGCAGCTGAAAATTGTGGTAAGAACTGTTTTGAAAAAGACTAACATTGAATTATACTGGAGGGAGTTGGCAGGCTGTGAATGAATTGCAGAAGTTTTGTTGGTACTTAATATGTTCACAGCTTTAATCTCCAGATTCACTGATTAGATTTGTAGTCAAATTGAAATTGTAGATGTTTCACAAACATGTAGTTATATATGGTCCCTGCACCGATGAGCTTAAATATCTGCTAACATTGCTAGGGGGTATTTGAGTGTGTTTTCTCAGCAAACTAATACTCCACAGGTAATCTTCATAGGAGGTATTACAAGTTTTTTTTTTTTTTTTTTTTTTTTTTTTTTTCTTTTTCTTTCTTTCTTTTTCCAGTTGCATTTGAAACATTTATTCTGCTGTGAATAAAAGGGAAGTAGGAATAGTTCCTTATGCAGAAGCATCTAGTACAGATTCTAAGGTCTCTGCAAAGAGTTGCTACAGACCAATTTGGAAAGAGTGTAGGTTGCAGTTAACCTTTTGTTGTTCCGTGTCAGAAAGAAAATTAACCTCTCAGAAAAGGGCAAATTTGAAACAAATACAATGAGACTGTTCGTGGCTCCTGCTTCAGCCCCTTTGTAGCATTAAGAGCTATCTAAGACCCAGGAGACAATTCTGTTGTCATACATGTAGTTGAAGCTGATGTAAAGGGCCCTGCTCTCATAGTCTTGCATGAACTAAATGGCATAAATAGGATCTTGGTGTAAACAGGTATATGGCAGGGACTGTGTGTGTGCGACACCATGGGGGCAGCAGAGTATTCTCTTGGAAACTTCTCTGACTTGTCATTGCAGTTATTTTATCACAGAATGTCCTGAGTTAGAAGGGACCCACAAGGACAATGAAGTCCAACTCTTGGCTCCACACAGCTCCACCCAAGAATCAGACCATGTGTCTGAGAGCACTGTCCAAATCCTCCTTGAGCTCCAGCAGGCTCGGTGCTGTGACCACTGCCCTGGGGAGCCTGTCCCAGTGCCCGACCACCCTCTGGGTGCAGAACCTTTCCCTAACACCCAGCCTGACCACCCCTGTCCCAGCTCCATGCCGTTCCCTCGGGTCCTGTCGCTGTCCCCAGAGAGCAGAGCTCAGTGCCTGCCCCTCCGCTCCCCTCGTGAGGGAGCTGCAGGCCGCCATGAGGCCTCCCCTCAGCCTGCTCTGCTCTGGGCTGAACAAACCAAGGGACCTCTGCTGCAGCTCATACATCTTCCTCTCTGAGCCCTTCACCATCTTTGTAGCCTTCCATGGGACATTCTTTTTTCTGTCCTTCTTATACAGTGGTGCCCAAAACTGCACATGGGACTCAAGGTGAAGCTGCAGCAGCGCAGAGCAGAGCAGCACAATCCCTTCCCCTGACACTGGCAGTGCTGGACCTGATGCAATCCTTGCAGCAGTTTATAATTTGGAGGGGGGCTGTAGAGTCCTCTTTACCTCCTGACATTTTATGTTTCTCTTTTTGATGTGATGCTATAGTTTTCCATGACGTGACACAGAGTAAACCCAGTACATGCTGTTTTTTCTTTACTGGGCAAAGTGAGAGTAACAGGTTTAACAACCCTGTGATTGGGTATAGGAATGCCTCATTCCCTTGTGACTCAGACCACACTGGATCCTTATTAAATAGCATATATTTGCTATAAAGAAATAAAAATAGAGTAGTTAGGTCATCTCTCACCATTCTGTCTAACAAAGTTAAGTGTTTTCATTTTCTGGTATTATTCACAGATGATATAGTCCAAAACTCTGTAATAGATTGAAGCACAACAAAGAAAATCCTATCTGAAGTCTTGACTGCCTTGCATTCATGTGAATGTTATCCATTTTGTACTTTGCATTGCAGGTACAAATGACTGGGACAGACAGTTTCTCCTTTGTAAATAATTACGGTGCTGGGGTGAATGGTCTTTTAGGGTCATCAGGTTTGGGACTTATACTGGACACAGCTTTGTTTTACTGATCATGTCATTCCAATCCAGCTTGCTTTCTGCACAGTCATGTATCTAGGCTGATCCTATCCCCAGTTTCTATTCCTGTAAATGGTTGTATTATAATAGTGCATAATGCATATACAAGATTCATTGCTCTTTTAAGGAGACATGGTAAGGCTCTTTGGTCAAGAGAGTGTGCCTGCAAAGGAAGGAGGGTGAACAGGTCTCAGGGAGAGCAGTAGAGCTCATAAGAACTGGAGGGGTTTTTGAATTCTCATTTACCTTGGAAAAGGAATTGCTTTTGAATGTGCTGAAGGCTGAATTAATTATTGAACTGTTGAAAAGGAGGCTACCAATCACCAGACAAGTGAAGACAAGACTATTCTGTGACTTTGAATGACTACAGAATTTGCTGCCAGGTCAGTTTAGTGTTCAATTTGTTGCTGATCTTGCTTCTTTTCAGAAATGGAGTCATGCAGTAGAAAACAGGGCACATAAGTGTAACATTGCTTCTTAGGTCAGCAAGAGTTTAGGTGGCTGTTACTAATATAGAACTTCACTTTGCTAAATGTGCTGCTTGGCATTGTCAGAAGGTTCTGAACTTGGAAAGTCTCAGTTCTCAAATCACGGATTTTTCCTCCAGAGGGTAATTATAGCTGATAGCGGTAGTTGGTACTTACGAGGATAGCTAGTAAGAAAGTAGGGAAGCTTGTTGTAGGGAAGGTTGCTGAAAAGCAAGCAGATCCAGTTGCTTCTTTGTTCATATTTCTTTGGGGTCTTACTTCCTCATTTAGTAATTCCTCATATAAAAGGAAGCTGAGATCACTTCTCCAATAGGGGAAATGACACAGTGCAGCCTTTTATTACTTTGGTCAGACTCACCTCTCTTTTCTTGTAGGAAGGGAGCAATGAAATTTATCACATTGCTAGTTTATTCCTAAACAGCTTTTGTTTAATTTGTTGTTGACTTGAAGATCAGTATTTCCTCTCCAGGATCCATCTTACACGTACAGTGATGTAAATGGAAAAACCTTTGTGACTAAATTACAATACTTCTTTCAATGCTTTGCTGGATGTACCCCTTACTATAGTTAACATGCTGATGTTGGGAACTAAGAAACAGTCTCTAGACATGAGATTTGCATTGGTTTTAAATGATGTTTTTAAGCTGTTCTTAGACCTCGCAGCTGCATATGGATCTTGGCAGATGTGGATCTCCCGTTCCACATAGATTAAAGATCAAGTCTTCAGATTTTGTCTCATATTTGGTTCTTCATATCCAGGTGACTTACACATGGAGATGGGGATGTATTAATTTAGGCTGAGCTCTCAGGTCTTCTGATAATGTACAGTTAAAATGCTTTTATAGTTTGGCATACTTCTTGCCAACAGGTGTCAGTGTCGCAGTGTATTTTTATTTTTTAGGGTCTGCTCCTGTTCAGCTTTGCTAAACCTCTTTGCTTCAGATGACTTAAATAGCACAACACATGCACAGATATGCACATAGCTTTAACACATCCCATCCTGAAGAATAGCCACAAAGTACTTCTTTTCCTGGTCATAGTAATGAAGGCTATTGGGAGAATCTTTCATCGTGCATACTGTTAAATTAAACAATATTGGTGTAGTGATACAATATTAGAGAATGACAGTGCCTGGGAAGTGAAAGGTAAAATATAAAGCACTGTAAATCTAGCTGACAGCAAGGAAACTTGCAGTACTGGCAGTTACCTTCTTCCTAAATAAGGGCTAAACTCTTTTTGTCTAGTTTACTGGCTTGATCCTTCAAAGAAAAATGGCTGTTACTTTTTAGATATTTATGGGGAAAAAACCACCACCACCACCATCACCACCAACAAAAAACACTTTATTTTCTGTCCAACAATAAGTAAATAGAAAAGATATCTTTTCCTGATAGTGACAATAAGTAACTGTTCATAGTGACTTTTAAGTCAAATTAATATGATATGTATAATAGGAGTGGAGTTTCTGAATTGCTCAGAAACATCAAAGCCAAAATATTTTGACCGTGGTGTCTAAAGATAAGATCTATGTTCATAGTTAGGCCCATAAATGACAGATTTACAAATCATCTTCATATCTTCACAAATATTCTCCTTGACTATTCTTGTGCTTTATACAAGCTATGACTTATAGCTTAAACCTGTTTGCTGATCATGGATAAGATAAAGGGAACTCTCAGCTGAGCAGAGCAGCTCAGCATCTGTATCTGTCCACAGACTTTCAAAATTCACAATTTAGTTGTCTGTCTAAATTCTCAATCAGCCCCATCTGACAGAGGTGATCTGAGCATATCTAACCCACAGTGACATCACTGAATTCAGTTAAAACCACAAAACAAAATACAAGGAAATCTGCATTTCTCATATTTCATATGTGCAACAACAAAGACATTCCAACTTTATTTTATTTCCTTTTAAGGGACAGAAGAGTTTCTTCCTCTGACATTGTATTGAGAAACTTTTTCCCATTTTTAATCCCATCTGCTATGATCTAGCAGGTGGTTTACCTTCTGTCTGGGTGAGTCAGAATACCATTCATTGTTCAAGTTCTGTCACTTTTTGTGGGTACCATTCCTGGAAGAAAACATGAGGCCAGGTCCCTTTAAGGCAGTCTGACTAATTTTAGAAAATCTTAGATGGGGATAAAATGGAAAGTTTAACTAGGCATTCTGCACAATGTTTTGGTGTCCCTATGCGGACACCTGATAACCTGGGCGATATGAATTCTGTTATTACTAAGAAAGTATCTGTCTCAAAAGAAAAAAAAAAAAGTTTAGATTATAATCTGTGAAAAGATGCATATGTCACTAAATCTTATTTATCTTATTTATCTTATTTAATCTTATTTATTATTTATTTATGCAGTTGTGTGATTCAGGACTGTACCGACAATCTCAGTTGTTCAAAAGGTAGACGGTGACCCCCAAAGTTTTGCCTTAAAATAATCATTTAAAAGATAATAGGTTATATTTGCTGACTTATTGAAGTTTCCTTTGTCATTTTGAAAATTGTGCTTAAAATAACAAGTGTAAAGCAGATAAGATGTTTCACTTCCCTCAAGAAGTAGATAAACCACAAAACACTAAGGTGTTAGTCATCCTCTTAAAATTGTCTTCTTCAGTAAAACAGTTATATCCTGAAACTAAGCAATTGCTACTGCTTATCAGTTACCTGCTGCAATGTGCTGACTTAATGCCACATGCAGTTGTTATGAGGAAGTAAAAAAACAAACAAACAAACAAAAAAAAACACACAAAAACAAATAAAACAAAACCTTAAATGCTTAAATGCAGTAAAATGGCAATGCACTGCATACTGCTCTACTACATTGGCACACTGAAAGTGAGATGTAGACAACCTGTTGCATGTGTATGTAAAATAAATGAATAAATATTCTCCAGTGCTACAGAACATTGTGAAAAAGCTGAAGTTGACAACTAAAGTTAATGGCAAAGAAGGTTTTTTTTTGCATTGTTTGTGTGGGTGTTTGTGAAGAAATATGTGAAATAAGCAGGTTTATATTGCTGCTGCTGCTGCAGAGCATATTTGCATTGTATGCATTAAAGAAACAATTCAACAGAAGTTAACTCATGAGGGTATTACACTCACTCTTGCTAAGATTAGTAAGAAATTAGTCATATAAATGTTGGCTCTGTGACACACCTGCAAGTGTCTTGCTGAGTGTATATACCAGCTGCATTATGTTACCGGTAGAAATAAACCCAGATTTGAACTGAAGCCCAGTATCAGAGTTGCTGTGTCATAGGTGAAAATCAGAAGGCTTATGGGTCAGGTTGACCCTGGCCAGCAACCAAGAACCTACCCAGCTGGTGCCTTCTCACTCCCTTCTCCCACAGTATAGGGAGAAAACAGCAGGAAGGTGAGAAGACTTGTGGATTGGGATAAATCCTTTAATAGGTAAAGCAAAAGCTGCACATGCAAGCAAAGCAAAATAGGGAATTTATTCACCAGTTCCTGCTCCCTGGAAAGCAGGACCTCAGCGCACGTAACAGTTAGGTGGGAAGACAAATGCCACAGTCACGAATGGCCCCCCTCTCGTTTCCTGGAGCTGCTGCTGCTGGGCACAGCATTGTATGGTATGGGACATCCCTTTGGCTGATTCAGGTCAGTGGTCCTAGCTGTGTCCCCTCCCAGTTTCTTGTCTACCCTGAGTCTACTTGCTGATGGGGGGCAGAGTGGGAAAAGGGAAAGCCTTGGCACTGTACAAGAACTGCTCAGACATGGCCAAAATACTGGCGTGTTACCAACATTGTTTTAGTCTCGAATCCAAAATACATCATCACACAGGCTGCTATGAAGATAATGAACTCCACCCCAGCCAGACCCAGTACAGCCCACCGGGACAGAAGGCGTAGGGCGTGAAGGATTCAACAGGGATTTGTACCTCCCCCTTCCCTTTCTGTCTGCTGCTTAAAAAAGTAGTGCTTTTGATAAGCCAGGACATACACATCAATATTTGGTACTCTTCTCTGACAGAAAATGAGTGAAGGTTGTATACTGGTTTGTTGAGGCAAGACATCCTGTCTGCAGTCATCCGAATCCTTTCTGCAATATCAGATGTCACATCTCTTCTTCTGAAGAATGGTAATTCCACAGGACATCCTGAAGCAAATTGAGCAGGAGTGTAGGGTCATCTTTAATAAAAAAAAAGACAGTAACAGTACTTGCAATGTGTCACGCTTTTATCTGATGTATTAAACAACACCAGCTGCAATATATGACTTCAGTCTTATTCATGTCAGTAGGAGATACATGTACAGAACCCTCAGTAAAAGCAAAATGTACCAGAATTATTACATTACTATAAAAATGATTAGTGTAGTATAAACCATGAGTATAAATGATTAGTATTAGTATAAAAGATGGTAAAGCATAAGTTTTCTGGTTTCACAGTGGCAGTTTTTTATTTTTCCTGTTGTTTTGTTTTTGTTTATTTTAGGGTTCTGAATACTAAACACTTGCACAGTCTACCAGGGAATATGCACTTCATGTCTATAGTGGCAGAGCTGAGTGTAACTACAGAAATAGAGTAGGCATAATGAGCGCTTCACATAGGAGTAGTTTTAGATAACTCTGCTGAGGAATGATATAGTATGTTATTAAAAATGTAAGGTGAGGGACTGAATTTCCCTTCTTAGAGCTGGCTGTCTCAGGTACAGCTTCCTTGGTGGCACAGCAGTCACTACAGCCTTGCTTAGTTAGTTCCTAGCGTTATCACTGGGACTTCCAGGTATATGCTCCCCTAAGTTTTTGAATTGCATCTTCCAAATTTAAATGGAATTTCAAATTGTTTTTGCCTGATACATTCCTGACTACCAGTACTGTGCAAATAATTTTGACAATTGGCCAATTTTAGTTACAGTTACAAGGGGGTTTGGGGTCTCTTAATTAAGTTTTACATCTTACAAAAATCACCAGCTGGACAGGAGAGAGATATAGTTAAACGAGCATTGGAAGAGTAGTTGTAGTGAGTGACCTTCTTTGCTTAGCCTGTTAGCTGGCCAGTCACTCCTGACACGCAGGTTGAGCTGTGTGATTACCATGTTAATAGTCTGGAGCCATGTGAAGCAGGTGAGTCCTTCCTGCCCAGATGGCAGTACAAGGCACTGGAGTGAGCTGGTAAACAGGAGAACCAAAAAGGCTTCTGGTACTGCAATGGTAGTGATATTGCAAAGATCATGTAGATTTAAGATTCCAGTTTGTTACTGCAGGAATGGCAAAGGGATACTCAAAACTCAAAAACTCAAATCTGCAGGAAACCATGGTTCATTAGTTTTGTTCTCAGTAAGGCTGGTTCATTCTCCCTTTCTTTCTTGCTTACCTGAACCTAGTCTCTTCAGTCTGCCTGAACAGCTACTTCTGTCCTCTGTACTTGGGTCCTTCAGATGGTACACCTAAGAAATAGTCCTCTGAAGACTTGTAAAGCCTGTAACACAGTTTACAATTTGAAGCATTTCTGAAACAATGGGCCATCCACTTTTGTCCTCATTTTATAAGCTACATTTCACATTTGCTACACTTCTATGACAATTAGCACAGTACATGAAGAATAGAGTAGCGTTTTTCCTCAAAATAGGGGAAACTTTTTTTTTTTTTTTTTTTTTCTTCCATGTTTTCTTAATAACCAAATCAGGGCAACAATTTTCTACTAAAGAGGAAAGAGCAATTTAATGTTATTTTCTGTGCAATATCTTTCAAATATATTGTCCTTGTGCAAGGATCATTAATTTCTCTAGCAAGTTTTTATTTACTTTTGATTGCATACCCTAAAATGTAAATGCAGTATGAGAAATCTAGCTCATTACTTGTCAAACAGAGTTTTAAACTAGTTCATTTTCTTTAAGTCATGTGCTTCTTCAATTACTTTGTACAAAACATGATTATTTCAACTGTTTTTGCTCTATTAATGCAAATTTGTTTCATATTTTTTCTAATGTTAAATTTGAGATTAAATTAAAACATTAAATTGCGAAATGAAAAAGTGAGGAAAAATTACCCTGCAAGCCAAAATGAAATATTAACAAAACATTTTCACATAATGAATGTCTGCTGTAGAAAATTATATGGAATGCACTCACTATCTTGAGACAAATTATATATTTTGTTGTATTCTAGTAGCTGTTTATTTACACTAACTAGAAGAAATTATTTTATTTTATTTTTTATTCTTTTTCCTTTTCCTGCCAGTTAACAGATGTTTTTGTTTTAGGGTCCTGTTATTCTCTAGATTTTTCAAAAACTTACAGTAATGTAGAAAAAATAAAACTTCAGAAGTTTTAATAAAAGCTCTATAACTTTTTAATTTTCCTAGAAAATGTCAAATGAACTCTACCATTACTTACTAAATATAAATTATTCATAACATTACCTTGTATGCAAGATAAGGAATTTGTAAACCAACATGACAGTAAAATGGCCATAGGAAAAGTTACAAATGATGGCTTATTAAGGTAAAGTTGTAGAAATAGTATAAGCGGACACTACAGGATAGCATTCTCTTAGCCTCTCTCTAAAGAGTCCTGCCACTGAAGTATATACAATAAGAAGCCTCAGATGTGCAGCTATGTATTTGCAAATTTGGACAGGCACTGCTCTGGAAATGGAAATATGTTACTCTTCAAAGAGTGGTGGCTGGACCCGATTATATGTCAGAGACTGGCTTTATATCAGTAGAGTTTCCCCAGAAGTTAGGTGGAAAAGGAGACTTTCTCTTGCCTTTAAACCTGCTTGACCATAATAGCTGGTCCAAAATGCTGTTTGGTCATCACATGACCAGGATATTTTCTTAATCACTTTTAGGAGGTTTGTTCTTACCCATTTCTAAGGGAAATATATTTTCTGGGCTTCTGAGTGCCCTTGCCACTGAGAAAGGTAATACTATTGTTGGTTGCATTAGGCAAAGTGTTGCCAGTAGGTTGAGGCAAGTGATCTCTCCCTCCCTACTCAGTACTGGTGAGGTCTCACCTGGAGTGCTGTGTCTGGTTCTGGGCCCCCCAGTACAAGAGAGACCTGGACATACTGGAGACAGTCCAACTAAGATCTGCAAAAAATGCCAAAGGACTGGAGCACCTTCCTATGAGGAAAGGTTGAGAGAGCTGGGTCTGTTCATCCTGGAGGAGGGAAGGCTCAGGGGGGTCTCATCAATGTGTATAAATACCCAAGAGTGCAAAAAGGGTGGATCCCAGCTCTTTTCAGTAGTGCCCAGGGACAGGACAAGAGGCAATGGGCACAAACTGGAACACAGGAGGTTCCCTTTGAATATCAGGAAGCATTTCTCTGCTGTGTGCAGGTGGCTGAGCATTGGCACAGGTTGCCTAGGGACATGGTGGAGTCCCGTCCTTGGAGATCTTCAGAAGCTGTGTGGCAGCCTGCTCTGAGTGGCCTTGCAGGGGGGTTCTGCAGGACCAGGTGACATAGAAATGTCCCTTCCATACTTGTAATGGGTTTACGTGTCATGGGTTTGGTAGCAGGGGGGCTGCAGGGGTGTCCTTTTTGAACAGAGCCCAGAAGCCACCCCATGTCAGATCAGAGCCAGTGATAGAACAGTGTGGTGAAGCTTAGCTAGCCATCAGTGCAAAACCATCACACTGTGTAAGGCAGTGTATCCTGAGGCCAGAACTCTTTGGAAAGTGGTAGCCAGGAGCTTTGGGCTCTCACAGACACCTCCCTCAAGGTGCTGTAGCTCCTAACCCCCAGAACCAGGCTGTTTCTATGTGTATTTGCCTTTGGATCAGTGCAATGCTTTGCTGACTCCTGTTTGGCTGTATTCGTGTGCTGGCCTCGGGTCCTATCAAGTAGAAAGCCTGATCTGTCTCATCTGTTCAGGATTATCTGACAAGCTCCCAGGTAGTACCAAGTGACAGCATTTTTTCTGGTCAGCAACCTGTTAATGTGGACTAATTTGATTACTATTTTTATTGTGTTGTGTTAAAAGGGCTGCAGTCATCTTCCTTCACCAGCCAAAAATTAAATGAAGCACGTAGGTGAGAAAGATGGATCAAAGATAACATGAACCAGCTGTAGAGAAATACAAGGGAAAAAGAAAGAAATTAACTTAAAATTCCAGGAGTCATTCCCTGAAATTCAGCTTTGAAAATTTTTCCAGATAACAGTTTAATTAATCCAGAATAATTGCTAGTGAGGGCCAAAAGGCAACTGCATGGGGTATAACACTAATCGCAACATTAGGCCCATAAAACATAACCAGTTGCCAAGTCTACCCTGCTTCCAGTCCCCAAAGCCTCCAGTAACAGCAACAACTGCTTCCTGCTCCTATCTGCTGGCTGTAATCTGAATTTGAATCTGAATAGTGTGGCAGCAAAAATGCAGTGTCCTGCAGTGACAATACTGCACAGCTCTAAAAACAGTGCCCACCTTTTAACTGAGAAAATGCCATATGAAGAAGAGTGATGTGAAACATAAAGCTTGGGCCTTTGGTGCTAGAAAATGAACTATTTCTGAATTTAGCTCTGAATTCTGTAATGAGAATTGTACTTGCACAAATACAAGCGGTGAAGTTAATGCAGTTCAGGGAATTACTGTTCATTCTCTGGGAAGTTGTTCCCCTTCATAATTCACTGACTTAGTCCATTGTATGGCCAAGTAAAATGTTTTACTTAAACTTAAATGCAGTCATTCTAGATTAAACTGTCACCTGGATAGGTCACAGCCTAAGGAACCTTTTGATGAGATAAGATATATTTTAAAGATTAACCTTCTTGCTGGAAGAAGGTAACAGTAATACAGTTTTAAATTCTATTTATGATTGAGATGCTCTTTCCTGTGTATCATGGTTAATGTCATTTTCCTGGCAAGTCTTTTCATCTTGGCTATTTTTAGAGTGTATAATCCTCCACAAGTGATACAATAGCTTTTTTATTTCTTTTTTATTTATTTTTTTCCCCTTTTTTTCTCATGGCTACAGATTGTGATATGACAAACTTGATATTGTGGTCTCTTAATGTCAACAATCTGAAGAAACATATGTTTTGAAGCAGAGTTGCTAATTAAAATGCAGTTAGTACGAAGTGAATTCACCAGAGAATAATAATAAAAAAGTCCTTCATTTATGAAGAAATAAAACAAATTATTTTCTAAAATTGTCAAATGCATTTCAAAAGGAGGGAAACAGCCAGCTAGGATGCAAGACTAACAATTTGCCGGGTGAAAAGTGCTAAAGCTTGAAAGATGTCAAAACAGCTCTTGAGGCTTGTATTTCTTTTCCTGATGGGACTGGAAGCTGAAATTCTCCCTTTGACTTTGTTGGAGATGTACTTTAGAACAAAGAACAGAGTCTGAAAGGAGATCCATCTTGTAGAATGGAGAAGGTAAAAAATAAAATGGGTAAAGTGGAGAGGACTAAAGCACCCCCATGACTGGATAAGTTCCAGCATGAGAAATTTAGATTAAACATTGAGGATTTATTTTATTTTATTTATTTTATTTTATTTTTATTTTTTAGCAGTCAGAATAGATAAGCTCTGAGAAAGTTTGCCAAAGGCAGTTGTGGAATTAGTGATTTTTAAGTATGGCTTAGATGAGGGGTTTAGAAGTTAGAGACAAGATTTTAAAGGAGAGACTAAACAAATGTGAGAAATTATTTAGGTATAGACGATTCTTCTGAAAGAACTAGGTTGGTTAGGTGGCCTATATGGGTGTCATATTATTTGTTGAAAAAACTTCCAGACAGACCTGCTCAGCCCTATTGCTGTCCCCTCCCGGGGTAAAACTTAATGAGAGGCTCCTTCACTCCAGGCTTGGAAAACAAAATGGGAATGGTTTTGTTCTATGTCTTTGACCCAGCAGATGCAAGCAAAATGAAATCCAGAATAGAAGCACTCAAAAGGTCTCTGCCAGAGTTAAAAGGAAATATATTTAATTTGAATTGTATTATTTCTTTGATTCTGAGATATCAAGTTAGTTTGTAGAAAAGAAAATGGTCTCTGTCAACCACCTTACCCACCTTTCATTCTGCACGAAAAACATGAACAAGCCTGGGTTTATTGAGAAATAGGTTCAACCATAAAGTAGACATTTTTGATAACATAACCTTACTTGACTTTTTTTTTCTTTTTTCATTTTTTTGTATGCTGAAGAAGAGGAACAGAAAGTTCAGTGGTATAAAGCTCTTGTTCCTAGTCCCTCTGAGGACATTTTTTTTGAGTGAAGGAAGATAAAAGTTACAGCAATTTGTACATTCATTGACTAAAGTAACTTCCTGTTTTCAGGCTTAGATTTGCTGTTTGTGTGTTTATTCTTCCTGGGCAGATGGTGTGAGTGTATGCAACAGCAGAAATCATACCACAGTTGTGTTAACACCATTTTCATCTTCTCTTTGATGTTGCCAACTGTTCTCATTTCAGTAAGGATCTTGCCACTGGTGTGTGATTAGTTGAAACACATTTCCATAAATTTTCTGGAAAATAATCTGGCAGTGTGGTAAAATCTACTTTTTGTGTATTTTTTCTCTTTTGTCTTTTGGAGAGGCTAACCTTTCATTCATTGGTAGCTAGGAGAATGATGAATTTCTTATTTTTCTTTCTTAATGGCTCTTAACCCAAATACTACCTCTACTACTACAATTGTGGAAAAGGACAAGTGAGAAGAATTGCACCTATATTTAACATTACCTAATAGGTTAGGGATTTTTCCTTATCTTTTACCAGTAATAATATTAGGTCTGGTTCCTTTCTTGGGTTTCAGCTGTAGTTCTGATTTGCTCCAGTGCAAACATAAGATTTGACTAACATCAAGGTCTGCAGACTTTAACTTCAAATATTAAAATAAATTTGAAAATTATGTGACCTTAGAAAATACACATTTCCCTGCTTTCAGGAATTTTCCAGATAATGCTAAACAGAAGGTATACCACGACACACAGTCTTGAAGAAAATGGCATCTGACAGCTTCAAAAAATGTGTAGGAGGTAAAAATATATCATTTTAATTGTCAAAGCATTGCATGAAGAGTGCTTCAGGGTTTAACTGTGTCTACAGTATGCAGATAATGAATGCAGCGAAAATACATTGTTGCTCAGGTATTTTCAAATTATTTTTATGCTTTGCTTTATTGAAAAAAAAAAAAAAAAAGAGAGAATTTGATCTCAACAAATATCTCACATTTAGACCATAAATACATGTTGAAATTTCAAAGTGGAAAACAAACAAACAACCAAACAAACAAAAAACAAAAAACAAAAACAAAAAGAACAAAAAACAAACAAGAAGAGAGATTTGTGTTGCTGGTGCTTTGGGATTATTCTCTGTGGTATTTTGTGAAGGCAGGAATGTTCACAAAAATGTTAACTTTGAAGTGAAAATGTTGGATAATATATGTTTTGAATTTATAAGTAAATCTTCATGTCATATGCTGGATTCTAAGAGCAATACTCATACTGGCAGGAGTCAGATTCAATAATATGTGACCCACATAAGCAATGAAATCTAATTGAAACTGTTCAAATTGCAGATGTTGGTATGAACTGTTTGCTTGTGAACAACCTTCAGAGCAAAACTTGTTGATCTAATTATCCACTGGGTGCCCCTGAATAACAAACATAATCGAGCAAACTGTAAGCTGCTCTTCAGCATTTCTTGAACAGAAAGATGCTTTATCTGTCCAATTATTCACGATGCATTTGTTCAACTATAACAGCAATGATATTTGCAGAGGTTTCCTCTGGCAATTTATATCACTATTAATATGGTCCCACGCCTGCTGAGCTTATTCATACAAAGTTCCTATTAATGTCTACTAATGTCTACAGAGTGCTGAAGAAAAGGCTGAGGCTTAGACTGTCATGACCGTGATGGAGAGCTGCAGAAGTGAGTTTGCAATGTCCATTGCTGCACAGCTTTTTTTGTTAAAATCAATGGAACACTAAATGCAGTTTTGTGTTCAGTGGTAGATTATCAGGTCTTTCTGCCACTTGTGCCCTGCTGCTTTCATGGGTATTGCAAAGATTATTTTCCTTGCAATATATCCCAACTTTATTTATTTATTTATTTTAAAATTATGGTATACATTTAGCATGGAAATATTGAAAGTTCTCATGGTTTTCATAGGTGATGTTTTAGATAAAACTTATCTGATCTTTAAGAACTTCAAGTCCAGAAGTCAGCATAGTTATGCTTGTATGGACTCACCTGTAGGATTTTTAATTTATGACTCCTACATGTTGTTATAGCTCTGCTAGTACATGTCTTAGTAGGAGTGGATCTACTTAAACTCCATATGACAGAGTTTGGTGTTAGGCCCTATCTGCTTTCTGCTGGTTTCCATTATGCCAGAAATACACTTTGCTCTTTCATATTTCACTTTAATGGTGTTGATTCTGGTTGATGAATGTTTAGATCATATAACCACTTAATTTTCTTATAATTTCAAGATAATATACATCAGCTTTTCTCATTAATGTTTTTCTCATTAATTTCCTTTATTATCCTGTCTGTCACCATGATCTGAAGCATGGTATCATCTTTCATTACTTGTGTTCTTTAAGTTTAATTGTTTCATCATATCGTCATCTGAAAAAAAATGTTGTATTCTCCTGAGGAGAAAAGGAAGCTATTCAAGTTTGCAGCACAGAAGATTACTAACTCTCAAAACTGTAAGTTTTGAATGTAACATGTAGTGTTGGGTGTCTGTGCTCAGGTTCTGCTGGGCTCCTCTATGAGGAAAAGCCAGGGCTACCCCATGCCGGACACAGCTGGCTCCAGTGGCCCCACCACAGTGCATGGCTGGGCCCAGCAGCCAAAACTGTAGCTCCTCAGGGAAGCATATTTGAGAAAGGTTCAAAACGCTGCATGGCAGTGAGGGGTGAGGAAAAAAAGTGTGAGAAACAGCCCTGCGAATACCAAGGTCAGAGAAGAAAGAAGGGGATGAGATGCTACAGGTGCAGGAGCAGAGATTCTCCTGCAGCCCATGGAGGAGGCCTTGGCGGCCCATGGAGAGGACCACAGTGGACTACTTGTCCACACTGCAGCCTATGGAGGATCCCATGCCAGGGCAGGTGGATATTTCCTGAAGGAACTGCAGCCCATGGAGAGCCCACAGTGGAGCAGGTTTATCCTAAAGGACTGCAGCCCTTGGAGAGGACCCACCATGGGGCAGGAGGAAATTGTGAGGAGAAAGAAGTGGCAGAAAAGTTGTCACAGAAAAGGCAGAAAAGGATCACAACCCCCATCCCCCATCTCCCTGTGCTGATTAGGGTGGTGGGATGAGTAGTGAAGTCAAGAATGAAGGGAGTGAGTTGGAGCCTGGGAAAAAGGGGTGGGTAGGGAGAAGGTGTTTTAATTTGTGTTTTTCACTATTCAGATATTTTAATTGTCTATACATTAATTTTCCCCAAGTTCAGTCTTTATTGCCCTTGAGGATAATTGGTAAATGATCTCTCTGTCCTATCTTGACCCACAAGCTCTTCTTACATCTTATTTTCTTCTCCTGTCTGGTTGAGGAGGAGTAGCGAATGAGCAGCTGGGTGGGTGTCTGGCAGCCAGACCAGGTCAACCCACTGTACATGTAAGCTCAAGAAGGTGCTTTCACTTGCCATATATTTCTCTTTAAGCCACATTAAAAGTATGTTTCTGAGTGTTGTGTTTGAAATATAATAAGTCTACATAAATCTAGGATCCATTGTGGTTTGGATGGATCTTCCATGTTTTCCAGAAGGTGAATACATGTTCTCCACCATGTTCTGCCTTTTGAGTTATCAGACTTTTCCAAAGTTATAATACTGCTTGCAAGAATTGCAAGAGACCAGGATATTTGAAAAATTACTAGATTACTTGTTTTTGTCAAGTGACTATTTGAAGACTTCAAAGAAGAAAACACGAGGCAAGCAAGGAAATGCTTTTCTGCTATAAAATCTACGATTTTTCCCCATTAAGATGTTACGACACTGGATTTGTTGTATTCTGCTGACAAGAAAATTTACATGTTGAGTATTTTCATGTGATGTCAACAAAAGCAAGAATTGTGAAGATTTACTTGTGTACAGAAGAAAGCAGGAACAAGAGACCAGGTCCTTTAACTCTGAATACTAACTCTAGGCTATTTTAAGAGCAACTGCTGTAGGGTTGATTGGTGAAATAGGTGGTCTGTTTTTAATCTGTATGTATGGGATTTTTTAGTGTTTATAATTCTCAATTTCTATTTCTGTTCCTCTTTTAAGATACCTTTTATAATAAAGAAGGAAGGAACAGGAAAGCAAGGAGATGCAGGACTGCCCTGTGACAGACACATTTGGAAAGGGAGGAACTGAAGTCTTGAGCCTTCTGGAGACATAAATATATGTAAGATGAATGTTTATTTACACATCAACATCATATGGAATATGCCATCTTATTAATAGAATATTCTCCTTACATGTTGTTAAAGACAGAAGTGAAAAGCTTGATAAACTGGCCAAACCAACCTCTCTGAAACATCATAGACTTTTTAAAGAAAGGTTGGGCTGCCTTAGTTAGAGTTATGCAACTCTACACTCTTCTGAAAGACAGATTTTAATGACAGTTTTACACACCTGCTATTCTGATGGTATAAGTAGTTTAGTATCAGGTATAAATAATGCAACTATTGGGCTTAAAACTTTTATTTCAAAGCTCTGCTGTCCTTTTGGATATATAATCTTTCATAAACAAACAAAGAAACAAAACCAAAAAACCCTACCTAACTTCTTTAATTTTGTGCCAAGGACATTTTATACTGCTAGAATTCAAAATGATGCTATGTTCTCACTGTGGTTTATTAATTAAAGGTCTGTAGGTTATTTGACAAAACACTTGCCTAATGAAAGAACAATGCTTTGTATCTGGAAATATAAACTTTACTATAGATTGCATTCTGTAGTAGCAAGTTGAGGCAAAACTTGCTGCCTGAAATGCTGAATATTGCTGAACATTTCTTTCCCTCTGGATTTTGAAAAATGCTAAGGTTTGGTAGAAAACTTGCTAGTTGAGAAGGTGGCATTCAGGATCTTAATTAAAAGCATACAGATAATACATTCTGCTTCTTCACTCATTCTGACAGCTCCTTACTGTGTCACTAGTATTGGCTTTGTTCATATTATATTGAATCCATTTATATCTTAAGGAAGAATTCTTAACTCCGGGGAACTGCTGTAAACACTTCATCCTACTGAAGCTAATGAAATTGGGCTGAACTGCACACACTGTGTAGCAAGGTCTTAGTCTGCATCCTACCAAGATGTTTAGTTCGGGATATACCCCTGTAAATGGTTTTAAAGTTTCATAAACAGTTGCTTCATAAACATAAGCCAATGAATATTACTAAATAAATAAATAAATAAATAAATAAAAATCCCAACACTAAAAAAATTAATTGTCCTTTGGAAAAGAGCATATTCTGAAAATATTATTAATACACATTTTTTAGTTGAACAAAGATGTCTTAAAAATACTGTTCTTGAGGACTCCCACCCCACTTTTCCTGGAACAGGGTAGTAACACAGAATGTCTTTGTTCACCTGTGTTTGGAAAATAGTCTGGACTCTTGAGAGGTATCACACTTCCTAGATTTGTAATGCTTATATCTACATCAGTGAGGTAAAAGGGTGATAGCTTGCGTCAGAACAGTCAAGTGATATTGTAGGTATACCTTTTGTTGTGTTCTTTGTATAAATAACGAGGATGACAAGATATATGCTCATTGCTGTTTATGCTACAGATGTTATGTGTGCACTTGTCTGAAAAGTATTCATAATGAATACAGATGTTCATTATCATTCAATAGTCCCTGCTATTTCCCTATTGGCCATGTTTTCACTTTCAATTCAGGAATGCATCATACAGCTCTGTGTTGCAATAGCCCATAGTATACAGCATGTCATAGCTATGGTGACTTAAATTACAGATGTACTCTCTAAAATTATCAGCTCCTCCTGGTCGGCGTTGTTTTTTTTAAAAAATGTTCCTTAATACAGGAGCAAATGGATCTTAATGATGGGAATGTCTCATATGCTTTAAACAAATTAAATAATTTATCTTCATACTCAGGATATATGAAGGCAGTTTGCAGTGTGGGATTCACATTTGTAAATCTATTGCAGCAGTGTCTTTTAAAAGGATGTTGACATTTTTGACAAAGTAAAAATAATACAATTCAAGACAGGAAGACCTAACGCTTTATGAAACCGTTCCTGAATCAACATTCAGGACCATCCTAGACTAGAAGCCTGACTGTGGAATCTATATTGTCTTCAAAGCACCACGTGGTAAACATCTTTAGGAGCTTCATATATAGCAGCAAATCAGCAAATGATCTTAGAAGACTTCTTTGTAAATCTTGTAAGAATACATGATTTTATATGTATGGCTAAGTCAAATTCAGCAGAAGGCTAAATATGAGAAATGGAAATGAACTCCATCAGGATTCAGTGTAAGAACACATTGCATAATTTTGAAGAACCTAAAGGGAGCTATAATATCTTTCAAAATACCTTTTCAGTTTTCACAGAAGAAAAAGTTTTCAAATATTTATATACGTTGTTTTTTTTTTTTTTTTTTTTTTTTTTTTTTTTTTCCTTCACACACAGCTTCTTGAGGATAACATTTCTATATTATTTCAGTCTTAAAAATTAGAAGTATCTACAGGTAGTTCAGTGGTGTATAGCAGTTGTAACTCACAAGACTGTATTGGTAAAGATAGCCCATTTGGATTTTTCAAAGGTAAAATCATTAAAGTAAAATAGCTTTTCAGTAAAATGGCATTAAGAAGAGCCTTTAAAGAATAAAATTTAAAACATGGTAAAAGCATTTCCTAAGATGACAGCAGAAGCCATGGAATCCATCAAGTGCTGGTTCCAGGCAATGCCAAGTGTAGGAGTTTATGCCCAATAAATTTCAAATTATGCTTCACTTCTTAGTCCTGATTCATGGACTCTAACTGAAAATACCTTTTTGGCTTCCACCACAGAATGAGTTTGACTCCTGCAGTGGATATGCACAAGAATGCGGCCAGCTGGCCTGGAGTCATGTTGTGTCTAGTATTGTCTCAGCCCTGCATATTGCACATTGTAGTAGGAGAAAAGAGGCAGCTTCTAGGCAGAAACAATCAGTGGATTGTCTTGAACTCCAGGCCTTTTCTTGCACAATGGAAAACATTTCTGATTCTCATTACATTCAGAGAGCATACAAGGAACTCAGCACCTCATAGGGTGGGCTACAAGTAATGGTGAGATTTTTTAATAGGTGTAAGTAATATAGGAGAAGTTAATGTGGAAGCATTTTTACAAGTGAACATACATAATACTTCTGCGATACCTCCTGAGACCAATCTTTTCTCTTTCTGCTTGTCTCGGGGGTTGTCTGGATTCCAGGTTCTTATCTCTGTTGAAGCAATTGGTAGGAGCCAACCAGACCTGTACCTATACTCCCTTGCACATCTTGCTGACAGTTTGGTTCCTCCACTGTACTTGTATAAATCAGGCTAGCAGCTCGGTCTGTGGTAGTCTTCCTACTCCAACCCTGGAAATGCCAGTGTCTAAACAAATCCCTCAAGCTCTGGTTGTGTGTTAATGAGACTAGGTAATAGGAAAATATAACTGTTATTAGATGAATCAATAAAGTTTAGGAAAAAAAAGATGTTTAAATTCTCTTTTAGATGTGAAATACAGGTTGGCTGGAAAATTGTAGGCACTCTTTCTAAGCCAAAGAAAGATATTTCTTTTCCCTATGCTTTAAATTCATTTTTATCTTTAGGATGTCACAACTACAGTAATTCTGCTTACTGCTACGATGTGTTTTATATTTGAAACAGTTCTGACATTATAATCTAGACTTAATTTTGAGAGATTAAGTAGGATTCAAATGGTGTATATATGTTGTGCTAATTCTTTATATTGGGTAAATTTAACTGGAGATTAACTACTTTTTTTTGATGTCAGGAGACTCTAAAAACAGCCACATAGGGGCAGCAGACATTTACACTAAACTGATACAATGCTTGTGTGCTTACCTCACCAGATCTGTTTTCTCTTTAATTAAAAACAAAACAAACAAAAACAACTGTGGGCAGTTGCCAAGCTAGGCTTTTCCATTGAGAAGCACAATTCCTCACAATCCCCACTTCCTTCTGAAAATACTGTAAAAAAATAAGGGGAAAAAAGCATGTTTACAAGCAAAATATATATATATATTTGAATTATTAGTATTTTTTTTCTAGCAGTCTTTTTCAAGGCACTCTGGTGCCAAATATTGAAGTCTAGTCCTATTATATTACCTCTATAGCTTTTGATTTTCAGAGATAGTTGGTTGCTAAAAGAACCCACAGAAATTACTCATCCTCAATGGCAGAGAAATTGCTGGCTTTTGTTGTTTCTGCACTGAAGGTATCAAACAAAAGCTCTGAAAACTCCTTGAACAAGTAATTTCCTGTATAACAGATTTTTTTTTTTTTTTTTGCTACTGATAAGAAGAAAAGATTAAATGTCAGTTCTAGCATGAGCCTCCTACAGTGTAAGAGAAACAAAAGTCACATATTTGAACATCTCTGCCTATTTGTTGACTTTCAGGATAGAAACTTGAAGGTGTTTTGGTGAATACCTTGCAAATGGATATACTTGAGTTTTAATTTTTATTATTTGTATCCTGTAATTTACTTTGTGAGTTCTTTGTTCTGCTATAGAAATTACTGTTTGCAATAGTGTACATGCAACTGAGGTGATTGTTTTATATCATTTGTAATGATAATTTCAGCTAATTATGACTCCATAAGCAGTGGGTTATGTACACTTGCATATGTAAGTATCAGTAGTTTAACTTGAGTGGGACCTTATCATAAGCTTCAAATAATGTACATGCTTATGCATCTTTTCCTGAAACACTTAAAATAGCTTATATGCAAAGTTTCATTTTCCGCATGTAATTAATTGCCTTTTTTTTTTTTTGTTGCAGTTACAGACCTTTCAATAAAGGGGTTCCAGATTTTTATGCCTTCATTTTCAGCAATTTAATTTTCCCAGAAAGTAACTATATCAGCTGAAAATTCTTGTTTGTTCACTCACATATGAACATTTCTCCAAAGTTAAAAGGAAATCCATTACGCTCATTTTTAATGATCTGAATATTGTGAGAACCCTGTAGTTTTCATACTTTTAGAAAATTGCTCAGATGTTATTTGTTCTTGGGTAACTCAGAAATGGATTGAATGTAATGCTTCAATCTTAGCACGAACAAAATTGCTAAGCTGAAATATGAGGTTTACTAAATTTAAATTGAAATGGGAAAGAACCTCAAACTGCATATATGAAGCCTGCATATAGCACACTCCACTTATTCGGTTTGTAGTTTTCTGCAGTGCCTTCAAGTTTTGATTGTGCAGGCACTGGTACCAGCATATCAATGCCAGACAGTCATACCTGTACACAAAGAGGAAGTGATAAGTTTATTACTGTTCCTGAGCAGCTAGGCTAATGAAGTTCATTAAGGAGACACTATTTTTCTCTTAGCCATAGCGTAACTATAAAATCATATCACAGATGTTTCCCCAGTCCAATGGCTTGAACTACCTCTGTCTGTGTGCTACCCATGTGAACTCTGTTCAAGCTGGAAGAAAAATATGGTGTTATTCCCTGTTAAGAAGGACTTTCACCCCATTTAAACCCTGAGGATGCTGACAAATATCCTGCTAATATAAAATCCACTGTAACTCTTGTTGGCTGTGCTGAGGGTGCAACTTGCCTCTGTCTCTTCTCCCTCTGGTTTTTAAGATTTGTAAAAAATCATATCAGTCTCTAAGTATGATATAGTACCACAAATGAAAAGAGTTGAAAAATCAGGTGATGCATTTCTTATGACCTATTTCAGAAGGTTTTTTTTTTAAGATTTATTGTTAGTGAAACAGTTCAAATACCTCTGAGTTAATTTTCTTTCAGGCTGCTTACCTACTCTGACTAAAGAGCAGTGACCTGCTGTAGCCTTGCCAAAGTGAGAGTCCCCACTCTGCATGATGATACAGCTCCAAAGAGTGATTTGATTGAGCAGCTCAAAATCTGAGCAATTCAATTAAGCTGGTACAACCTTAGTACCTGTATCTGCACAGACTTATAATTCACCTATTCCTATACAGTATATCCACGTAATGAGTTCCCATCCTCTGCTGCTTCTTCACTCATGCTGTGACACCTGTTTGTGGGTTCATACGGTGAAACAGATTAGTGAATTGAAGAACTGTTCTTCATGCAAAATTATATTTCAGTTGCAACAGTGAACTGATTCAGTTTTCCATGGAGCCTTACGAACCTTTGGGTCAGCACAACTAAGACTGCAGTGAATAAATGGCTAATGCTTGTGAAGATGACTCCTTAAAGCCTTATCGCTGCCAAGAAAAAGGTGCATAGGGTCAAACCCTAACTGAGCATTAGGAACATTTAAGAACTTCATCCAAAGCCCATCGAGGTTATGACAGTAATGGACACCCGCACAATTGTTTGGTATATAAAACTAGAGCAGATCATACTTGTGGCAGCTGCTTACAAAAAAGCGAGCTGTGCATCTGAAAGTGTGAGAAATGAATAGGCTGTGTATTGAAAGGCATACAATTAAAATGTGACAAAACTGCCTGATTCATCCATGGGTAAATTTGTCACTGCTAGAGCAGGGCCATATTGTTTTTATGGGTTGAACCGTGTTTGTGGCTTTTAAAAACCTGGACAGCTTAAAATACTAGTTAACCCATTTGTGTATCCATGGTCTCTACTGGATCTGTGGATGCTGCATTCACTAAACAATAAGCTATTGTCAAGGCAGCTAGCCCAGGTACTTCCAGTTATCTGGGTAATCAGCCACTTGAACACATATCCAGCAATTTCAGCTTTTATTAATATTTGTAGCAGAATTAAATGGAGGGAAAAATAGATTGCAGCTAAAAAGAAACAGGTAAGAAGAAGCCCTCAGAAACAGAGGGATAGCAGGAAATGTTATAGAAAACTGTGCAGAAAATACATGCAGCTCCATACAGCATGGCTTGTTAAAGAACATTAATACTCAGATGTAGGACCCCCCCAAAAAAACAAAAAACAAAAAACAAAACAAAACCTCTCAGTACTTTGGATGGTTTTTGTGCTCTGAAATAGTGTCAGAATGACCACAACCAGAAATGAGACTAGCAGTATAGCAGTCATGGAAAGAAAAGTAGTAATAGAGGGTCTCTCACAGGCTTATATAGTTTGTTTTTTCTGTTTTTTATTTTTATTTATTTATTTATTTATTTATTTTTTGGTATGAACAGGGGCATCTTTTCCAGTAATGGGTGCTGGTCATGAGTCAGGCATGTAAGCAGGTTCGTGTTTGAGGATCTCTGCTGAACCACAAGTAGTAAAAACCATGCTGTTGCAGCTGATGTGCAGCTGTATCACTTGTGGTATCATTTCAAGTAATATATAGCTGTTATTTACCAAATGGCTTGAATGGACAGATTTTATCCTAGTTTGCCAATAACCTACTGAAACATTTGCTGTTAATTGTTTCACGGTTGTGAAGTACAAATTTCTGTGTTACTGTGTCTGTGCCACAAGATGAATGTAGATGTTTGCTTTTATACTAGAGTATGAATTGCTGAACAAACTTGTTTGCATATAACAATATCTTACAAAGAACAGCGATTTCTGTAACATTACAGTGAACAAAACTCCCTTTCTATAAATGCTAAGAAACAGTTAATAATAAGGGGCAGTAAAAGATCACAAAATCCAAATGTTTGGAATTCAAATGAAGCCTCATGAATTCTGCCTTACTAAATGCCATGCCACATTTATGACTTCAGGGCAAAATATATGAACACCAGACAATGTGAACATATTAATTAATGCTAATTACATCTCTGCAGTACAGATGGGGTCTATTCTCTTGACACGAGTATGTAATATATTTGGCATAAATGTGATTTAATGTATTTATGCAGAAAGAAAATTCTGTAGTTTGCAAATACACACTCAGCTGTCTTTTATTTGTGAACATGTAATGTGCTACAGCCCATACACATTGACCCGAGATGTGAATGGCCATCACCATATTTATCACCATATTTACTCCGTTACAATGACTCCCAGGGATCCTTAAGCTTTTTGCTGTTCCTGCTCTGTGACTTTTAGCACAGCACAGCTGCAGATGCAATATGGGCAGGGGTTGCATAGTCTCAACTGTGTCACATAACTGAAGATGGAGGAGAGGAAGGATTTTTTTTCCTTTAAAATCCAGCCTCTGAAATCCAATCCTCCTGGTACAGGTACTAAGTGTAACTCATATATCTGCACTACTTGTGCTCTAAGCAGAATTTGTTCCTTTACTAGGTCACATGCATGCTTCCTTTTGCCAGCTGGTTGTACTCACTGGTGCAGACAGGAGGCAGGATTTCCATCTTGCTGCATATCCATCCCTTGGGAGTTCTGAGCATCACCATTACTGACCTCCAACAAGCAGGAAAAAGCTAACCGATGGTGAACTTAAATAAAGATAAGCCTTTTTTTTACAGTTTACTGTAATATCTTCAAAGGTTCGGGATGGGATGGCTATTTGTCCCCCTTTATGCGATGTGCTTGTAAAATCTCTTTGAGAGTTTCAGCGGTGCTGTGAATGAGAAGAGGTGCCTCTTGGATAACTGTATTTTTGTTTTCATCATAGCTACTGCCTTTATGCCTGGAAGGAACACACTTCTAGTGTGCTTCTTTTTGCTTCTATTTTGGTAAACTTTAGTGTCCCGATACATACGGTAGTGTAGAATTCCGAATAAGCAAACAGAGTTACTTGTAGCCTAGCTTCTGTCCTTTCCTTCATGTGTAATTTTATTATTTTTTTTTTTTTTTTTTTTTTTTTTCCTTCCTACCCTTTTTTTCTTTTGTTGACATAAATTACCTTTCTCTTTGGAGTGAGCATAGATGACAAACATTAGATTTCAAATGTTCTGGAAATAGCATCCATTAATTGTGAAACTGACGTTTACTAATTGTCTGGCAAGTTGTTCCTATGTAATTCTAAGAGCATTTCCAGCTATCATTAGTCAAAGAGCTACAAAAACATTCCTAAGAGCAGAAATGTGCTCTGCTGTGGATGTTTGAAATCCAATATACAGGAGGTGGTGTAATTCGGTCTGTAACACAGGTGGCCTCTAAGATGAGCTGGTTTTAAGTCCTGATTCTGTAGATCAGTTTCCTGGTGCAGGATATCAGATCTGTGCAGGCCATGTTCAGTACTGGCCCATTCCATGTTCCCATCCCATTCTGGTTCCACTCCAGGACTGGTCTGAATTAAAGCACCAAGACTGAATGCATACTCAGGATTCCTCTTTCAGCACAACCATTAAGCAAAGATGCTGATTAATTTAGATTAATGTGACAATATGTAACACATTAATTTCAATTAAAACATCTTATCAAAAGATTATTAAAACAGATGATTAAAAATACACATTTTGCCTTTTTGTAACAAGAGCTATTGTACTAAAATGTTATTGGGCATTTTTCCACTGACTTGATCAACCTGACATCTGTGAGAATTTTGCCTTGAAACAAGCATGTAAAATTAGGCCCTCAGCATTTGTTTGATGACTAGCAATTATTTTTAATACTTTCAGAGCTCTTAGGAGATAACAGTTTGACAGTAATAGTTCTCCTCAGTATCTTAGGTGTTTGGGAAATGCCTCTCTTTAACTAGTTTTAAATAATTATTTGCAGCATGGGAAGCTTCAGTATGCAGCTCATTCATCATTATTTCAATGTTCTACAGTTTAAGACATACTGAATATTGCCTCCAGACTTTCCTGGGCTTTTCAAGTTGGACAAGATTCTTAGCCTTTCCCTCTAGCTCTTTCCCTTCTATCATATATGCTACAATAATCACCAATATTTCCTTATCTCACAAGATACAACCTGTTAGCAGATTTCTTTATACAGAACTATTATGTATGAGTTGCATTTTTTTTCTTTAAGACTCTCTGTGATGTGTGTTGTCTTCTAGTGAGCATCACAGCTAATCTGTAGTGTAAGGTAACACTTTCCTGCTATTCAGTTTTTTCCTAATCTAGAGCAATTTTGCCTTTCTTGATCACATTTCCCCAGAAGATCATATTTGTGACATTGACTATGTGACTATTCTCTATGGATTTCTTCTCCATCAGAACCTATTTATGGCTGCTAGCACTACTTTTTCAGCCAGCTTTCTCTTATTTCTTATAAAAATGTGGATATTTACATATTTGGACTGCCAAACGCTTCGTTGGGTTAAGAGCTGGCTGGATGGCCAGGCCCAGAGAGTTGTGGTGAATGGAGTCAAATCCAGTTGGAGGCCGATCACTAGTGGAGTCCTCCAGGGCTTGGTACTGGGGCCAGTCCTCTTTAACTTCTTTATCGATGATCTGGATGAGGGGATAGAGTGCACCCTCAGTAAGTTTGCAGATGACACCAAGTTAGGTGCATGTGTTGATCTGCTTGAGGGTAGGAAGGCTCTGCAGGAAGATTTCACCACCCCTGGAGGTCTTTTCACCATCCCTGGAGGTCTTTAAAAGACATTTATATCCAGAGCTTAGGAATATGGTTTAGTGGAGGACTTGTTAGCGTTAGGTCAGAGGTTGGACTCGGTGATCTTGGAGGTCTCTTCCAACCTAGACTATTCTGTGATTCTGTGATTCTGCGATCTGCTTGTGAATGATACCAGTCTTCACCTATGTGGAGATTTCAGAGAGGAACCTTACTGGTTAGGCTTCAGCTGCCCTGCATGCTGGGGATGAGATCTGTGCATTATCTGTACCTGGAACCACTTCAAAACCTACTGAAGGTTTTGTTGTTGTTGTTGTTGTTGTTGTTGTTGTTTTTTCAGAAGGGACTATCAGTCCCCATCAGTCCCTTCCGAAAAATTCTTCAAAATTTAAAAAGAAAATTCAAAAATTTTTTTTTGGCAACTAACTACTTGCTAAAAGACTGGATGCTGTCAGTTTAGTGTGCTGTGATCACGGTCACATTGTTTCCCAGTCGCATCTGTCTGTCATCAGCCAATTCTTCTGTGGTGCTTTTGTCTTCTATCTCTTTTTGGGAAGGGACTGATCTTTGTTAGGTTACAACATGCCAATGTCTTCAGATACAAAAATGTGAATAAATGATAATAGTGCCTAATTATATCAAATATTCCATCAGTTATCTTGGAATCATGTGGCTAAAACTTCTGGTGCTGTTTTTCTGCTCACAAAATTTTTGTTCTGGTAATACAATGAAGGCCAAAGAACTAGACTGTGAAGAGTGCAAAAAAGAAATGAAAAACATTCACCATCTGTCTTTTGAAATACTTCCCAGAAATATAGGTTTGGAATTCAAAAAAAAGTCAAGCAAACTGTAAAAACAGTAAGTAATGATTGCATATTGATTCACTTTCAAAATAAAATGCAAACAAATTCCTTTAAATAGAAGATTTTGATTTATGACCATACTGCTAAAATGAGGTACTGTACTGCACACAGATTTTACCACCTGGTTTGACAACAGTGACGACTGTCACAGACACCAGCTAGTGATTTCACTATGCCTGCTATTGGAGTAGAACTCTGTTATTCCTACCCATTCATTAATTATCATTATTTACTGGATATTATCAGGGAAGTCTTATGTGTCAGGATTTCAAAGCATTTTGCAAACATTAGCAAATCAAGCATAAAAAAGTGTTTCATTGTTTCTGATCAATGTAGTTCAGCAGATAGGCCATGAACTGAATCCATCACCCAGTACGTTTCCATATGTCTGCACTTCTTCCTCAGAGGGGCTGAGAAAGGCTAAGCAGCAAACACTTTCCAAACACTTAAATGCTCTTTCCTGCATTTGCAGTCCAAAGCAGACCTAGCATCTGCTGCTCTGCCTCTTATCTTGGTGACAGCAATAACCTTTGCAGTGCTCTTTTCTCCACCCCACGGTATCATTTGGTCTGTGAAAGCTGTGGAGATTGTGTTCAGTCACCTTCTACTGCTGGAAGAAAAAGACAATTTTCTGTGTGGGGTGGAGAGAGAAGGTTCTTGTGATATTTGACAGGCTATAGCTTCTTGAAGAATGAAGGCTGAGTGTACAGACTTGCCTGCAATATAGCAAAGGTGTCTTCATCAGAGCTAACAATGGAACTCAGCTACAAAAGAGAAATTGTTTCTGAGGAAGATAATTTATTTCTAATGGAATTTAGAAAAGAAAAAAAAAAACAAACACACACAAAAACCAAAACAACAAAATTGAAGTTCTTAAACTCAGTTGATCAGATATACAAATTAAATTATGAATTCATTAAAAAATGTATCAATTTACCAAATCAAAGAAGAAGATAAGAATAAGATTTTAAGAATCAACACCATGACCTAGACTTAAGGTAAACAACATTTTCAAAAGAGTTGGCAACTAAACTACACTATTATATTGCTTGGGACTTGCTGGAACTTCCTGAAAATTCAATTGGATTTCCAGCAGTACTTACATTAGAGATGCATTTGAATTAAACTGTGAGCAATTTGTGCTCCTTTGTAATTTTGTGGATCAGTTCCACAGAAATCTTGTTTACAGCCAGTCTCAGTATGGCTAACGTTTACATGCCTTACTTTTCTCCAAAATAGTAAGTTATCTGCTTAACAGTGCAAAGGAGTGTGAGCACCTCAGACAGGTCTGCATAACAGCCACCTCACTGCACTGGGATGCTGAGCAAAAGAGCTAAACTGAAGGAATCTGAGGCTTTCTCCTTTCCCGAAAGTACGCACCTGAGTCAGGGTTGCAGGAAAATGTTTCCTGTCTGACTCTGGAATGATGTAGCTAGGCTGCTTTTAAAAAGTGACAGGAGTTTGGGATTTGTTTTAAAGAAAAGCTAAAAAAAAAATAATAATACTTGTGTTCTTTTTACATTATTTACTACCCTATTTATGCAAATAAAGATGAAGGAATAAGGCATGTAATTGTATATCTCTTAAGCAGTTAAAGAAATCTGGAGGCTTGTATTACAGTTTTGAATCTCTTGGGCTGACCCCAAATTCAAGTGAGTTGTCTTTGCTTCTGTAAGATAGGTGAAGTTGTCCTGTGGAATCACCAATGAGCTCAGTTGTTATGTGGTGATGAACATAGTTTGAAAGAGCTCATCTTTTTTCTTAGATTTCTTCTTCTTTGTTTCTTTCTCAAGTCAGGGACCTAGGACTCTTCTAGAACAGTCTGAGTCCAAGGTCCCTGACTGGAGACAGAAATAATGATGAGGAAAGAATGACAATACCGACACCATTTGGGATAGTTTCCATGTGACAGGAGGAAGTGAACTTCATCTTTCTTCCAGCTCCTGCCATAATGGCATACTCTGTCCGTGCGAGTTCATACCCCAGGGAAACACTTTTATTATGAGAGAAAGAGAGCTGGTCCTTTCCCCTCGCACGCTCCCTTCCTCCTCTGTTTGTCATCAGGTCACTTGGTTGTTCTTGTGTGGTACTGGAGCTTGTCTAATGCACTGCAATAGAAAAACACAACTTTCCAGCTCAGTGGAAACAGAGAAGGAAACAGAGGCTAATGGGATTAGGGAAGCTCTTGGCTCTATAATTATGTGGTATAGGCAGCACTTCCCATTCCTACAGTATTATTAAGTCAGACATCTCCCCATTTATAACAGCCAGGTTTTATTTCTCTATATCATACTGCAGATACTAACTGCTTGGGCTCATATTTTCTGCCTAAAACTGACTAGTAAAAACCTCAATTTGAGTAACGAATCAAAGGAAAACTGTATTTTTGTCTTTTCTAAAAAGCCTGGCAATGGTTTGAAAAGTTCTACTGTCTTAATGCTTTGGTACAGAGTTCTTGAAATTTAAATGCTGATGATCTTTACGTCTGCTGACAGCTGGTCAACCTGCAGACTTTTGAAAAACTGCCACTCCACCCATATTACCAGAAATGCACATCAGATTTGTAGCCAAAGTTCCCAAAGATGGTGCACAGGCATTTTAGGCTTAGAAGGACTTTTTTGAAGGGGTAGTTCACATCTACTGGGGATTAACTGGTTCTGAGCAATGTTTGCTTTTGTCAGCTATCATGTGCTCTCATCCTTATACTCAGCATTTATGCTTGGACCACATGGGGGAAGGTATCCACTAAATTAAATGTTGATAAGTCAGAGTAGAAATCTGAAAGGGGTGTGGGAAGAGAACAGACTGAAACAAAGGGCATGCAAGGGAAGAACCAGGCCAGTTGAGCTTGTGAGGTGAAAGAAGAGGGGAAACAGACTGCATTGAGTGATGTAGCAGCACAGAATGTGCCAGCATACCTGGGAAGTCTGGACTGGTTCTCCAAGCAGAATGGAAGTAGATGATGAAAGGAAAGGCTGAGAGAATGACCTAGAGCTAAGGGCACTCTGTTGGATGTTCTTAAATGATATACAGGTTTTGCAGCGATTAGTGGTATCTTTTATGCTATGGGCTGTGTATCTTTTACATTAAAAGAGGTAGGAATGTTTTATTACTGAAGTTTTCCCTTCTGCAAGGCACCGTTGGGTGTCTGTTCTTGCAATAAATGGTAGAGAATAAGCAATCCTATGAGGGAGGCAGGTCTGTAAAGGAAAGAGACAGAGGAAAAAAATGGATTGGTCTGATGGGGCAACATCAGAGAATTTGAGACATTTACTTTCTGTCTCAATTGTAGCTACATACATGCAAGTATATCAGTGCAAGTACTATTAAATAGGCTTATCTTATATTTTATTGTCATTCATTTTGTATTTGCTTTCTGGATACTGGACTTGAAGTACTTGAGAATGCTCATAGGAACCTCAGAAGTTAACAGATGAATTTTGAATATAATGAAGTCAAAATTATGCTGCATACACTGAAAAGTCATATCATAAGCGTCTCAAATTGAGTACTCTAAATTAATAAGTACTTTTGACCTTAGTGTCTCTGTACATTTCATAGTCAGTAACAGAGAGAGAATAATATTTCTAATCTCATGGAGATTTTATGAAAATAAATGTGTGGGAAATATTCGATTCTTATACAGATGTGTATTATGGAAGAACATCTTATAAAGTTAATAATTCAGAGCAGGAGGTGCATTGTGTACAATAAATAGGGCATAGGCTACACTGCACAATTAGGAGAAAAGTGTATTGGAAAATCAGTCTTTAAAGAAGCTCAGTGCCTTTCAGGCTCTGGCTGAATATGAGCTTCACAATCTCAGTGCTCTTTTTATGTTGTTTGTATGTTTAATATCTGCAGCAACAGCCTGCAGCACTTCTAGCAGGATTAAGCTTTGAGCTCTAGAAGATGGTATTTGGAATCTAATTTTTAAATGGTAGAATAATTTTAGTTAACAGAAATTACAGGAGATAATTTCATAACTTTTTTACTTTGTAGACAATGCTGCTTTTACTGTAAAATCAGCTTCTGAAATTCCTCTTATCTCTACACATACTTTACAATTCTGTGATCTATGTAGAAAACCAAAGGTATCTCACTCTTAAAAATAACTCTGATAATTTACTTACTTTTAACTACAGAGACCAGTGAATAAGTGGAGTTAAAATACCACAGTAAGTAAGAAAAAGCTAAGGAACCACAGAACAAAGGAACATTTTTAGTTCTCTGTTTCTGTTACTCTTTTACTCTTGTTACAAATCCATATTAACACAACTCCAGTAACGAACAGATGCTTTAGGGAAAGGTTTGGTGCCTTTTTACATATTATATAAGTATTCAGCAGAACCACGCAATGCTATTACTGACATTTATATATTTGTCTGGTAAAATCATGTAAAATTAAACAATGACAAATGAGGTTAAAATGCTTTCAGGACTAAAGGAAAAACAACAAAAACAACAACAACAACAACAACACAAAACTATTGTTTGAGAACTCCACATTTGAGAGTCAACATGAAGTGATGTCTTGAGGTAGATGTATACACTTCTACTTTCTCTGAGCATACTATGTGAAAGGAATCAGCTGTTTGGAGCAGTTCTTTAAGAACACCATGTTTCACTGGTTGCAGAATTGGCTAGCACAGCCAGACAGGAAGAGATGCCATAAAACCATATGAGACATCTACAGGAAATCTAAGTGAAAACCATTTTTTAAAAAAAGTGGTGAAAACAATAGAGTTAAATAAACCAAACTTTCGAGAATCAAAGGGAAGAATCAAAGACCTTGATCTTAGCTGGCTACGACAAGGGAATGAGTTACAGAAACTAAACCTCTTCTGGCACAACAATACCACTGCCAATCAGCAACAAGGGAGAAACAGTACATGTAATCAAGGGACATTAAGCGTGTCGAAGGATTATGTACATTGAGAGGGACAACTATAAAAACAAGTCTTTCTGATTCTTTAGTGGATTTTTAGGTGGAATGATAAAAAGTTTCAAACTTTGATGGCTCATTAATGATACTGATGAAATTTGCCCAGATTTCTCCTGGTCTGTTTCATCAAGCATGAAGCAGTCTCTCTCACAGTTTTTCTGCCATCATTTGCTAGATCTCGTCTTCCTGTAAAGGGAGGGATTGAGAGGCACATTTCCTTGCCCAATCCTGTTTTAATTTAATGGGCTTGCAGGTTATGTCTCTCCTTGCCTTTGCTTCTAGGGGATGAGGTTGTCCCTGAGCTGTTTGAAGATTTTGAGCAGTTAAGAAATAATATATATACATATATATATCTGTGGTTTTAGAAATAATCAGTTTGGAATAGAACAGCTACAGAACTGTTATCTACCATGTAGCTCTGCACAAAAACATAACCGTGGTGGTTTAAGTTACCATTTGTATTGATGACATTATGCACTCAGATCTTGGTTCTGCATGTAGCTCTGAGTGAATGGATACCTGTTCCTTTGAATAATAATCAAGATTGTCATAAATAAGGATGATTTTGAATGCCCCCACTTGATTTGGACTCTAAGGGCTAGATTTTCAGAAAGCAGGGATTAACACTCTTGAAAAACTGATCCCCTTTAAGGACCTTGCACACAAAGCCAGCAGTTGATAGTAAAGTTTTTGAAAAAGTTATCTCAGGTTTTCTGCTGTGAAGGAACATGGGAGACCCATTTCCTCCTCAGAAGCACAATGCCTCTGCTCCTAGTCTCATCCTGTAAGCCTAACCTAAGTGTACAATTGCTGCCAACAGCTTGCACTAAATTTAAAGCACAAACTGCTTTTCCTGTGAGGATGGTTAAACAAAATATTTGGGTGACCTGACCTGAGCTTTTCACCAAGGTAGTAAGTATTTCCTAAGAGAATGTACTAAATCACAGAATCACAGAATTTCTAGGTTGGAAGAGACCTCAAGATCATCGAGTCCAACCTCTGACCTAACACTAACAGTCCCCACTAAACCATATCCCTAAGCTCTACATCTAAACGTCTTTTAAAGACCTCCAGGGATGGGGACTCCACCACTTCCCTGGGCAGCCCGTTCCAATGTCTAACAACCCTTTCGGTAAAGAAGTTCTTCCTAAGATCCAACCTAAAATTCCCCTGGCGCAACTTAAGCCCATTCCCCCTCATCCTGTCACCAGGCACGTGGGAGAACAGACCAACCCCCACCTCGCTACAGCCTCCTTTGAGGTACCTGTAGAGAGCGATAAGGTCACCCCTGAGCCTCCTTTTCTCCAGGCTGAACAATCCCAGCTCCCTCAGCCACTCCTCGTAGGACTTGTTATCCAGGCCCCTCACCAGCTTCGTCACTCTTCTCTGGACTCGCTCAAGCACCTCGATGTCCTCCTTGTAGCGAGGGGCCCAAAACTGAACACAGTATTCAAGGTGCGGCCTCACCAGAGCCGAGTACAGGGGGACGATCACCTCCCTAGCCCTGCTGGTCACACTGTTTCTTATACAGGCCAGGATGCTGTTGGCCTTCATGGCCACCTGAGCACGCTGCTGGCTCATATTCAGCTGACTATCAACCATCAAATAAGGGGATTGCAATTATATTAATATAACATGCTCAATTGTTATATATTGTGATTTTAAAAATAAATAAGTAAAAGAAAATTTGAAATTGTCCTCATAAAAGTAAGAACAAATCACCCCTGGCTGTTTGAAAAATGAGCCAGGGGAATGTGATAAACTGCAGGAAATAAGACTAAGCAGTGAGTGGCAAGCCAATGGAGAGGATTATGACTGTGAGGAACAGTTGCTGAGCATGTAAATAAAATTATAGATGATTAGAGAGGGAGTGAGGAAGAAAATAAATATAAACAAAGACAGCATGCATAGCTGAGTGCCAGCATGCAGTCAAAATAGTATCAGTTTACCATATACGTTTTAGACAAGCCATTCCTCAAATATCTGAAAAAACAGGGCTCCAGTGGATGATGAACACTTATGTAGCCCATTGACCTCTGTAAGTCAGGATGATCTGTACTTAAACTGTACAGATCTAGATCTAGCACGTCTTAAAAACCTAGGATGATAGGTTTCTATGCTTTCCTAGGATTATAAAGCTTCTACACTTTCCTAGGCAATCTACAGAAATGCTAGAGATCTTGTTAAAAATTCCTCCCTGAGGTGTAGCCTAAGTCGTCTATTCAACAGTTTAAGCTTTCTACATTTGATTCTTTCTGTAGATGACCTAGTGAACAAATTTTCTTCCTTCTTTGATGCTACCTTTTAAATATTGGAAGTTTCCAGTCTGAATTAAAGTTTATAATTCCTTTGATAATACATGACCTTTCTCATAGGTCATATATTTTTGACATTTTTCATACTTGCATATTTGTTCTGTACCATCTTGAAAAGCAGTAACAAAACATGGCCAGATTTCTAGCTAAGGCTTTTCCAGACTTAACCTGGGAAGAATATTCCTTCTCATTCATGTTTATACTTCTGTGCTTGATGCTTCTAATTTCCTGAAGCAGCATGACATTACTGACTCTTGTTCTGCTTGTCATCCACTAAACACCCAAGAAACTCTTCTGCAGAACTCCCTCCTAGCAAACTGTTTACAATACTGCATTTGCACATTTCATAGGAACCTCTGGCCTTTCATGCTGGATGGAAAGAACCAGGCTCACAACAGAAGCCAGTACATGACAATTCCAGTAAGAGCATGGCAGTGACCCTTCCTCTGCTTTATCTTCTCAGCTCAGGAACTCCCCAGACTGGAGAACATCATGATTTACAGCCACAGATGGACGTCTGCGCAACTATTTATACATCACTTTTGGAACTCATTTGTACTTTTTTTTTTTTTAATTATTATTATTTTTTTTTTCCTGTGGCAATGAGGTCTATAATTTAGATAATTTCATGAAAGGTCTGACAGTTCTTTTGTAAGGGTAGAAATAATTAATAAGGAGACCCTATTCATCTGATTGAAACCATTTATGATTTTATAGACCTATAACATATCCTTCTCCACCATCTCTTCTCTAAACTTGAAAAGTCTTGGTCTGATTTAATCTCCATTTTACTGAAGCTGTTATTCATCTGAAAAACTGACACTTTTGTAGTTTTTTTAATATTATTATTATTCTATATCATTTCTTTTGAAAATATATAACTAGGACTGTACCAAGCATTCAAAAGGAGGATTGAGGGAAGCTGATATAGTAACATAATGAGAATTTGTTATTCTCTTCATTTTCCTTGTAATTTCTAATCTTTTTATCTCTTGCTTTTTTCAGCATTAGTAGTTCCAGACTTCTTCCTGAAAGATAATGGATATCACAGTATGAACCACCTGTTATGTACCTATAATTAGGGTATTTTTACCTTACATGTATGGTATTATACTTGTCAAATTTAATTTGGTTGTTTTTATTTAAAAGTCTTTCGGTACTTTGAGATCTCTCTGGATTCCTTCTCAGTCAGATTTATATTTGTCTAGCTTGCATAATACTTTATCACCTCAAAATTATGTCCTTTCACAATTCACCCCTTTTCCATATGGTTATGACTGCATCAAACACCAAAATTTCTGCCTCAGAATCTGAGGAGGTGTCCACTGCTAATTTCTTCTCATTGTAAAACATGATTATTTAACCTTATTCTTAGTTTTGTGTCTTATTTATGTCAGAGTAACTTATTTAAGAGCCTTTGTTATGACTCTCTATGAAGAAAAAACACCATACCAATCGGAAGACATTTATCTTATTGGGTCTGTCAGAAATATCTAATGGATTTGTGAGGTTGGACTTCTCAAACAGAACTTCTGCTGACTCTTTGCCAGCACATTATATTTACCCATGTATCCACTGATATAATACTTAATTATGTAGAAAGAAAACTGATTGAAAATATAAATCAGGTTGATGGGCCAGTAATACCCAGTATTTCTCCCAGAGCCTATTTTAAGCTTGATCTCACATTTGTCAGTGTCCAGACCTCTAGCCTTAGAGACTGATTTAAACCATAGGTTACATACCACAGTATTACTGCTCAGTAATTTCATGTTTGCATTTCTTCACAATTCTGGGATGATTAACATCATGTACTTGTAATTTAGTACAGTGATTTTTATTGGTTGTTATAAAGTCTCCTTTATTAATATTTTAAACTGAGACAGTTCCTCAGACTCATCACTTGTGAATTGCTTTAAGAACTGTTCTGACCTTCTCTTCAATGAAAATGGATGCAAAGAAGTAATTTAGCTTTTTCTCATGTTGTTTATCTTTCTTGAGAGCTGCTTGTGATCAGTGATCAGTTCCACTGATGGTCTTGTGAGCAGCTTCTTCTGATGTGGTTAAAAAGTCTTTGAACATTTAACTAGGGCTTCTTCAAAACAGTGATTTTTTGACTTACCTGTGATTTTACATTTAAGATCATATAACTTCTCCTTGTGCTTTTTTCATCTTTTGGACATGATTACTGTTTTTTGTTGTTGTTGTTTGTTTGTTTGTCTTGGTGTCTGTGTTTTTTTTGTTTTGTTTTGTTTTGTTTTTTAGGTTATTTCTGTATTTTACTGTCTTTGTAGTTTAATAACACTGGTGTTGTTTTGCTTGTAAATGCTTTTGATATCTTCTTAATTGAGGGTATTCAATGACTTGTTATATAAAATCCCCCTCTCAATGTAAGCTTTTTTTTTTTTAACTGCTTCTTCTAAATTTTCCTTTCCTTTTCAAAATTTTAATGTTACTGTTGAAGAAGTCTAATCTCTTTTTGTCTATAACCTTTGCGATCACAAGATGGACTATTCACACATGCTTCTATATTGCTGGGGATCTTAATCTTCTGATAGCAAGAAACTGAATTCTTTCAGTACTACAGTTTTCTACATCACTAATTTATTTGGCCTTTTGTGGTAAGTATCACCATTCTGGTAGTCTGTTAGAATGTAGCTCCAATATTAGAACTCTCCTATTTATAATATAACTCACAGAGATTCATGTATGCATAGACTCTGGTACCATCTATACTTTATTACCCTGTATGGTTTCTTAACTATAAATGCAATCTTACCACCCACAGAATGTCTATTCTTACCAGAGCAGAATTTCACATTTCCAAACTGAACTATGTCCTATTTTTGTAGACTATTCTTTCAATTCATCAAACTCATTTAAAACTCTCATTTTGGCCCTTCAAATTGAAATCATCTACAAATCTAAGAAATATTCCACGTTATGAGAGAACATCATCTATGGTACTGGACCAGGATAAAGTCTTCAAATAATTCTGTACTTTGACTGTAAACCATTGATAAATTTTCTTTCCATCTAGTTTTCCAGTCACTGTAGCTTGCATGTGAATGAGGATACCACATAAGAAGACATCAAAAGCCTTCCTGAAATCCTGTTAGGTTCCACTTCTCTTTTTCTCGAGTCCTATTAATCATTAAGAAGGAAATTAGATGACTTGTCACAATTTGTATTTGACAAGTACATGTTGGCTTTTACATATTCCCCTTATCTTCTAAATAATACTGTCTTCCATTACTTGTTTCAGTATTTGAGGGGACTGAAGCTGACAGCTTTTTTAAATCTTTGCCTTCTGTTTTTTCTTTTTTGTTTTGTTAAATAGAAATTGTGTGTTTACCCTATTCCAATGTTTGTGTCTACAGCATGAGATAACATCAATGCTGAATTAATGCAATCTAACTACTCTTTTACTACGTAATAGCCCACAGCTACTGCAGTCCTCTGTGGTCTATCACTTGTTCCTTTGCACCTAACTAACTGAATGCACTAGCTGCCTGGGACCCAGTCTATACTATATATGCTTTACCATAAAAATGGGGAGTATTTACCTGACTAGTGACAAGACCAAATTAATTTGGTTTGCAGAACTATTTTTCTAGTATTTATACTGCTTAATACAAAATGATATATTAACTGTGCAATGAGTTTGAGAGGATGTATTATAAATGAAACAAATGTTGGAGTTAATTCACCTGGGAGGCAGCTGGCATGGTGCTTGGATGATATATTTTCAGTCGCCAATTAAATGTCACATCCTAAGTTATTTTTGAGAAAGTATCAGAAGAATGTGCTCAACTGATGAATGAATAATATGTTGATTTTCACACAAGCCCTTTCTTTAACACATTAAAAAATTAGGAAAAGTTGTGGGATAATGAGTTTGAGCAAGAGTCATGGACAAAAATATCCTCTGCCAAAATATCCTCTGCCAGTCACATTTCAGTTAAATTCCATTAGCCTGGCAAGCCACACAGGTACTGACAAAATGTTTAAGAGACCCAGAGCATCTGAGTAGGTGAGCCGTGCTTATTATAAGGATTCATTTTCTGACTGAGGTTTGATTCCTTGAAACTATTTGTCATTGCTCTCTATTTCCAACCTGAACAGAGGCTGCTGAAATGATGTTGCTTGACTTAACTACCTGCTTCTCTTATCGCTGAATACTACTTTTGTCACCACTTCTAAACCTTCTGGTGCCTGATTTTTTAGTGTATGTCTATCTTATGCATTCAGGGATTTTGGACACTGAACTAGAAACAGCCTTGTGTCAATCTTTTCTGTCACATTTACTGCATGGTCTCTTTTGTTCAGGTTTGTGTTGTGCTTTGTACCTCCCAATTTGCACCTTTTGTTTATTGACATTGACTTTATTTTAACTGAAGTGTCCTTTATTTTGGACTTCCAGTACAAATTAGACATGCCATGTACTACTATCCAGGAGGCATATCTGAATAGCAGTGCAAATGCAAAATGCATTTAGCTTTAATGTAGTGGCAATCAACTGTCTATTTGAATGAATTTCATCTTTTTTTTTTTTTTTTTTTTTTTTTTTTTTTTTTTTTTCTTTTCTGTAGTTCTAGCTTCACTTCCTCTGGAAGAAAGATTTACTCCGTTGTACATTCTGTCATTCTGAGTCTTGCAATTGCTTTGGGACCTTTTTGAACATTGCAGCCAATTTTGAGAGTGCTCAAGGTCTGTGTTACGACATTCCTGCAAGCTGAATGGAACCAGGCAGAGTCTCCCACTGAAGGCAGAGCTGCACCTCAGTTCATTCAGATGGATATGTAGTATATGCGTAAAGAAGTTAAACTTCTATCCAAAAGAGAGGACTATTAAAGCTTGCTCTCTTGTAGACACATGTAGAGTATCTTATCTTCTACCTGCTACTTACTGGTATTCATTAGGCAATGCACTCTTTCATTTTTCTCTCACGCCATCATGTAATTTATCATCTGTATCCCGTCTTTCTATATGAAACTATTTTTATGCTGATCATTTAAGTTGTATTTAGCTAGTTTATAAACTGGATTTCTACGACTTCTTCTCCTTAGGATTTTTGACAGCATTGCTTCTGAAATTCAATTTCCTTTCTTTTTTTTTTTTTTTCCTTTATTCCATGGTTTCATGGTTTGCCCTCAAACATCTTGAAGTACTTGTATTTGTTCCTTGATGTTGAGCAATATCTTGCCAATTTGCTAATGAAATCAGAATTTCCCAAACAAAATTTAAAAGTTTGCTATTGTCCTGCAATATATGACTTAATTTACTTATAGACACAGACACTTTATAAATAAGCTCATGAAAGTAGGTTTTTCCTTTTGAGTAGAAATAATCTTATTATTCCTGGATTTGCTCTGATTAGACCTAGGGCCTGTATGCTTATGTTTATACTTTTTGTTTGCTTATACTGCAAATGTTGAGAAAATGGTCAGCACATAAGGTAACCTCATTACAAGTCATAAAACCACAGGAAACATGGCTTCATACATACTGCTTGTTCATTCTTGTACCTTCATACATCCTGCTTGTTCATTCTGGCTTGTACCTACCTCTTCTTACCCTTTTCAGTTATGCTTTTTGCTGTCTGTCTTGCTTGCATAATTTTAAGTTACTGCACCCAATTACCTTCTTTCATTTGATTTTTTTCTGTACTTTTCCAATTTATTCCTCTCCTCTCCTCTCCTCTCCTCTCCTCTCCTCTCCTCTCCTCTCATTAATCTCTCTCATTCTTACTTCTTCAAAGTGCTTTTACAAATATGTTTCTTGTACTTTTCTGTTTCTATAAATGCCCTTCCCTTCCCTTCCCTTCCCTTCCCTTCCCTTCCCTTCCCTTCCCTTCCCTTCCCTTCCCTTCCCTTCCCTTCCCTTCCCTTCCCTTCCCTTCCCTTCCCTTCCCCTCCCTTCCCACATTGTATTCAAAGGTCTGCAGGTGTATATACACAGACACATAATGTCTGTACACACACAGAGAAACAATATTCCCATGTCCAGTTTTGTCCAACACCTTCCCCTCACCAGCGTGTTTATAGATAAGGAGTATACTTTTTATTTTTATTTTTTATTTTTCCATGAAAGGATTAGGAATTCTTCTGTCTTCTCTTCCCTCCTCTTTCTTCTGTCTTCAGTTGTCTGTATCTTTTGCCATCACCTGCAGAAGAAAAAGACAGCTGTTAATGCTTTATACTGATTGCTAACCTTGCAAGGTTCATGGGTATGAATAGTTTTATATACGCTACATGGTACAGGACATAATCAACTTGTGAGTCAGCATGCTAGACAAGGTCTGCATTCTGCCTCAAATTGCTTATCCAGATTCATTTTCCTGCATTTCTTAATGCATATCATAAGTATAATAAACCCTTAAAATATAATTATCAATTAAATGATTTCTGGGGTTATGCATCTCAAAGTGTTCATTTTTTTTTTTTTTTTTTTTAAATTTATTATTCAGATTAATCGAGGATGAGAACATGAATTAAATTAACTTTATGTTTGTTCTATAGAAAGACTGTGCAGGGAAAAAGATCACTGGACTGGATGAAAACTGAATGTGGTAAGAAGATGCAAATTCATTTCATAGTACTGTAAGCAAGTTTTTCATGTTTCCTAATATATTTTATTAGATTCTTTTTTTTTTTTTTTTTTTTTGGTTATATAGTATATCAGTACTGTGAGAAGCACATTTTTTTCCCAGCTAGGTAGGTAACAGTAAACTAAAAGGGAAAAACAAGTAAGAAGAAGACTATTTACACAGAATGATGCCTTTCATAAAGAAAAAAAAGTAAAACAAATTATCTTTGAGTTGAAAATTGTGCTGTACCTGCTAGTGATCCATGAGGAGGAAATGAGAATACTGGCACTTCTTGGAGAGCCCTATGGCCCACATGTGCCCAAGGCCCACTCATAAACTACCTAAGCTACGTCTTTAAAGTAGTTAGGCATTTTTTCCTTATTCCTCGTGTCAAAGAGAGTTACTAGCCACACTGATCTGATGACTCAGAATGTCTTCAAGGGCTTCTCCTTGCTACCTGCAGTTTACCAAAGCTTTTCTCCTCTGTTGTTTCCAGCTGTACAGACTTTTTTAAAAAAAAAAAACAGTATTTACTCTGTATGCTACCCAACTCTTCTACCAGAAACTATTATTAGAAAAAGGTGCAGCACTGAAATGGGAAACCTGGATTCCAATCCCCATGCATCCTTGCTGGAGACTGAATCACCGGTACATGCTTTCCAGGAAAGACATGTAATCAGAAGCTAAATATTTCTAGAGTGGCATTTTTTTTCATTCCTCTATGTGAAGTCGGATCACTTCGCAACCAAGAATCTAAGTTGTAGGGTGCAAAGGGAAAACACAGAAGAGGTGAAATCTGTGATCAGATGACGATGAGGCTCTCCTAGGGGAGAGATGTATTGCAAATTGTTCCATTTGCTCAACTTTATATCAGTGCACCGGAAAGAACAGAAGGAAATTAGATCCCATGAGAGGTCTAGTTAATTATGAGTTTTAGTAACTTTGTAAATAAATGAATTATGGGTAAGATAATACATATAGAAGTTTATTTTCATCCCCAAAGGGTAATGAAGTGTTGTGCTAATTGGGGAACAGAACATGAAGATGCAGCTACTTGTTAGACTGGAGTACCTATTGACTAAGATTCGGAATTATTCTAGACCAAGGATTTTCCATAAGATACTACCAAGTCTAAGGTATAAGGGTCAGGTAAACTTTGCAGTTATGCAAATGTAGATTTGATGCAAATATAAATGAATTTAATTTTAAGTTTTCACCAGAAATGTGAGGCATATAAATATAAGCAGTTTAAAACTGTGAATATTGTAAGCAAGTTGTATTGGGCTAGAAAATGGCATGGGGAGAATTATTTCACATCTTGCTTCATTTGTGGTGTATAGAAAACTCTTAATGTACTTTTTCATAGTGACTGACCCAACAACAACAAAAAAAAAAGAGTTGTCTAAGTGATCCCACCTTTATCTGAAAGCCAACATGTCTGTGCTCTAAAGACTTGTTTATGCATTTCCCATTTAAGCATCATTGGATATAAATAAACAAACAGCTCTGGGAATTGCAAGCAGGACTCAGTATTGTTTTCCCCTTCCCCAAGTTAATCGCATTCTCAATAGAATCAGGCTGTCTTTGTTAATCTCTTTTTAGTCCCCCAGCTCTTGCATTCCTGATTGAACTGTGCCTTGTGCTTAACAAAAGGGGTCTCAATTTGTAGTTTAGGATTTAGAAATCAAGGTCTTCTGCTGCCTTGGTGAATGTTCTACCCATCTGGTCTTCATGGATGCAGAGACTCTAACAAAGGAGCCTTAATGTGCCTGAAACAGTCTGAATTGCTCTCAGACTTCTATGTCTAAAATTTGTTTAATCTGGAGTTTATGAATGCATCATTCGTCAGGATGCTATCAGTGAGAACACTACATGAGGCCACATCAAATCAGAAATATAAACTAAGAACAAAGTATTAAGGAATGCTGGAATATCTGTATATGCAGTAAAACATTTTATGACTGTGATCTGTGACACCATTTGATTAGCTCATATGACATGGGAGATCCTTCAGTGTTTATGAACTCTACCTTCATCTCTGCCAAAATGAACTCTGCTCAGTGCAGTGTCACAGCATTAGTTCACTCCAGCTTAGAACTACTTTTCCTAGGGAGAGCTATTGTGAAGTTAGGTGCTTCATCCAAAATGCACCCAAATTCAGAAAAAGTCATTGGTCAGAGGGCATGAGCAAAAGTTTTGCTAATCTAATCTTACAGCTCTTGGACATGTAAATTAGATGGCAAGGCATCTCGGCAGGTGTTACCACCAGCCCTTTGGCAGAACCAAACCTCTCAGTGGACACTAACCCTACTATTAAAACTATTTGAGATAATGCTTCAATATCCTCTACCAAAAAATACCTCCCTTGCTAGAATGTCATTATACATCTTGGAAACACAATCCAGTATGAAACTGTTTTCTCTTGCCAAGAGAAATTTCTCTGAATTTTGGATTTCTCAAAGCCATTAACCACAACTGAGAAACAATTTAAAAAGAATTTGATCATCAAGCTGTAACAGAACTCTTGTTTCTAAACACGTCACCAGTTCCATATAATCTAAAGTGCAATGAATAAACAGATGCTGTTTAAGTCTGCTGGTTATGTTGAGATCATTACCCAGAAGACAAAAGCTAAACTCAAAAACGCACCTATAATGTATTTTATGCCTAGAATTTGCATAAAATGAATCAGGAGGATTTTCATCCTTCTCTTTGTTGTATCAAAGAGTGGCTGCACTTTTTAACACTGTATGTGGTTTGGCTGTGAAATACTAATGTTCGCTGGATACCACACACATTTGTAATGATTCTCCCTTATGAATAACAGAACCACCAAAACCACAGACAATGGTAGCCAAAACACGGTGAAACAGCTTCAGTGCACAGGAAGATTACGTTAACGAGAACACCCAGTCTGCATAACAGACAACTGAGCTGGGATAGAACAAAATCTTAAGTGCTATGGAGAAATGTTGAATACGTTGGTATGCTGAATATCTGTTTTTAAACTGATTCTTTTAAAAATTAATAATAATTCACCAATTTCTGCAGGAATTCCTACAGGAAGAAGTAGACAATCAATTTATCAGAAAGCATATTGAACACATAAAGAATTCTGCAAGTGCTTGATTTTGTGGAAATCGTTGCCAAAGATTGTTTCGGATGCTAAAAGCTTATCAGTACTTTCAGGAATAAGCAGATGAATTCATGAAAGACGGGTGCTTCCTTTGAGACTACAGTGGTCCAAATGAAACTGCTGGTTAACAAACAAGAAACACATACAGAATTACTTGAGAATAGCTGGTAGGAATTTGCAGGACTTGAGAATGCACCTGGCACGTCAGGAGAGTGATCTGAATTTCATATTTGGTTAGTGGAAATGTTAAGAGAGAAAGAGGGATATTCAAGAGAAATGATAGCACTCATAATGGAATGTTAAGGTCTTCGTTACCTGAGAACTTGTCCTTAGGTAATGATTGTCCCCGGGCCGCCCTCCGCCCGCCCCTTTTCTTTTTCTCTTTTTGGACCGCTAAAGTAGGCAAACCTAGAGAGCACAATATAGCAGCAGCCACCTGGAGTGCTGTGAAACGGGATGGCAGTAACAAAGCCTGTGCTGGATCTAATTCTTTCTTTTAGTGTGCTTGCCATATTAACAATTTGATTTAAAAAAAGGTGTGATTTGTCTGAGAGCGTAAAAACATCAGAGCAAAATTGCAAATAGCAAACGGGACTGCACTGGGGCTTAGCTGCCTAAGTGTACAGTGTCCTGGGCAGCTTTACACAGATCTACCAAAACCTATACTGCTGCTGTATCATCGATGTTTATCTCAAAGCAGCATCCATGTTAGCTAGGTGAAAAGCAGGTGTGCCAAGCCCCAATTCTGACTGCTGTGGATTCTTAGCCTATATATAGGGATTAATAGCATTAATTAGTTAGTGCTTAGGATGATATTTTTGTTCAGTGTCACAAATAATAGTGAAACTCTGAAGTCTCAGAGATTTTTTGTATGCATAGGTACTTGTTTCAGTTTTTAAAAGGAAAGGGTTTGTAATATTTTAGTGCCAAAATACCCTTCAGCTGGACAAACCTTATTATTGATTTAATATTAAACCTAAATATTACTGTAATTCACATAGATGCCCACCTTAGAACCTTCCTGAATTCTTGTCATGGTGATTTCTTTTGGCAGCCAATTCTACAAGCTAATTATGGACTGGGTGAATAATTACTTCTTATTGCTTTAAAAATGCCCATCTTTTAATTTCATTGAACTGTTCATTGTACCTAGTTGTGCAAGACAAAAAGAAAATTTACCAGTTTTTGCAAAGGAAAACAAAGAAACAACAACAACAACAAAAAACCCAACCCACTTCCCCCCATTTTTATTCAATAAGCTTTTTTTTTATAAAGTATTTATAATTTTCAATTCTCTCTCAAATTTAACGGCTCAAGGGATTTTTCAAGGTTAGGAAACCTTGAAAACCTGCTTGTTCTTCATTTAAACAAAGAAACTTGAATCTGATTCCCAGCTTATCCTGCTGCATGAACAACTGCAGCGGATTGTTGCTAAGTGAGCTTTACACCTTCAGCTGTTAATTAGTCACCCTCCAAAAATATGCAACCTCCTCCTCCCCACTAAATAGTAGAGTAGTTAATCTTCATTTAACTGGAATTGCTAAAACTGGACAAGGGGAAGACAGAAGAGCAATTTTTGCTTTACCAATCTCATTGTCTTTTATAATGAAACAGTGGCTTGGTAGATGATGGAAAAGCAGAGGCTGCCATTTACGTTGATTTTAATTAGTCCACATGGACTGTCATGGCTTCTCTGTAACCACACCAAGGACTACGCGGTAGGTACGGAAAAACTGTCCGGGTGGTGTTCCTCAAGGAGAAACTTTGGTATTTATTCTGTGTAACATACTTAGTGATCTGGGTGATGAGTTGGAATGCATTCTAAGCAAGTGTGTGGATAACGTGAAACCTGGGGAGTTGCAGTTGTGCTGGAGGAGAGGATTGTCATCAAGGTGAAGGGAAAGGTTTATTCTCCGCTACTTAGCATTTGTGGCTTTTCTGAGAGGTGAACAGGAAAAGAACAAGAGGGAATAGTTGTAGGGTGCAACAAGAGAAATTTTGATTAAATGTAAGGGAAGGAAGAATCACAGGGAGAGTGGTTAAACACAGGGGAAGTAGTCCAGAGAAGTTATGGAATCTCCACTCTTGGATATTTTTGAAACTTTTCAGGGCAATGCTACGAACTACCTGATATGACTTTGAAGATGGCTCTGTACTGAGCAGGAAGCTGGGCGAGATGACCTCCAGAGGGTTCTTCCAACTCAAATTGCTCTATGATTTTATATTAAGTTTGACCTATATCTAAAATTGTGCCTGTGATATGGGAGAATGTTTTGAAACTAAAGATGAATGAATATAGTTAAAGAATTAACAGAAGTAGCACTAATATGTTCTTGCTTTGTCCATTGTCTTTGATCCCTGCACTTAGAAGATGATGTTTATAAGCTGCTATAAAGATAATTCAATATTTGAGAGATGACTGTTACAGTAAAACATCAAATACTGAGCTGTACCTTAGCAAAGGGTGATGACATGCTAAAAAATGCCTCACTGGGGTGCTGAATTGAGAAATGCTATTGCCACTGGTTTGGGCAGACATTCTTGCTCTCCAGCACTTGATTCCATGAAGTAGTTCACCAGCATTGGATTCATCTTCTCACTCTTTAAATCTTTAAGCATTGTCCCCATACAGGAGCTGGCTCTGGAGCAATTTTATCAGATTTTATCATTGAAGTTCAAGGAATGGGTGGAGAAACCACTACTGGATAGCTCATCTTTGAGGACACCTTGCCTAGCTAAGACTTCTGTGAAGCAGGAGGAGGATTTTTAATGACTGTTTTGGTGTAGTGTAAAACATCTCTCTTTTGGGACTGTGATAGATGATGGCTGGGATTACAAGAAATCAGTAAAGGTTAGCAGAGTTGTTATTCCAGTTCTTTCCGCTGTGAGTTTACCAAGAGATGAACAATGACTGTGTTTACTTCTTTTTGTGATAGCTGGTGGCACTCATTACAAAAAGGCATTGCAACTTCTTCAGTCACTGTCAATGCAACCAAAGGTTTCAGAACATACGTTGCTGAGCTTATGTTTTGAAGTTTGCTTTTGTCTTTTTTTTTTTTTGGATCACTCAATAACATGGTATTGGTAGTTGTGCTAGTGCTCCAGATCTGTTCATGGTGAATGACCAAGATGCAAAGCTGCTGTATTTTGACATTTGTAACAACACAGTGGCATCAATAAGAATGGAAGATGATCTTATTTTGGACCTGATATCTGCCCCCTGGGAGGCAGGGAACGCTGATTCTCCAAGTTTGCTGCTTCTTGGGAAGGTGCTACAGTCAGTGGGCTACTGTGCAAAAAGGAGTTGGCAGTTGTGTTCCTGGCGCTTTGTTACCCATGAGCTCTGCAGCTGTATCCACATGCACGCACTGAACACAGCCACCTACATGTCTGGGTGGAGCTAAGCCTTTTCTTGTCTGTGTCTGAAACGCAGCCGAGCTCAGGATGTAGCTACGCTCATCAAGATAAGAGCAATTCTGGATATATGCAGAGACTGGTGCTTGTTTGCCTAACTTAACAGTTTCAATTGATTTCTTCTGCTGTGCAACATGACTCTAGACTGAACTGTTCTGTGACACTGAAAATGCATCAAGTTCATTAATCAAAACCCAAATGGACTTTATAGGTTTCAGTTTTGCCTCCTGCTGCTTTGGAAACAGAAGACTTATTGGTGAAATAAATACCCGTATTTTAAAAAGAGATGGTATTGTTTATGAGTTGGTGGTCACTTGGTAAAAACGCCCCATATCTGATTTGAAAAAGGGCGAGCAGGGTGTAACACGGACAGTAGGTTTGACTTTGAACTTTGTCTGAAACCATGAATCCTATCTCCATTAAGAAGTGATTCAATCACAAGCCGAAGCTTGACAACAGATTGGTACCATCACTCATCATTTTTCCCATAAACGTGTTTACTTCTTAATTTCCCTACAAAAGCTTTTCCTTCAATAATGGACACTTCTCCTGAAGTGGAAGAAGACTTCACTTGTGTCCTTTCTTTTGAAAAAAACCAATGCTACCCTCCCACCCTGCCAGGCTGCTACCAGCAGAGCAGTGGCAGACACCTTGAGGTTTAGATGTAGAGCTTAGTGATATGGTTTAGTGGAGGACTTGCTAGTGTTAGATCAGAGGTTGGTCTGGGTGATCTTGGAGGTCTTTTCCAACCTAGATGATTCTGTGGGACACCCACTGTGTGGAGGCAGCAGGTGCCTGCCTGCTCGGTGCAGCACACCAATATCCTGTGACTGGATTTGGGAACACACCTCATGGAAATATTCATTTACCCCTCTTCATGGCAAAATTTACCAAAGAACTTAAAAAAAACCCCACCAACTAACAAACAAACAAACAAACAAAAAAGCCAACAACAACTGCAATAAAGCAGGCTGAGGGCAGAAACGCGCCCCGGGGCCGCCGCTCGGTACCCCGCCGCTGGGCAGCGCCGTGCCGCCCAACCGCCGCCCAACGGCCGCCCGGCGGCACCTGTGCGGCACGCCGCGGGGGAGCGGCGGCCCGGGCGCGTGCGCAGTGCGCGGCCCCTCGGCGCCCGGCCGCAGTCACTTCCTCCGCCGTGCCCATCCGGCTCCGGGGTCAGCGGCCGCCGCCGCGGCGGGACGGGGCTGAGGGGAGCCGAGTTTGGGGCGGGGGGGTCCGGAGGTCCGCCCGGCTGTTCGCCCGGAGGTAGGCACTGCCGTCCGGCGCTCCCTGCCCGCCTCCCGCTGTCACCTGCCGCAGCTGGGCGCGCGTGGCCGGGCCGGGGAGCGGGAGCTTGGGCGCCGTGAGGTGCGCTGCGAGCGCGGCGGCTTCCCTCCTTCCTTCCTTCCCTCCCTCCTTCCCCGCCGAGGGTGCTCCTGGCCCGCCCTGGAGCCGCTTTCTTGCCCTCTCTTTCTCCGGAGGTGACTCTTGGTTTGCTTGCTTTAGCAGGAACGCGCTGCTGGATGTAGAAGGGAAGTAGGTGGTGCCCGCGGAAAATGCCTCTGAGGGACAAGTGCTGCCAGACTGACCACCATCACCATGGGTGCTGCGAGCCAGGTAGGGTGCTGGATGGCTGGTCCCCAAAATCCCGAGAAACTGCTGCAATGTGATGGGGGCACATGGATAGAGAAAGTTTTGGGGTATCAAAAGCTTTGAGTTCTATTTGGAAGTGCTGTTTAAGTGTTCTCCAACTGTCACATTAACTTACTGCACAAAGATCATTTCTCGGTTACTACGAGACTTGTCGTAGTGCCCAAGCTCCCAAATGGACGCTGTGTACAGGAAGGCGAGAAGTTATGTAAAAACAACATTTGTGTTTCCAAAAAGCATAAAAGTTCAAATTATTACTATTATTACTAAAAGACATTTTTGAAATTTTTTTGTTTTCATTGAGTATATCTTTACTTTGAGTCTTTCCTGATGAGCTCTGATGAACTTGGGGTCTTCTGCTCAAGGGGTAGAAAAAACAAAACAAAACAAAACACAAACCCTAAAAGTCCTAAAACAGCTGTATGCATCCACTGCTGTGACACAGAAGGTGCTGTCAGTGGAAAGCACTTTGAGTGCTCTGAAGTTTCAGCCAATTTGGTAGGCTTCTTTTCCTAATTGTTATGCCTACTGTTATAATTGGTAGCCCAGAAGGAAATTTGGTTCCTTCTTTGTCTTATTGTAGAGCTTGTTATTTGGATGCTTTCATTTGCGTTTCAAAAAGAAAGGCATCAGGTTTTGGAATTAATTGTTGAACGCCTGTGCATGGCAACTTTGATTTGAGAGTATGTATTATTCAGCTTGTAGAAACACTTCTTTGTGTTCAAGATTTTAAGGTTTTGAGTTGTTTTAACGCTTTATAATGGATAAAATGCTATTCTTGCCTTACAAATAATAGTGATGTGTTATGTCTGTTTTATATATGTCACTCCTCTTGATGTCAGTGGGTGTTGCACATGCATATTAGAGGCAGTACACAACCCAAAGTACACTATTTTGAAAAATATGGAATAGGCTAGTAGAATACAATATGTCATTGTGTTAGAGATCCCTAAACGATGAGCTGATTTGTAATGGTTGTTAAGTGTTCGTGTATATAATAGTATATAATGGGGCCAGGAGAGTTGCATGGAATGTTCATTTAATCATTCTTTTCTTTCTGATGCTCTTTCCAGCTTGAATTTATTTATAACATCACATCGAAAGGAGTAACTTTCCTGTTAAAATATGTTTAATCTATTTGCAGTTCATAAATCTAAATAGTTTTACTCTGTGTCTCTATTGCTCTTCATTAAAAATAATTTTCTTAGACATGCTCAGTACCTTATTTAGAAATGGAGACCTTACAATGGAGTTAGAAGTCCAACCAAACGGGCAAGGAAGGATTCGATTAATGAATTAGAAAACTACTTAATGTAATGACATTTGTTAATGACAAAGAAGACCTAACTAGTGATTTTGCGCGCACATGCTTGGGTGGGTGCTCTTGTTCATGTAAATTTGGTTTTCTCTCTGAGCAAAGCTTAGTTGTCTTATGCATATGCACCAATGGAGTGCTGTTAGTTTCCATATGCATAAACAGTGTGTATCAGGATAATAATCATCGTCCTGATCAGTAAAGAGTTTTACATCAGTTTTATAAAATAAATTTTATGAAGACTGCAGGGTGGAATGAAACTTCAGAAATAAGGTGTTACTTCAGCGGTTTGCTTGAACCAGAAGCATTTCTTGATTTTTTTTTTTTTTTTTCTTAGTTAAAAGTATTATTATAGCTGTCTTTGGTACACAATGCTTAGTTATGCTTATGCCTTGCTCTGGTCCTTGCTGAATGGGTATGAATTCAGTGCTTAGGTATCTATTGACAGCACTGAAATCACATAGGACGTTCTGAAGAAATAGGGTATTTGGTAATCTTTTTTGTACATGTGTTTTGTTGTTTTGGTTTGAATGATGGGAGTCAAGCAGACTGTTCTGGGAGTTGCCTTAGTTTATGGAAATTTCTTACGAGTCATTATGGTTTTGTATACTTGTTTTTGTGTTTGATACATATAGCTTTGAATACACATTTTCTTGGAATAATCAAAGTGACAGTTTGTTGTCAAAAGGTATCATGGCTGGAATATTCACTCTGAGATATTTTTTGATTCAGCATTGAGAATTTTTGAGTAAGACAACTTGTACTTTGGTTTTGGCCTTCATTTTAATCTAGTTTACTGTATGCATAGAAAACATGTAACTTAATAAAAAAATCATCTCAGTTTTCTCTAAACAGCTTATCCTTTATGTATTTCAGTGCATATGTTGGAACCTGGTGATCCTCCGTTGTTACAGCAGCCTCTGCAAACATCAAAATCTGGTATTCAACAAATCATTGAATGTTTTCGATCAGGTATGAAACCATGCTTGACTCTTAAAAAGTTTATTACCTTGTTATAAGGGTTATGTATATTTAATATGTATAAAAAACAAAAGAACCACCAACACCTGAATTCCTACATATTTGCAAAATATTTGTAGGTTTTTGGTGTTAGGTTCTGTTCTTTTTTTTATAAGGGTTTTCATATAAAGTAGTTAAGAATATGGCTCCTGCTATATAGTTATTTTTCAAAAACATTTTAAAAAATGGCTTGTTTTATGTCATTCCTCCAGCTTCTGTTATTAATTTGTTTATTGTGAAACTCTTGAGAGGCTGAGAAAATTCAGTGTTTACCTTGAACTTTTTAATATTGCTGTATCGTCTTACTTTTAAGGTGTTCATTGACTCTTTTCTGGAGTTGCAAATCATAGCAGTGAACCTAAGAATAACAAGTGTTTGGATGAGCATGCCAAAGGTGATTGAAACCTGTAATATTTCTCAGCTGGTTCTACGCTTCTGATGTGGCAAAACACGTTTTATTTTTACAAGCCTTAGTGCGAGAACACAGCAGTTATTTATATACTTTATATATACGTGTATAAAGCAGAAGATCTTTATATATATGAAATACATGTTACATGTTACATCCCATTACATATCATCGATGAGTGTGTCTGAGCCAAGTCTTGTAGAATGGCACAATATTCAGTTTGTTCTCCACTTGCATTTAGAAACTTAATACAAGAAGGAAAACGGGATGTGAGACTCATCATTAGTAACCATTTTTATAAGTGTGTTTAAATGAAATTCACCTAAAGCCTCAAATATGGTAGGCTTCTTTCACTTGAGGTAGTTTAATGGACTCTTTATTGGAGATGGCGCAAGCTAATCACAAGTAATCTGTCTGTGGGCTGCTTCCAGGTTGTCCTCACTGGCATGTGTTAAATTGACAGCTTACCTTGCTCTCTTCAGTCATCTGCACCAGCGAAATTGGACAGAAGGCAAAAGAACCTGGACCAGATTTGACTAGTTAATTTTGAACAAGCCACATTTTGTTATGCTAAGAAACACTTTGGCTTTCATACCTATTTCTTTAAGTTTACAACAAGAATCAAGTGTTCTCCATTTAAAGCAGTTTTAGCAGAAGGCGTCTTCTGTCATCCAGAACATTAAGAATAACAAATGAATTAATAGCTATTTTCTAACAGTGATTCAAATGCAATAAAATATAGCAAACAGCATTGTAATACAAAATTCTGTAACTATATAACAGAACTGAATGTTCTTGTAGAAGACAGTGGACTGGTGAGATTTTTCTGAAAAGTTAAATTGCTTGCTGAAGGCATAAGCTTGGATATTTCTACCAGAGAAGTATTTGTAATGACTGATGTGCTGTAACAGTTTATTTTGACTATGGTGTTATTTCTAGCATCTACGTTTACAGATATTAACAGGATTTGACAAAGTATCACGTACCCCAATTAGCTGCAGCTACAAAGTGGAGAAGGCTTTAAAAAGCTGGAGGCAGCATGTGCTGGCAGAAAACTGGCTGCTCATTGCTGCAACCTGCAGGTAGTGAAGAATGAGGAGATGCTTACTTTCTCTCTGCCTGACGCGTCAACAAAACCAGTCATGTTTTAATTTAGTTTCTGTTTCCAAAAGTCAGTAATGCTCTGTTGTTTAATTCATAAAAAGCAGTTAATATTTTTACTGCTACTTGTGAAAAGCTTCACAGTCGAATAAGGAAGGTTTGAAGTCAGAGGGACCACCGTGTATCCAGTCAGACCTCCAGTATAAGTCCTTAAATCTCATCCAGTAATTCATAAAACCAACCGTTCGAACTGGACAAAAAAAAAATAAAAGTCCTGAATGGAAGAGACTGAACTGTTGGTATAACAAGAGAGTGCAGGGGGGGAGAGAATGAGGGACTTGTGTGTCCCCTTGATTGGGAAATAATAGTGAATTAGATAATTTTTTTCACTTGAGAGGGATGTTTTTGGCTAGGGCACACATCAACAGCAAAAGCCAAATTTTAGTTTATTGTGTGCTATCACCAAGTTGGAGGCCTTTTATTTGAATTATAGTTAGTGACTCACTGGAATTTTATCTACATGGAGCATATTCAATTTTGTTCAGCTGGGTTTTGGTTAGCGTTTGTCTTTATATGCTGAAATTCAACCGTTGAGGGTGAGATTTCAGTACTCAATGTGCTGTTGGGGGAACTCTACAATTCTTAACTTTGGGGGTTTTCAGTAAATGTAAATATCTATCCATTAGTTGGTTGTCTATAGAAATGCAGGTCAGATGAAGATTCTGTTAGTAACGCTTCAGAAAAGAGCCCACTGGAGGAAGAAACAAAGAATCTTGGGCAGTGGCTCAGAAAAGGCATAAGCAAGGCAAGAAACTGGATGGTAGCCTCAGATAGTCAAGTCTGCATCCTAGTTTTAAATGGGAAGAAAGAAAAGTCATTGTGCTTTGCCAAACTCAGTTGTAAAAAAAAAATTATAATTTGAAATAAACTGTTGTCTATGCAAGGTTTACTTAAAAAGTTTGGTTTAGGAAATAATTCTGCAGTGAGATTCTAAGTTTGATCTTTAAATGGAATTCTTAAGTGCCTCCGATGACTGAAAACTTTAACTTCTGTTTGGGCTGGAAGAATATCTCGATGCCATGCTTGCTGTTTCATAGTTTTCTGAGATATTATTTATTCTTTGCCCAGTTTCATTATGATTTTGCTTGTTTGACTAATTTAGATTAATTTTGATCTATTCCTTTATAAGAAAAAAAATCAAATTGGAGAAGTTAGCAGAATTTGTTTAGCTAGCGTTTCCTTCTGGTTTGGCATGGGTAAGTATTCATCATTTATCAATCCTTTGGTAATTGTAGGCATTATGTACATAATTTTAGCAAGATGTGAGATGTGGGCTTGAAGTGTAACTGAAACAATTAAACGGTTCGGAGTTTAAGAAGGGCAGGAACTTGAAAACACCAACAATGCTAGGTCAAACTTTACTCTTGTGTGTTCTTTTTGGAATATACAAGTGTGAGAAAACCTGCACATTTTGTCAAGCTACTTGTGTTTTAACAGAAAAGTTTCTGACTTGAATCACTTGTATTTTCCTTTCAGCAGGCCGAAAATATGTCTCCAGTTCTATTTTCTTGGATAAGCTCGATCACTTTGATCTTGGGTCAGATGCACAGATGTAGTAACGTTGATGTTGACCTGTTAGTTACTCTCTGAGTTTTGTTGTCTGCTCTGTAAGTTTTTGCCTTTCTTAGTGTTTTTGGAGTGAAATAGCTGTAGGTATCTTGCTTTCTTAATGTTGTTGGACAAGCTTAAAGAAAAAACACTGCAGACCTATTTAAACGCTTGAGTTACTTGTCGTTTGCTGTTAGGCAATTGTATTGCAGCAGCCAGGTACCTTGGTATGGAATCGTTTTTAATGTTAGCTGTTGGTTTGGGTCTAAAAAATGGTAACAACAGACATGGAGAAGGCTGAGGTACTCAATGACTTCTTTGCCTCAGTCTTCGCTGCCAGTCAGGCTTCCCATGTCTCTTGTTTCCTTGAACCTGTAGATGAGGGCTGGGGGAGCCAAGTCCCTCCAACTGTAAATAAAGAGCAGGTTCGAGACCACCTGGTGGAAGTTGAACAGGTACAAGTCTATGGGGCCTGATGATATGCATCCCAGGGTCCTGAGGGAGCTGGCTGATGGAGTTGCCAAGCCTCTCTCCATTCTATATGCAAAGTCCTGGCAGTCAGGTGAAGTCCTCAGTGACTGGAGAAAGGAAAACAGCACTCCCATTTTTAAAAAGGGTAGAAAGGAGGAACCAGGGAACTACAGATCAGTGAGCCTCACCTCGGTGCCTGGCAAAATCGTGGAAAAGATCCTTTTGGAAGCAATGGCAAAGCACATAGACAAGGAGGTGATCTGAGGTAGGCAGCATGGCTTCACAAAGGGCAAATCATGCCTGACCAATCTGGTGGTCTTATATGATGGAGAGAGACTGTATCAGTCAACAAGGGAGGACCAACCACTGTCATCTACCTGGACTTCTGTAAGGCCTTTGACACGGTCCCATGCGACATCCTGGTCTCCAAATTGGAGAGAGATGGATTTGATGGGTGGACCATTCAGTGGATAAGGAATTGGCTTGAAGGTCAAATCCAGAGAGTAGTGGTCAATGGCTCTGTGTCCAGGGAGAGCCCAGTGATGTAGCGGTGTCCCTCAGGCATCTGTCTTGGGACTGGTGCTGTTTAGTATCTTCATCGATTACTTAGACAAATGGGATCGAGTGCACCCTCAGCACGTTTGCAGATGCCACCAAGCTGAGCGGTGCAGTTGATACACCAGAAGGAAGGGATGCCATCTAAAGGGATGTGGACAAGCTTGAGAAGTGGACCTATGTGAACCTGGTGAGGTTCAACAAGTCTAAGTGCAGGGCAGTCCCAGACAGGAGTACAGATTGGGAGCAGAACTAATTGAGAGCAGCCCGCAGAGAGAGATCTGGGAGTTGTAATGGACAAAAAGCTCAACATGAGCCAGTAGAGTGTGCTTGCTGCCCAGAAGGCCAACTGTGTCCTGGGCATCAAAAGGGGAGTAGCTGTCAGGTGGAGGGAGGTGATTGGCCCTCACTGCTCGGCCCTTTTGAGGCCCCACCTGGAGTGCTGCATCCAGGTCTGGGGCCTTCAGCACAAGAGGGATGTGGGGCTGTCAGAGTGAGTCCAGAGGAGGGTTGCAACGATGATCAGACGGCTGGAGCACCTCTCCAATGAAGAAAGGCTGAGAGAGCTGGGGGTGTTCAGACTGGAGAAAAGAAGGCTCCGGGGAGATCTCACTGCAGACCTTCTGTATTTAAAGGGGACTTATAAAAAAGATGGAGAGCAACTTTTTGCTCAGGCAGATAATAATAGAACAAGGGTGAATGGTTTTAAACTAAAAGAGACGATATTTAGATTAGATGTTAGGAGGAAACTCTTCCCTCAGAGGGTGGTGAGGCACTGGAACAGGTTGCCCAGTGAAGTTGTGGATGCCCCATCCCTGGAAGTGTTCAAAGCCAGGTTGGATGAGGCCCTGGGCAACCTGATCTGGTGGGCAGCATACCTGCTTATAGCAGGGGGGTTGGAACTGGATGATCTTCAAGTTTCCTTCCAACCCATGCTGTTCTGTGATTCTATGATAAATCATTGCTCTTTCACTATAAACTGTAATGTGTGTAAACACATTTTTCAGACTAGTCTTATTTTCAGAGTGAAACTTGTGTGTGTCATAAACAGTGCAATGAAAGCATTAACGCAAGATAAAATGCTGTTGAAATTGTCATGTTTTAAAGTGTTTGTTTGCATGATCTGGTTTGAGTTAGATGAACTGAAAACCTTCCTTTAAGTGTAATGTTTCTTTTATTACAGGAACTAAACAACTTAAACATATCTTGTTAAAAGATGTGGACACCATTTTTGAGTGTAAATTGTGCCGGAGTCTCTTCAGAGGATTACCAAATTTAATTACTCATAAAAAGTTTTATTGTCCTCCAAGTCTCCAGATGGATGATAGTAAGTTTTACTAATTGTAATACACGTGTTCGTGTCATAATTTGATAGCTAGTTTTTAGGCCCAACCTTTTAATGAAGGGTGTCACTATTAACACTTTTTATTCCTTCTTGCCCTTTTCCTTTCTTGTTTTTTTCACTTATTGTGAAAGATACTGAAGAGTATGCCAAAGGGCTGGGAAACTGAATCTGATAGAAAAGCTTGGATCTAACAAGGCAGCATAGCTTTGATAGACTTCAGCTGGATCATGTAAAGTGACTTGGGTGAATTTCTGTCATTTTCTCCTGTACTTGGGAAGCACTCAGTATCGTGGACGAAATCCTTCATTCTAGTTCATGAAACATGGACTAAAAGATCGCTGTTTGTAAGGACGTGTCTTCTTCATGCTCTTTACCACTGCCTCACCTCACGCTACTTTAAGATAGTCTTCATCCTGGTAACCAGTGGTAGAATGCACAGGAATGTTATAAAGCTGTGCCAGGGGAGGTTCAGGCTGGATATTCAGAAACATTTCTTTACTGCAAGGGAGGTCAAACACTGGAACATGCTTCCTTGTGAGCTAGTTGATGCCACGTGCCTGTCAGTGTTCAAGAGGTATTTGAATAATGCCCTCAGTCATATGTTTTTAACTTTTGTTTAGCCCTGAAGTTGTCAGGCAGGTGTTCTTGGTCTCTGTAGGTCTCTTCCAACCGAAGTATTCTATTATATTATTGTTGGGGTATATATGTGATCATGTCTAGCCTACCTCCTTTTTTTTTTTTTTTTTTTTTATAGAAGTTAAACTTTAGTATTAAAAGTAATTTGAATGATGAAGAAATAAGTCTATTTTCATAGAAGAAGAAATGTATTGAAGACATTTTTAGTGATGGTGATTTGTTGATCTGAGTAAGGCTGAATACTTTGGAAATGTGCCAGCATTTGAAATGTTTTGTAATTTTTTTTAGATTATCTTGGTCTCTGTTGACTAGGTCAACATCGCAATGAAGTTTTTTCTTCCTTTATTAGTATCCTCATGCCTCAATACTTTAAAAATTAAGAAACTAGTAATTTGCTTAGGTGATTGTTTTCCCTCATTGTGTCAGCAGGTGTTGTGAAGGAGTAGGTGAAAAGACTAATACTGTCTCCCTCCTTAAATTAGTGTGTTTGGGCAGTTGCAGAGCCCCAGAGCTTCTCTGTGAAACAGATGAGTTGTATTTTCAAAGCAGAATTGTAAGTGCATCTGACTTAAATGCAAAAGTTTCTAAGCAAAAAAAGATTACTCTGACTAAAGACTGTCAGTCCTGCTTCTGACATTCTAACCTTCACTCAATTATCTGCTTAACTAATGTTTTTTACTGTTTACGAAGAAGGGTTCAAATTACAAGAAAAATGCTTTGTGCTCCAGATGAAGAGAATAATAATAAATACTCTGGATAAAGCTATATAAATGCTTATGTTTTATATAAAATTGAGAATGAAGATTATTGAATAAAGTGGGAGGTTTTTTTTCAATACATAAAATTAAAAGCTAGTGACAATAGGTAGGAATAAAAGTTCAGTAGTCCTCATGGTAAAAAATTCCTCATACCATTCCCTCAGGACTCTTTGAGGTACCTTGTGTAGTCATTGGATAGTATGAAGATGTGGTATAAAATAGGAATGACTTTTTACCCTTGATAAAAAATTATACAGATAATCCCCATTTGAAGCTGACTGCAAAAGGTGTTAATAATTCAGTGTTAAAACATGGTTCTGAGCAACAAAACAGCATATTTCTTGTTCTGACACTCTTTCCTCTACTAGAGAATGTGGAAAGAATGACCCTAACTCAGCAAGGGTTTACTTTACTCAGGAAATAAAATTACCTATATATATATATATATATATATATATAATAAAATACACATAACATCATTTTGGTAGCCAGGAATATAAACATTTTGGAAAACAGTTGAATAAACTTTTTGAAACTAGGTATATTAAAACAGTACTTCACAAACTTCAGCTTGCAAAGTTTAGGTTACTGGTATCAGGCAAACAAGAAGAGGAGGATCCCTGTATCATCCGTTCTTGCTTTTAAAGTTCATTTCAACTCCTTATCAGGGCAGAACACAGGGTGAACCTTTGGGTAAGCTGAGCAGAGTCATTTCATGAAATATTATTTCACTGAATTTTTATTCTTTTGAGAAGTTATTTTTTTCCTAATTTCTGAATTTGTCTGTCCTTATATTTATCTTACTCTATCACTAAGCCTACTAACTGTTTTGGTAGTGCAAACATCTTTCCCTGCCCCAGAAGTTCTGTCTCATCTACTTCTGTCCTCGTGCAGTGCTCAGGTTACACAGATGTTTCTTTCTTTCTTAAGGACTGTTCAAAGCTCACCAAAAAGAGCTTATTTCCAGAATAAGATTCCTTGAATGAGAGTGCCTGTTTCCAGCAGTAGGAAAAGCAGTTTCTAATGATGTTTCAGGCTTAGCTGCACTCTGGAAGAAAAAGCTCAGTCTTATGTCCTTGCTTTTGCAATTGATACAGCTTTTTAGATAACAGTTTAATTCCTGACAAACTAATTTTTAGCTTAGGTGGCTTTCACATTAGCACACTGAGTTTCTTTCAGTCTTGGCTTCTAGTAAAAATGTCACTTGTACTGTTGTGATAAAAATGATTACTCAAAGCCTATAAGTATAAAAGATCAGTAATATAGTAAAACTACATGGCTTTTGCAAATTTGGTGGCTGAATAGACACAGTGGTAAAAAGGCAATTTGAAATTTGTAAAACTTAAATAATTTGAAGTTACTAAATGATTTTAAAATGCCTTTGCCTTTTTTTACAGACCTCCCAGATATAAATGATAAACAGAGTCAAGCCATAAATGACCTCCTGGAAGCAATCTATCCAAGGGTAGACAAGCAAGAATATATAATTAAATTAGAACCTATAGAAACTAATCAGAATGCTGTATTTCAGTATGTATCAAGGACTGATAGCCCCGAAGAGAACACAGAAAGTAGTAGTACCCCTGATCAAACTCCAGTACAGACACAGGAACCCAGCACTGAGCAACCCAAGACTGTTTCAACTCCAGCTCCAGTGGGAGAGACTGTGGAATTCCCTCCTGCTGATCCAGTTACAAACAAGGTGATATCTACTCCTGAAGAACAGCCTCCAGCAGTAACTCCTGAGTTGGACTCTTTGGATAATTCTGATTTTGGCCACCAGTTGATTTGTTGCCTTTGTAGAAAAGAATTTCATTCCAGACGCAGCGTACGCCGGCACATTAGAAAAGTACACAAAAAAAAGATGGAAGAGCTAAAGAAGTACATAGAAACAAAAAAGAAACCAAATCAGTGCTCCACAAAGGGAAGAAATAAGAACGTTCTTGTAACATTAGGTAGAAGTTGTCCTGTGTGTTATAAATCATTTGCCACAAAAGCCAACGTAAGGAGGCATTTTGATGAAGTTCATAGAGGATTAAGAAGGGATTCCATTACTCCTGATATAGCTACAAAACCTGGGCAACCTTTGTTCTTGGATACAGTTTCTGCTAAAAAATCTTTTAAGACCCGAAAACAAAAGTCGTCCTCAAAGGCTGAATACAATTTAACTGCATGCAAATGCCTTCTGTGCAAGAGAAAATATAGTTCACAAATAATGCTGAAAAGGCACATGCAAATTGTTCACAAGATAACTCTTTCTGGAAAGAACTCTAAGAGAGAGAAAGGACCCAACAATACTGCCAATGGAACAGAAATAAAACTAAAAGTTGAACCAGCAGATTCTGTAGAACCTTCACCCCCTTCCATTGCTCTTTCTCCACAGAATGAATTAAAGGGAACAAATCATTCAAATGAGAAAAAAAGCACTCTGTCAGCACAGAAAAATAAAGTTAAACAGGACCCAGAAAACCCTAAATCAACCTCTAAATCAACCACTAAGTCAACCTCTAAACCAACCTCTAAATCAACCAATGCATCTGCTGCAGGTGGCCAGCAAAAAACCAGGAAGCCAAAACTTTCAGCTGGCTTTGACTTCAAGCAACTTTACTGTAAACTCTGTAAACGCCAATTTACTTCAAAACAGAACTTGACAAAACACATCGAATTACACACAGATGGGAATAACATTTATGTTAAATACTACAGGTGTCCGCTCTGCTCTTACGAAACACGTCGCAAACGCGATGTGATAAGGCATATAACTGTAGTTCATAAAAAGTCACCGCGCTACCTTGGGAAAATAACTGCAAGTTTAGAAATTAGAGCAATAAAAAAGCCAATTGATCTTGTTCTAAATAAGGTGACAAAAAGAGGCCCTCAGAGGGATGAAACAAAACAGATTGGTTCAAAACAGGATGTCACTTCTAATTCGCCCAATAAAAAGTATGAAGGAGCTGATGTTGGCATTGAAGTAAAAGTAACAAAAAACTTTTCTCTTCATCGATGCAATAAATGTGGGAAAGCGTTTGCCAGAAAAGCTTTTCTAGAACATCATAAGAAAACCCATAAGGCGAATGTATCTCATTCACCTGAAGAAAATAAAACCAAAGGCAGAAGTACAAGATCTAAAGCTGTTGTCTGGTGAGGAAAATATAGTGTTCTGTCTTTTTTTTTTCTCCAAACAAAACAAAAACACCTCCTTTCACATGCTGTTGTTGATACGTTGACAAAAATATATTTTTCCATAGATCTTATGGTTTAGTGGCTTAAATACTATGATATATGTCAAAGTTTCTTAATTATTTTTTTAGTGTTTAGGAAAAGATTTAATTTTAAAATTTTTTCATTACCGGAAACTGGAATATAGATTAAGGTGTACCAAGTTGACTTTTCAAATTGTTTATAAGGCATCTGTTGTAACGAAGCTAACATAAATACATGTCTCAAATACTATGCTTTTAAATTATCAGTGCCTTTGTCTCGTTTGAATAACTTACCCTGTTAATGAACAGCTCTGTAATCTAGTTGAAGAATTGCTAAAAATACCACGGTAAAAGCTGTTGACTGAAAATTTCTCTGTGTTGTACAGTAATTATCTTTTTTTTTAATGTTTCTTGTGTATTAGGCAATACACATGTTCTGCCCACAGAAGGACGTAGAACAATTTGATTGAATGCAATTGGACACTTAATTGTTTTGATTTAAAAATCAGTTTGAGTTAGGACCCTCTGAACAGTTAAAATCACCGAATTTAGGATTTGATTCTTTTAGTGCTTATTCATATAAGCACAAGTTCAGAGACTTCTGGTCATTTATTTTTTAAAGTGTTTGAGTCTCATAAAGATTTTCTGTTTTAAGCCTAAATATATGTAGAGGTCTGGCCAAGAATTTTCTAAACTTCTGCGTATATGGTACACTGGGAATTGTTTTATACTTGTGAGTTGTATTTGTATTTTCTTAGTTTTCCAGTGCCTTTATATTAAAGAAGGCCTGTTTTTTTAAGAGGACCTTTCAAAAAAAGGAAATAATATTTTGTATTTCAGAGTGATTGGCTCATGCCTGAAAGTGTGGGGATTGTATAAAAAAAAATTATAATGGAAAGACATTAGTGACACCTATAAGAGGTTTTAATATTCTTATTTAGAAATAGCCTTATAACATATTTGGTGGAAAAAAATACAAGCATATGTGCCTTGTTCTATATTTTTACTCTGAAATGGGAGGTAACTTGATTTCAGTTCAGTTTTTGTAGTGTTAGCTAGGCTAAAATGTAATCTGACCTGTTCAATGGCTTCATAACAAATTATGTCCAAATGGAATGGAACTGGACCCTGAATTACTGTAATTTTAAGGGGAAGAGTGACTTTTGTATTTTGATGATGAATTAAAAATTTAACCTTATAAATTATTTATCTTCTGTAATTTCAAACAGAATTATATTGATAAACACAAAGCATTAATTTATTCCCATTTCTCCTCAGATAGGTTCAAGTGATGTTCGGAAAGTTTGGAGTTCATTTGCATGAAAAAGACTTTAATGTGGTGTTGGAACTGCTAGTATCTTGATAATGGTACTGTGAGGAGGAAATATTTTCATAAGCTGTTGTTTTCTTACTAAATTAGAACCTTTCTGACTGCTTGCTAGCCAGTGCTTCCTCCCAAAACACTGCAGTAGTTGAAATGCATATGTGCTTCTAAATTAGCAGTTAACTATGCTTATGTCTATGCAGTTGAGGTTTGATACATGAACTTAAAAAACAAAAAACAGAAGCAACTTAAACAACAGCTTTGGAAGAAGACTTTTGTTCCTCATTTAGGAAACCATCTTCAGAGAGCTCATCGTACATACTGTTCCTCCCTAATAGTGCTAACTGATGAACAGCTCTTAACTTTTTTGTGAAATCTGCTTTGGCAATTGTTGTTATATACTGTTTTAAATTTATTACAAATGAATGTATAAGAGCAAACAATGTAGTGTATATTGGCTGAATTGTACTAATTTTTAGTATTTGCCATAACATCAGTTTGTTCATACTGACTAATTTCCCAGTTGTGGGACGTTCTGAATTTCACTGTACTACAGTTGCTTCAAAGATCTCCATATTTTTTCCATATGTGGTTCATAGGACAACTTGGTAAACATCTAGGATGTTTACAAGAATATCCACATTCCTCTATTCTTGAATTTTTTTAAAAAATTGATACACAAGCACTTTAATGATAGTTGCAGTTTATATGTTCAGTTTATTTTTTGAAAGATCAACACACTAATGTTAATATGAAGGTAGTGAATATTTGCTGTTGTATTATAGACAGACAATCTGTGCACAACCACTTATAATGTTAGTTTATTTCTTTAAATATTAATAAAAAGGGAGGATAGAGAAATGGGAGAAACTCAAAGTAATTTTTCTCTCAATATGATGAATGACCACTATAGATAGCACTTGACTTTGTATAATTTGGAAAATGTTTTAGATCTTTTTTTTTTTTTTTTTTAAACCTCTTAATCAGAATTTTTAGCAAAACTGTTGCATGCCTGCCATTATGGGATTCTTGGCAGGTTTTGTGCATCAGTGGTTTTGTTTATTTTTTTTTATTTTTATTTTTTTTTTTACTTTTTAGAAAATATTTTGTTAGTGATTTGTGTCAAATTGCTACAATTTGAAAGGTACTGTACCTCAGAAGAAATACCATGTTTTTTATATAGGTTCACTCCCTTACTTAGGGAGGTGCCTCGTGTTCATATATACTTTTTGTATAAAATATATCTAAAAATGTTGATCACAAGATCAGAAGTAAAAATACTTTTTATGGATAGAGAAATATTTGGCCCTGTTAGTGCATTGCACTAAAAATACTGTGAATGGGAACTGGACTGTAGCTGTTGCTGGAAATGTTTTATATTGAATGTACATGCTTTTGTTTGGATAAATGTACTGTATTTGGTTGAAAATAAAGCAGACTGGAAATCACTTACACGTGCATAAACAAGAAGATGTTGTTTTTGTAAACCGGGTATATCTGTCACTCCTTAAGCAGAAATTACAATGTTTGCATTTTTTTTTGTAAAATTTTACCCTCTGATCATTGAAACTAGTTATTTGTACTATTCTCTTGTAATAAATTCTTTTGCTTTTGTTTTGTTATGAAAAGATTGGCACTTGTGTAGTGAACATTTCTCCACAACGATGGTTGACCCTTGCTGTATTTTTAGAAAACCCTTTGATACTGGATTTTTGTCATTTGTGAAGGTGTCTCTTCTTTAGCTGAGCAAAGCTTGTTTTTATCGTCCTTTTAGAACAAAATTGAATATTTATATTGAAGGAGATAGGCTATGCATTTCATTTTTAATAAGAAAACTGGTGTACCTAGCTTGTGTTGCAGATTATGTTGGTGGCCAGCTAATGTTAATTCTTTTTATGGTTGGATTATAAGGAAAAGAACTGCTATAGTCATCGTTCATTTTTCTCCAAAGGAAGGTGGCAAGCTATTTATGTAAGTGCAATTTAAGTCCCGACGTATGTATTAAGATTAGGAAGCTAAAATGAAGAAATAGTGATAGGATAACTTAATTTCTCAGCTGAGCCTTTCTGTGGTTTCTGGACTGTTCTGGGTGGGTGTGCAGGCTGCATCTTGACTTGCTTGAAGGTGAAGGTATTCCTATTTCAAAGGTAAGCTTTCTGCTAAGGGACCTCCAGTTCTGCATCCATGTAGTTAAATTGTCTTGTTCCACTTGAGGTTTTGGGTAGTATGTTTCCTTTTAAAGAAGTGGCTTAATAATTAGCAATTGCCACACACTTTTTTTTTTTTTTTTTTTTTTTTTTTTTTTTTTTTTTTTAGTCTTCCATTAGTTAAATATACTGGGTAGCTCTTTTGATGCACAAGAAAATAAATTACGTATACGGTATGGTGGGCTTGTTCAGATCAGTTATTTTTTAAAAAAAATCATGCAACTGTCTTCAACAGAAGAAGAAAAATGAGAAGAATTGCTAATTGCTTTGAAATAATGCAATATATACATTTTTGACAAATCCTGGAAATTTATAATAGAACTTTGTATATAATCAAGATCCATGTGGGCACTTGTAAATGGGATTCCATGTTAATGTGGCAGGATACAAGTTGCTAACTAAGATGCAGTCTTGCATAGGTTTTATCATTGATGAGACATGGTGGTTTGGCTTGTTTTGCTTGGAAAGGCCAAAGACAAACATGAACTGTCTAGTGTGCCTTCAGAAATGAAGATGGGCCTTGTGAAAGAGGTTTTGATTCAGAGTGCATGTGACATACCTCATGGAAGACTTTGAGGGTGTTCTAAACAGTTTGTTTAAGAAGACTGACTTGTAAAGAATTGATACATCTTTTCTAATGCCAAGGCTATGAAAGTTAGTTTTAATGTCAAATTCATGTGAAACGTTGCATAAGAAAGAAGTGAAACTAACTTGAGACTTGCTGAAGTTCCCAGCCTAATGAAGTGCTGGCTGCTGTCTCAACCGTTTCATTAGTCAGTTGTCTCTTAGCTGAGAGTGTCTTTTCTTCCTGGCTTTATTTATTTATTTGTTATGTTTAATTTTGGAGTTTTTTTTTTTTTTTTTTTTTTTTTTTTTTTTAATGTTTTTCTTACCTTTTCTCTATGAAATCTTAGGTTCCAGGGCCTGAAATCGTTGTAATGTTAGGTTCACTCTCTTTCATAAGAGAGCTAAAGGAAGTTGTAGCTGAGATGGTTTGTGGTCATTATTATCATATGTTTTTTGCTGGATTCCAGCAAGGTGAACTTGAAGCTACTGTGAAGGATTTGTGTGACTTGTCAAATGCTTGAAGTACTTTGGAAACAGGAGATGAGATTTGACTGATGGCTGTAAGAACCTGTGGGTAGATAATTACATGTTTCCCTTTTGTTGAAGATTAAAGTACAGCAATTGGTTAACCACAAACAGACATATTGGTTGGGGATGAGAAGTAGAAAGGAAATAACGTTGCTTATTTGGATATCCAAGATGTTGGATACTTAATGTGGAAACAAGTCTGCTGAGATACTGGTAAGTCAATTGATTATCCCAATCTCTTGTATGAAGGAAAAAAAGAATTCCTTTATTAAACAACAAATGGGATATTATCTTCTTCCTAAGAGGCTGATACAGGGCCTTGCTGATCTTGAAAGCTGCAAATCCAAAAAGTAAACAGATTTTGCCACCTTAAAGAGCTTATGTCACTCTTAGTTCAGGTTGCCCCCTTGAATTAGTAACTTGATTTTAAATAATAGGCAACCTGGTGGTGTGGCCTGTAACAGCTGGGTAGCTTCAGCAGTAATGCTGTCTTCAACAAATATAAACTATCCTTTGTATGAAAGTTTGTTCGAAGGAGGACTCCAATGAAAGTTGTGTTTTGGATTTGGAAGTATAAGGAATTGTAGAACTTAATCTTATTAAAAATCAGTATTCTTAATGGGATTTTAATTTGATTTCTAATTCTATCTTTTATTGACTTAAGATGTTCTTTTCTATTAGTGCAAAGCTTTAATTCATTTACTGATAAACTTAACAGAAGCAGCTTCTAATTTGAGCAGTAAATTACTCCTTTACATTGAAGAGTTACAATAAATAATGTGACACTGTTTCCCTTTCTGATATACACATCTATTCCGTAACCCTTTCATGCTACTTTGACTAATTTCCGTTGTTTTGAAATACCGATATGTTATGCTTGTATAATTCAGGAATTGCTAAATATTATTGGCTTCACCCATTCCATTAGATAGCTACAGATCAGTTTGTACAGCCTTCAGAATTTCCTTTTATTATGAATTGTTGATGCTGCAGGATTTAAATACAGAACTAGTAAAGTGTTACGAATGAAGATTTTGGTTTTGATGTTAGAAGTCAGCAGAGAAGTAACTTGTCTCTGTTTTCTTAGGTGGTCATAGCTGTACAGGTGGTCAGTTTCTGCTTTAATATGCCAGGAGAGTAAGGGTATTGGAAGCAGCGTGAGGGTGAATGTCTTTGGAGAAAGGGGGGATTGACAGTGAAGTCAGCTGTGAGGACGGTGGGGAAGGGGTAATTTATACTGGTCTCAATTGGCTGGATGATAGATACAGGCCTCAGTCATTGATGGAGAACCCCTGATGTTTGTGCAAGCAAGGAGACTTCCATGAGGGACTGCTGGCTAGGTAAAAGTGGTTCAGTACCCATCTTCAGAAAGGGAGTGGAGGGAAAGTGAATTATATGGAGTACTTTAGTTCCCTTTGGAGCTCACAGAGCATGCTTTCCTGTATCCCTCAGTTACCATCTTAAACTTGTAATTTCGTAGACACAAAATGGAATGCAATTTGAGAAGTTATGATTGCTTGAGTTCACCGATCCCTTTGGGGATTGGCAAGATATTGGTAATCTTAATAAAAATGTTGTGAACAATATCTCCAATGAGGAAACAATATCATTGACTTCGGAGGACTTAGTGGGAAATGAAGATAGCCTGAGCCTTTGATAGCACGTAAGGCCAAGTACATTTTTTCTTCAAAGCAGATTAAACTATGAAGTGTTTCACTGTGTTGCCAGGAGCAATGTTGACAGGGCTGTGAAGTCTGGATGATTGATGAGGGTACACTGTTGTATCTTGCTATAAGGTTATTCTCCAGAAGTAGATTTCATAGTGTATTTTCTTCTGTTAGGGATGGGATTGAGGTTCTTTGCGTCAGTTGCACTAAATGTATTGTCATCTGGTAATATTGGTGGGTTTTTGTGGTGGTGGTTTTTCTACCACGTCAATCTAAGAGAGCTCAGATTTACCTGGTCTGACCTCTCAGCACCAAGCCTTTCCCAAGTAATAGCAGGTTCAGCTCTGTCAGCCGAACAGGGTTTGCTTTTCCACATAACTAACGTTCTTTGATCCTGGGAGTCGGTTCCTTTATTAGAAGCAAAACAATCTGCTTTGCTGATTTTCCTACAGTCGTTAATGCTACCTCGAAGAGTTCAGTGGGCTCTGATGCAGAATGTAGACAAATAAACACAATCTGTTTTTGTTCTCCAGGATGTCATGGTCTTACAATTCTCCCCGGCTTATCTGTGGCAAACAAAGGATGAGTAAGACCATGAAAACGCTGGTTTGAAATCACTGTCTTGTGGCAAGGCAGGTCAGTTACAGCTTAGATTTAAAACAGGTGTGGATGTGCAAAACATCCACAAAAAAAAAAATCATTTTCCTTCATTACATATCTAAATCTGATCTGTCTTTGAAGATGCATAACAACCTAAGAATGAGCAAGCCTAAAATGGATGAATTTAATCATTTAACTTTATAAAACCACATTTTTCCAGCACAAATACATTCCTAATACTGGTAGGTCACTGAAGATCAGTTATTTATCTCAGATATGAAAGTCGGAAGATGTTTCCAAATTCACTGAGAGATTTCCCTGCACAATGTCAAAGTGGTAGTAGGTTAGGTGATATCTGGGTTCATACCGTTTAAGTTCAGGAGTCTATACTGTTTTAGGGTACTTGTTCCCATAAGTATAAATGAGGAAAACAAGGTGCACACATCTGACCTTGCTCAGAACTGAACAGGCTGTGGGCGACTTTTTAATTAAATCTCAGTAGGTGAATGTGGACACTTCCTACGCAGTACTTGCATATGGTAGACTCCCATGTACTATTTTTTTTTTTTTTTCCTGTGTACTTGGGACTTGGGGATGGATAAGGATATAAATATTAACCTGTAATGAAGGATGCAAATGAGAATCTTTTTTGGCATGCTGAAATGTAATTGTTCATGTGAGTTAGCTCTGAAGCATATAAAAATGAGAAATTTGAGGGAATGTTGATGGACTACTTGAGAGAATTTAGGTAGAAAGACTGAGGTATATACATTTATCTTTAAATGGTGGGATTGAGTTGACCAGAGCCTTGGGTCGAAACTGTCCCACATTCTCTTTTAAGTGGTTATTTCACAGTGTGGAAGACTACTGATACGTGTAAGCTCTTAGAACACAAAATACTAAAATGGAAGATTAATGCTTACAGTGGCTTCTGGATTGCACCAACTGCTTGCTGTCTCTCCTGAGGTTCCTCAAAGTCTCTCCCACCATGACTATAGGTTTTCATTTTGCTGCGGTTCTCCTGCTTCTCTTAGAAGTCCATTAGCATTATGGCAGGCTCCCTCCCTCCTGTCTCTATCCAGCAGCCTGGAGGCATTTCCCAGCTGACCATGTTCCAGTTACCCTTGGGAAAGGACCAACTCCCTCTTTGCTTCTGCTTGCTCAGGGCAATGGCAGCAGTTGTCTCACCATGTCCTCTCTGCGTGGAAGCAGAGCTATAGTGTAGAAACATTTGGAGACTTGTAGCAAACCTGCCTGTGAGGGCACTTTTGCTAATGTACACTGGCTAACCCTCTTTCCTTGGTGTCCATAGCTGGAACTACCACTGGTAAACCTGTGACCCTCGTAAACGTCCTACTGAGGGGACTGCCTCTCCCTGGCAGGGTGTCATTACCACAGGACAGTAGGCATGCACTCTTTTTGGTCCCATCATTTGCAGGAGAGTAGTGCCAAGGTGGACTGGTTTGATTCAAGTCTCCAGGAATTTAACATACTCTACAGGCTGTGCCTGGGGACTTCTGAAAAACATTCTAGTTGTTATTTATTTACATAGATTTCTAGACAATGTGCATTTTCTTAATTAAAAGGTTAATTCTAATTATCCTTGCCTAAGCATCTGTCTGGGTCCTGCTAAGGTGATTGATCCATTTTATGTATAATGCATTAATGATTTCGGAATGCCGAATACCTCAGCTAGCAGTACTGACATCTCACTTTAAAGAGTTTTGGCTGCAGTGCTGTTCCTAAGAAGCTGAAGCCAACTGTTTAGTATTATGGATTCTTACAAGTGGAAACGCTTGCAGCTGGTACAGAAAGAATGTAGAAAACGTGCTTGGAACTATTAGCACATTAGGCAATATGAAAATAATCTTGCATGCTTAAAAGATTTAATGGACTATTTTCTTAAATTTCAATAATGTCTAGAAGCTCAGGCTGGGATTAGTTCCATTTGTGCATGCCATCAATTCTGCAGCATAACAGCAGGCAAACGTCTCATAAATAGTACTTAATCTGTTCTTTGCTATGTTGAGTTACAGTTAAATTATCATTATTTCATGTTTCTAACTTGATAACTTGCTTTTATTCTACTTGAGGTGATCCTGGAGATACTCTATGTTGATTTGAAGATTTGTTTTCAGGGCTTTGTTTTCAGTAAGAAGCTTGATAGTTTACAGTCAGCTTATCAAGATGCAATAATACAATATTTTTTTTCCTTGTCCTCTTTCTACAAATGTTAAGGCAACTAACTGATTGCAGCAATGCAGAGTCAAGTGCTCCGTTATGTTTTGAGTGAGATTTCCTTTTAAAAAGAAATTTCCTCATGGAAAAGCACGTACTGAGAAGCATGGAGAGTGGCTTTTAAACTCTCTGAGAATGCATGCACAACCATGGACTGACTCACTGTGGTAGGAAATAGCAAACGATGTATTCACATTCTTGGCTTCAAAAACAGACTAACAGACTAGGATACTGCTGTATCTTGAAGTATAGAACATCATAATTTTTTATCTTGGAGCTAATCTCATCTCTGTAGTCTGTTTTCCAGTGCTCACAACAGAGTAACGCAGGGCAGTATAATCTAAAAACAGTAGGATCATCAAGATCATTTTTTGAACAGGTTTAGGGGGACAAGACTTAATAAGTGAGTAATAATCTTGTAAATGAGAGAAGGGTAGAACTGTGTAGCTATGACAGCACCAGTAGTACAGCAGCAGGAGAAATCTCTCATTTTTTAATTAAAAAACTTACATCATTTTTCTGTTTTCATCAGTGAGATGGTCATCTGCTTATATAGCTGTTTAGTCCCCAGACTATTTTTTCAACACTTCACTGTTTGGCTGTAGTTGAATTATGCTGAACTATTTAGATGCTGCTTATTTTAGCTTTTTTAAACACCTATCAGCTCCACTTACTGCAGGTTGGAGGGTTTTTTTGACCTACTTCAGTTGTCAGAGGTAAGATTATGTAGTATGTAACATTGTGCAAACTAATTTTTTTTTTGTTAAAGTATCTGTTTTGAAACTGATTGGCATTTGATAATGTTGGGTCAGTGACTTTTTCTGGACAACAAGACAATGCAAACCCCCCAATTTGGGAGTTTAAAATCAGTTTATGGAGTCTCTTGGATGATTTTGGAAAAGGCAAGGCAGGGAAAGATTGAGGTAGGAACAATGTGGATCCTTTTATATTCATGCCTTTAAAAATAGATTAGAGGAGCAGTTGCCAGCAATAACATTTCCCTCCCTGGACTAGACACCTAGCAAATGGTTTGAAATCTTCAGGCCCTGTCCAACCCTACTTTTCTCACTTTTTCTGTCTGAATCAGAAATGAAGTGCTAATTTTTCTATTTTTTCCCCCTGCAGGTGAGGTTTGGTGAACTTGAATTATTTTCTCCCTAGTCATTAAATTGTCATTCTGAGCCAGTGAAAGGTAGCACAAACCTCAATTCAAATCATTAAGGGACCCTGTTGTCCCCTGCTGGGAGCGGGTTTACTGCCTATGGATGCGCACCTTATTTTTATCTTCGTAACAAAATAAAATAGTAAAAAAAAAAAATTAAATGTTTAGCAGAATAGCTATGTAACTCTAGTAGATCTCATGAAAGCATTTGAAGTTGGTGTATTTGTTCAAATTGCTTTATAACAAGTGCATGTGAGAGGAATGGGATAGTCCGTACCCTGAGGAGCTCACAGTCTTACAGAATTGTTGTTTTCCTTTACTTAGGTATAAAAGTTCAAGGGCTTTGGACAAGATTTTATGTGTGGGTAGGAAGGAGGCCAGGGCTATGATTACATTTCAGCTGTATGTATCTGCTGTTACACTGGCAGGACCTCCTCCCTCCACCAGGGAGATGTCAGGAGAAGAACGCAAGGACCCTGAGCCAGGAAGGAGTCTGGCTGTTGAGGTGGTTACTGCAAAGGGATGGCATGAAACTCAAAGGGTGGGGTGTAGTGAGGGGCCTCACGGAGCAAACTGGGAAGGGCTGCTCCGAGACCATGAAGAAGGATGCTCTTTCTGGTGTGGCAACGGGGTCTGTGGTGGCTTTTGAGGACAAAGTCAGAATGAGGCTGGGGAGCCGGTGCAGAGGAATTGCAGTGATGCACAGGGGTACTGCTGGGAGCCCATCTGCACCTTCAGCCCTTTCCTAGGATGGTGAGGGAAGTGCACAGGCCAGCTCCTACTGGTCTGAGTTTCAGAGGATTGAATGAAAATCACTTATCCTAGTTGGCGTTGTAGCTGTTTTCAAAAAAAAAAAAAAAAAAAAAAAAAAAGGCATTTGCAGTGTTCCGTGTCACCTGTCACCAAGTGTCTCGGTGCTCTTGCAGGGCTGAGTGACAGAAACCTGTCGCTGGGCTGAGACCTGCCTCAGTAACCGCGAGATGGCAGCACACCGTCTGTGTCGTGGGAGGATTTTGGAGGTGGCAAACCAAAAGTGTTTTTTTTTTTTTTTTTTTTTTTTTTTTTTTTAAATATATTGCTGGTTGTTTCTGGAAGCACATCCGTGGGAAGAAAAAATAAATAAACAAAAAACTTGAATATCCTAAAAGTGAAGACAAACAACTGCGGAAAGGTCAGCCGTGGTCAAGTCTGTGTCGAAGGAATGAGTCATTATTGTGATTTCCCTAAACACTTTCTAGGTTGTGGTGTTTGAAATTCCTGAATGATGTTTGTAAGGACAAGGGCTTTAAGTTCGCTTGACTGTATTCATTTCTGAGCCCTGGCTGTGAGCTGGACAGGGCTGGGCATGATGCGTTTTCACTCTTTAAGGTGTCATCGGCTCAGACAAACACTCAAAATCAGCACACCAAGAACCTGTGCAGTTCAACAGCTTTCAGGTTCAGTGCTGTTATTTAATCCTTTGCTGAATATCAATAGAGGAATTGTACTTTATTAATGTGTTACCTCCTCCAAGCTTCATTTAACATCTCTCTGCTTTTAAAAAGCAAAGTACTGACAGCAAAATTAGCTCTACCTTTTAAAATGCTGAAGTTTTATCTGGGGGATGATGGAAGAGATATTGTAAATAGAAATTGCTGCATTGTTATGTTATTTAGTGTCTGTAAACATGCTGTTTTCAGACCTTGAATACTATTATATTCTCGCACTTATCATTCAGAAAGAAGAAATGGGGGTCATGTCTACAGATATATACCATCTTCTTGAGCCTTTGGTAAAGGTGACTACCTAATTTCAAATTAGCAAAATCTCTGCCAAAATAAAACAAACAAAAAAAATGCAATTAACATTTTTCAAATAA
>CM021765.1:21597305-21681149 GCA_011076525.1 Nettapus auritus
GGCCCCTCACCAGCTTCGTCGCTCTTCTCTGGACTTGCTCAAGCACCCCAATGTCCTTCTTGTAGCGAGGGGCCCAAAACTGAACACAGTATTCGAGGTGCGGCCTCACCAGAGCCGAGTACAGGGGGACGATCACCTCCCTAGCCCTGCTGGTCACACTGTTTCTTATACAGGCCAGGATGCTGTTGGCCTTCATGGCCACCTGAGCACACTGCTGGTTCATATTCAGCCGACTATCAACCATCACTCCCAGGTCCTTCTCTGACAGGCAGCTCTCCAACCACTCATCTCCCAGCCTGTAGCTCTGCTTGGGGTTATTGCGGCCCAGGTGGAGGAGAAAAAGTCATACTTCTTCTTGAAGCTTGTTTATAACATTTCTTGGCCTCCTGTATTTTTCAGATATTGACATTGGACTTCGGTTCCAATATTTGAATTACAATCTCAGATGGAAGAAAATGTAGGAAATCAGAGATTCCTTTTCCCAAATCAGAACAAAAAGATTTTAACTGTAGGTTCAAAGATGATTTTTATTTTTTTAATATTATTTTAAATATATGGTGTTACCTAAGATTTAAGAAGTCATACCAAATTTGAAACCAAAACATATATTTAAAAATACAAGAGAAATGTGGAAATCAAAACCTTCTCCCACTTTTTTTTTTTTTTTTTTTTGTTTTTTCCCTGTTTCCTCTAAAGAAGAGTTTTATTGAAATTCTACCTCCCTGTGGAACACACAGAGTCTTCTGATGAAAAATATGTCAGAAAAAAAAAAAAAAAAAATCTAAACAGCTCTTTTCAGTTGGGTGGTATGTAATTTTCCTATTTCTAGCAGATTCATTCTTATTTACACATCTGGGCAACACAATAGCCATCCTAATCACACGGTCATGTTATGAGCTTATTTTTCATTTGCTATTTCCCTTAAACTAGAGTCCTTCTCAAAGTCATTGAATTACAGGTTCCTGCATTTCCATATCTGAATGTTTAACCTACATTCAATTTTTCAAATGAAACTAGCACTTCTAGTGCCACAATCACTGTGTTGAGCTGACCCATTCTGATCATTTAGCTGGCTGTCAGAGTTTGTACTTCAGCAGCAGTGATTCTTTTGTATTCAATAACAAAGATATTTTATAGTTTTCATTCAAGAATATAAACTTTGTGCAACACCATTTAAAGTACACCTCTTTAGATATCTATAAAACCAATTTCCATTTGAAATCCATTTCAAGTAATCAAACATCTGCAACTGGATGATGAACTAGATATTCTTACAAAGATTTTTCAATCCTATTTTTCTTATAACGCTACTCTTCTTTTTATACAAAACTTATTTTTAAACAGGAAGTCCTGCAGCATGGTGTAAAATACCTTGTCAAAGCCTGTTATGTCAGTATAATTACCTTTATCACCTAAAATTATAATCTCCTCCAGTAATGGTATTTGTGTGACAAAATCTGTTCCCTATAATCTTACTGAATGGCATTAATTATGCTACCATACTCCTATTCATGGCAAATGGCATCCCTATCAACCTTCCATCACTTTGTGTGAGATCAATACCAGTCTATCCCGTTAGGTCATCCTTTTTAACCTTCTTAATATCTAATTAGATTTTCTGTAGCTCTTTCTTCTCTCTGCATTATACCAATACTTCTCAAAAAATCAATGTCCATCTTCTTCCAGACTTTTTTTGTTTCTTGAAGAAGCTCAAGGACAAATCCCTTTGAATTCATAGGGAATGCTGAGGCTTTATGAACTATACACATAGGTCCCCTTACCAGATGCTGATGAGCCATTCAACAAGCAGTTGTATGACACTTGGTTGTACGCAGCAAGGAAATGTGTTCCTGGTGGAAATTTCCCAGGGATGTGAAAACTGTATGCTTAATTAACTGTAGTTTGGAGAAATGTGTTAGGCTGTAACACCTTGAACTACTTAAGGTGATCTTGGCAAGACCTTACACAGTCACCTCATGTTAGTGGTGGTGCTTCATTAGCCAGATGGAAAGGTAAAGCAGCATGGGAAAGGCAGACTGTTGTAGTTCCCTGAGCATGGTCCCAAGCTGGGTGATAAGGGCTGTCTCATATCACAGCTGGCTTCTGCCACACTCTTTCCACGATTTTTTTTTTTTTTTATATACCTTTCTTTCAGGTAACAAACTTTCTGTTTCCATATCTAAAAATCAAAAGATGTCATCTATGCTTGTCTTGAAGATATCACGTACCTCAGCTGAAAATATTATTTACAAATTGTGCATATACCTTTTTGATCTTTTCATGCATGAGTCACAGCCCATGACTCTCCCCATCTGCTCTCATGGCAAAAGGGAAAAAAGTGCAGCCACATTACATGTGCAAGTGCTTGGAGAACATAACTGAGGATTGTCCATCATTATAAAGGTGTACAGACAGTAGGGAATATGATTTTTTCTTACTTTGAATTATAACAACTTTCTTGATGCTTTGCAACCCTGCATTTTTATTGTTTCATTTGACCTACTGTAGCAAGGATATTGTTGTTAGCTAAGGTATTATCAGTTATCTGCAATTTGAGAACAGGTTGGTAAGAAGATGACACTTAAAAGACATAAGTTTGACATCTTGGGCTCATCTGAGTTATATCAGAGTAGATTAGTGAATATAGAAAAGCCAATCAGTTACTGTAATGGGTCAGCAAGTGACAGAAATGCAAAATGATTTTCAAACTTTCCTGCAGTTTTTATGTCCCATACATGTACTGGCTTTTTAATCTCTACTGGCATAAGGAACTCATGACTTATTAATAGTCCAAATAAGAAAATCTGTTAAGTATAAAAAATCCATTTACAGATCTACATTTCTGAGTTGGACCCTATTTATCCTGTCATGGTGCTATTTGCTGCACATAGCAAAAATTATGGCAAACCAAATAAAGTTGAACGCTATGTGAACTTCTGAATGTTCCCAAAGTGTTAGCTTCACAATACCTAGGATTTAAATGGTCAGATTTTCAAAAATCCAGTGCTCCTAAAGCTTATAGGATTAAATGCTTATTAAAAAAAATAAAAATAAAAATATCCCCTTGAAAACAATGGGAAAAACAAAACAAAACAAAAAACCTTAGGATGCTTGGCTGCCCCATTTCCTATTGATTTCACACCAGCATGTTGATATTGTCTGTTTCCTCCTGATCACATTTCCCAGTCGCTAAAAATTAATGTCTTGCTATCGGTTTTATAATTGAGTTTGACTTTGCTGTGAGTCTTGTTGAGTAGCTGTGTCCAAGATCAGCCCTTGTGTCTGGGAAAAAATATTGTCTGGATACACAATTGGATATAATTTCATCTTTGACTTCACTCCCACTGCTATTTGTCTGAAAAAATAATAATAATAAAAATAAATAAATAAAAAAATCTGAGATCGTTATGGCACTGTTTTGGCTGGATATTCTGAATGCAACAGTATGCAAAGCTACTGCTGTCACACAATATTTAAACTGGTTGCATTATACTCTAGCCCTCATCTGTCCATTTTGTATCAGCTCTGGAACCACGTGTAGCATCTGATTTGAGAGTATGCTCACTCTGACTACACTTGCCATGGGGTTTGCCAAGCTAAACAGAAATTGGCAAAAACTTTCTCCATAATGTGTCCAAAACAAGCAGCCTGCTGGGATAAGCATTTGATCCCAAAGCTATGTAGCTGCCTTTTTTTTTTTTTTTTTCCTCCCATCATTGGGCTTTCACTCTACAACTAGTTAGACTAGACTAGACTCAGATTTCTCTGTTCAGAAAACTGCAAAGTATTTTAAGTTCTGTTTAACTTAAGAGAGTGGAAAATAGAGGCAGCTGAATCTCACCTTGTAATTCTCAATTCCCACTAGTTTTTACAATATAGAGCTGCAGATCTAAGTCTGTGCTTTGACATGGACTGTTTCCTATAACACTTTATTAATTTAATAAAATGTATAGGAAAGCTCACGTTTTCAGTTGCTTTTCACCTCTCGCTAATTGGTTGGTGTTTACTGCTACTGGCAGCATCCTTCCTGTATACCAAAGGCTAGAAGCACGGCCCAAGATTTCCATGCCTAACATAGGATTTGGTCATTATATAGGCTTATTTCAGTTGTTAAAATGTAGGGATCCAATTCCCTTCAAGGGAACTATAGGGCATTTACTGGCCTCCTGCTGCCATCCCAGTGGGCAGCATCTGTGACCTCTGTCGTGTCTCCCAGCTGCTCCTCACTAGGACGTGACAAACAATACCAGCCATCTTCTGTGGCTAGACAGCTGGGGTGAGCTCTTGGTGCTTTTTAATTCAAGCATCCCTGCCCAGTGACTACTTAAACCTGATGGTTTCCAATTACTTTTGGAGCCAATCTACTCAGCTTGCAATGCTGCCTGCCTGCTCTTGGCTTCAGTGGACCCTTAAACTAGAGGGAGAAACATGCAAAATCCTGCCTGCCTTATGCACAGGGTTCCTCCCAAGTGATAACTACACATAAGCTGTTTCTAATGAACCTCTTATACCTAATAATCTTGTGGATGGAGCACTCTTCCAGGAGATAGAAACATGGGTGGGACATCCTCATCCTGAGGGACTTCAGGCTCCTGCTCTTGCAGCAAAGCACTGTAACCACTGGGCAGGGTGAGGCTCAGGGGGGAGCAAGGCTCAGCATCCTCCTGAGAATTTAGCTGTGGAGAAGACAGAAAAAGTGCAATGATGAGACTTGGGTTCTCATCTCTGTGCAGGGTTTTTAGTTCTTCCTGCTGAGCTGCCTGTCTCAAGTTTTAGAAGGAGCTCAGGTATTTACATCTGGATTTCAATCTGGATGTCAGCCTAAAAGTTAGGTGTTGCAGCCCTTAAATTATTTACTGGATCCAAACCAAAATGAATAAGAAAAAAATATTTTTAACAGTTCTTCTATACATCTAATGATCTCATACATGGTCTTTGTAATTGTAATTTTGATGGGTAACTGTCAGTGTTGCAAGCTCTTGTGATTCTGGTCATATGTCTTGTGAAATATGTGACCATTTGTAAAAACTTGGACAGTGGGTAAATACCGGGGGCACTAAGTTTCTGTAAAATAAATAAATAAATAAATAAAGTTCTCAGTTGTTATAAAAACCACAAGAATTTGTCTTCAGTGGAAAGCTGAGACCCAGAAGACAAATATGACACCAAAAGTAACAAACAGCCAGCATTCCTAATTTCAGATAATATAACTCTGAGCCCTGACGTGACTTTTGATTGAATTGTAGCTGCAGAACTGAAACTGTCTGAGTTATAGAGAAGTATACTGAACACTGGAAGTGGTAAATGGATGGTGTGGATATCAGAAGGATCAGGCTGGAAAACAAGAAATCTCTCAAGAAATCCATTCCAAAATGGATCCTTTTTTTTTCATTCACATGATATTGTAGATCAGCTAATCCTAGGTAAACTACTGTCTGGAAAACCTTTAAATAAGGTTTTTACAAGCTTAACAGGACTGTTCCTGATCTGAGGGAATATTCAAGGGTCATTTCACAAGTAGTCAACATCCATAGACAAGAGCATTTTTTTTTTCTTTCTCTTTTCTGCACACAGTTTTACATTATTTTGATTTCGTATTTTTTTCTACTGAAGAGGAAATGTGGTATGTGGAGCATACACAGGCACCATGACATGGAATACACGTATGAGGTTGTAGTAGTGTTGTTAGTGCCAAGTATGTCATCAATAGCTGCTGAGGACTGCACAATTTTAAATTCTAAAAATATTGGTAAAAGCCTGTAGTCATTACACAGACAAGTAGTACCAGCGGATTAAAACAGGCTCTTGTAGCAAAGTCATTTCTCAAAGCAAGGGTATTAATGGATGCAATAACCAAGGGCTTATTTTAAGTTTTTAATGTCATGTGTTCTAAATACTCATTGAAGGCAGTGTGGTTTTGAAGGGGGTGGTTGGTAAGAAAACGTCCTTAAGCAAGCATCAAGGAGGAAAAAAAATCATATATGAGGAAAAAAAAAAAAATCAGAATGTCTCTATTTGCTGTTCATTTAATCCTGAAATTAAAATTGACTCCACTGAGAAAAAGCTTTAAAAATTTTCCAGATTAACCCAATTAGCTTCTCTAGAGCTTTAAAATTTAATTGTAAAAGTGTACTTTTAACTGTCAGATACCAGAGCAAATTACGTTTTATTTTAGTAAATGTGTATATGTTTTAATCTTAATTTCCTTTTATTCAATTAAACACTTTTCATGGTTGGTGTGACAACTTTAAATATCGCAGCTTGGAAACAGAAGCTTTTAAGAACCCTGACAAAGTATGCTCACTGAGCAGTCCTCTGCAAGGCTACAATTATGAGCATTAGGCATTAAAATCCTGTTTATACAACAGCTAATTCACAGGATATATCTGCACTGCACTGAGAAACCTGCATCTAAATTGCCCCCTTCTGGAATTTTGCACGTGCAGACAAACGCTGGGATATTTTAATAAAATGGAGAAGAGTTGAACACAAGTACCAGTTCGCTACAATTTCAAATTCCTCTTTGGAAGGTGTTGTACGAAAAGAGAGATTTTCATGGCCCCCATGGGACCGCAGAAAGAAAGTAAACTCCTGTGCTGAGGTAGGGTAAAGCCTTGTTCTCAATTAAGTCACGTGCTTGTACTTTTCCCCAGGACGTGTTGGGGCTGCAGAGCTCCTACAGTTCAGTGATGTGACTACAAAAACACCTGTGCTGACATTGGTCTAGGTAACACAGAGAGGCTGGATTTAGGTGGAAATTGTCACCTATGGTGCTTGTGCTGACACAGGTGCTTTTCGCTGTGCAGTGACGAGAAGCAACACAGCCCACCCCAGCAGATGCAGTCCACATTGAGGGACCTTGCTCCTGCACAGGGAGGAAGAGCATGTCCCATGTGTGATCCTGGGTGGTAGTGGAGAGCTGTGGGCAGGGCTGTCCTCCTCTCTCTCCCCAAAGACCCCGGGTGAGAGATCAATGTTTCACAAGAAGTGGTGGAGGAACCATGGCTCAGAGCAGGACCATATGAGCTATCTGCACAGAGGCTGTGGAGAGGGTCATTTAGGGCTGCTAGGAAAGGGGAAACCCCTCCATACCCTCCTAGCAGAAAAAAACGTCTGAAACAGTAGCAAAGACCTTTGATTTTGTCATCTTTTTTTCTCAGTAATGAGCTGGCTCCTTATGGTAGTGTGGCTGTGGATGTCTAAGGCTAGCGTCCCCCTGTGCTAGTCCCTGAGATTCTCTGTGGGCAATGGAGAGAAAATACCATGGCTAGGAGTGAATTTACCAAACTTTTTAAAAATACCAGTTTGGGGATGAAATGATTGCCCTGGAGAAGATTATTTCTCTTCCTTGCCTGAAACAAACAAACAAACAAAAATCTTTAGGGTTACTATTATACATCTAAGTGAGCTGCAAAATGCCTGTACCAAAAGGACACGTCTCTCGGTCTCCAGACCTTCTGGATGACCACTGTCAGTCCTCAGAATTTGTCACAGGTCATGATGCACTATGAAACCTTCAGCTTAGTGGTAAATGCGCTTAGCATGCTCCTTACCTCTAACCTACAAACTCAAGCCTGAAAACTACTGGTATAATTAGCTAGCACATAACTAGCAAGACCTATGTAGTGTTTTTGTAAACCAGTATTTGGTGTTTGCTGTGATTATTTCCTGTTAGGAAACAGAAGTGGCAGAAGGGAATGGGACTATTGACTTGCAGCCATTGCTTCTGTGGGCTCTCATCCAGCAGTTAGCAACAGTGCATATTGGGATCTATCTACACAAGACTGGTTCCTGACAGAGCTGGCAGTAACTTGATTTTTTTTTTTTTTTTTTTTTTTTGGTGGAAAAATGCTGATATTTTTAACCTCCTTTTTTTATTTTTTTATTTTTTATTTTTTATTTTTTTTTTTCTGTTTGAGAAAGATTATAAGCTTATACCTTTTTTCTGTGAACCAAAACTATTAAAAAGATATGTCTGAGACGCCTCACCACACAGTTTTTTTCCAGGTAAAATATGCATCCTGTACCAAAACTGATTTTTTTTTTTTTTTTTTTTTTTTTCAATGCCTATAGAGTGCTTCTGCATCTAGCATGCTGAAGGGATAATATCCCAAGCAGCAGGGAGTCAGAGCAATTTTATTGCACGACCCTGAGATGAGAAAAGGGGTAAATATCACTCCTGTCAGCATTGATCTGGGCTCATGCTTGAACATAATGGATACTTTTTTGATCCAAAGCAGAAAACACTACACAAGAGAAAGATAGAAGTTATGCAGAGCAGGTTATGTAGCACAACAGGCAAAGACCCATAGGATGGGCAGTGAGGACACCATCCCCACCCTGTATCTGGCCCGGGGGTATCCTGTGGGACTAGGGCTAGCCTGGTTCTGAGGTCTGAGTGCCCAGTGGAGCAGGAACACAGCTTGGAGTTTGGCTTCATCCAAGAGGGTGATCCTGTTGATTTGCTCCAAAACGTCTCTGGGGCACAATCTGAAGTGCTGTAAATAGGGACGGAAAAGAGGTTTGCCTCAGAATAGCACTCCGAATCCAAGAAAAATGCTCGTGTGGAGGCACATGGTGAAACCCATCCTGGATTATGCTTGCAATTAGGGAGGTCTCTTGGTGTAGGGAAGTGTTGGCTTCAATCACAGGTTGCTATGAGTCAGAAGGAGAACATCTGCATTAGTTTCTGTCATGGCAAATGAATAACAGGGCTATTAAATTCCAGTAGGTGGTCTAATCCCACAGGTTTCTCCTCTTGCATATCCACTGCCATTCATCTGATGACCCATCCCTAGAAGTGTTTAAAGCCAGGCTGGATGGGGCTTTGAGCAACCTTTTGAACCTCTGCCCATGGCAGGGGGGGTGTGGAACTGGATGATCTTTAAAGTGTCTTCCAAGTAAAACGTTCTAAGATTATGATTGATTTTCAGATAATTTCCTTTGATATTTTTATTAAATGTTGAATAAAAATATTTAAAACAAACTCCCCCCTGCCCAAAACCAACCAACACCTCCCCCCCAGATACCCCGGAGAAAGTAAAAAAAAAAAAAAAAAAAAAAAAAAAAAGACAAATATTTTTGTATGACCCCAGATTTCTTCTTTTAATGTGATTTCTTTCAGATACATTGTTTGCTTCATTGCCCTGTCTCACTGTTCATGTATTTGTCAGTTATTCCCCAAATAAGTTTTATTATATAGAATTGTTCAGCTTCATTGTCCCCAGTGACAGAAATCTAAAGGTACCATAGTCCCAGTGGAATATTTTATTTCATGAAAGCTTGTGACTGAATACTTGAATTAATCCTTCTACTGAGGAAAAGGCTTTTTTTTTTTTTTTTTTTATGAGTTCAAAAGCTTTTTGTTCCATTTTACATGTTCCTGGTCAAGCAGAATCTTGAACACAGGTCTTTTATTTGCTCCACAATTGTGGCTATTATTGAAGAGCTAATATTGAGGAGAAATACAAGGTAATCTGGGAAAAAGCAGTTACAGGCATTAGGGAACACGTAAATTTTATGTTGCGTTTACAAAGTAATGCACTTTCTATAAATCCATGGGAATGTGTACGTTATTTACTTCAGCACATTTCATTTGCCCATTAAAACCTCTAAACTCTTCTTGAACCCATTCAAGCAATGACATGCTTAAGGCAGGGACAAATTGCTGAGCCTTCCTGCATTTCATTTTCTGTGTATGAGCATATGTCCTCCTTGAAATGGTTTTGTAACTATGTTAATGAAAATCCCACCTATGCATGTCTTAGTCTTCTGGCTGATTGTAAGTTGTACAGTGAAAATGTAGAGAGAAGTCTTTTAGCATCTAACATAGAATTCATATTTCACATCAAATAGCTCTATATCTATTGCCGGTCCCAAAGCTGCCCTACAAGAAGACTGATGAGGTGGGAGTTACAAACTGTATATGTTTCTGCCACAGAAGTATTCCTACTCAGTAACTGTCTGGTACAGCACTCACTTAATTCTACCATTAGTGATTACCAGTCTTTAGGCCAGAGTTAAGCAATGATGCACAAGAAGGCAAGAATCATTAACCTTAATACCAATGACATGACAAAGTGGCTTTTAGATATCTGAGGTGATTTTTTTTTTTTCTTTTTAGAGAAGAAAATGCCACTATCATAAGATACATTGCAATTGGTCTTTCTTGATTAAAATAGTGTCATTGATTGTTTTGTACTTTAAAGAGAGTTTAAATAATGAAGGGATTTATTAAGATCACCTTTCTATTGATAAATGAAGGTAATTCCTGAGCTGCAGATGCAAAGCAGAATGCTGGATGAATGTTGCATTGTTGTACAGTTAATCTTCCCAATAGCACTGATAGGGAGTTTCTATTACTTCAGTAGCACAAAACCCACAGCAGATTACGTTTTCTGATTCTCCACTGTATTAAAAGAGCTCAGTCTTCACTTTACACATATAAGATAGAACCATGTACATTATTTACAGCTGTGAGTTTTAGTAACCATTGAAGAAGGTGTGAAACTCAACTACAAGAAGGACATGGAGGTGCTTGAGCGAGTCCAGAGAAGGGCTACGAAGCCGGTGAAGGGTCTGGAGAACAAGTCTTAGGAGGAGCAGCTGAGGGAGCTGGGACTATTTAGCCTGGAGAAGAGGAGGCTCAGGGGCGACCTTATCGCACTCTACAGGTACCTGAAAGGAGGCTGTAGCGAGGTGGCGGTTGGTCTGTTCTCCCACGTGCCTGGTGACAGGACGAGGGGGAATGGGCTAAAGTTGTGCCAGGGGAGGTTTAGGTTGGATATGAGGAAGAACTTCTTTACTGAATGGGTTGTTAGTCACTGGAATAGGCTGCCCAGGGAAGTGGTTGAGTCCCCATCCCTGGAGGTCTTTAGAAGACGTTTAGATGTAGAGCTTAGGGATATGGTTTAGGGGATGATTTGTTAGTGTTAGGTCAGAGGTTGGACTGGGTGATCTTGTAGGTGTCTTCCAACCTAGACTTTTCTGTGATTCTGTGATGTTGTGAAACTCCTTTGTGAAACATGCCATGGATCATGCTAGCCTTTAATCAGTTACATGATCTAGCTATCTTAGAACTCCAATCTAGTCCTATGTCTCTGGTGCTCAGAGGAATGCAGGGACAGTGTTCAAGACTGTAACAATCCAAATGGGTTATGTCTGTCTTTACAAGCAGTGTGGGGCAGCATGAGTCTATAGAGCAAAATAGCTGTTGCTGATGAGCTGATGTCCACATTACGTGTGATTTGGAGGATCACTTCCGACTAGCTCCAGTTTGGTCTGTTAGTGGTTGTAGTGCTTTAGGTGCATTCCTGGAGTGCAAATTCTAGGTTAGATTCCCTTGAGAGGAATCTAGCCTGTGAGTCCAAGACTGCTCTGTTATATTAACCAAAGCATATAGGAAGTGGGGACAACTGGGAGGTTTACTTCAAAAGTGTGCTCATGATCCAAGCTGAAATGTTAATGTGAACTCCCCCACATAGTGCCATATGGATGTAAAAAGTCATCATATGCATATCTTGAGCTGCAGCTCAATTACATTTTGTTCATATGGAAGTTGAGCAGGAAAAAACCCAACCATGACCATTTCTGTTCTCACAGGCAATGAATTAAAATGTTTGCTTAATTTCATACTGATTATTTATTTATTTATTTATTTAGGAATAAGTTGCAAGATGACTCCATCTAAATATATAACCTTAATAAACCCTTTTTTTTTTTTTTTTTTTTTTTTTTTTTTTTTTTTTCCCGAGGCCTTTTCACTTTTGTTGCACAGTTGATCTGCTTTTTAAGACCATTTAAAATATTTGTCAGCAACTTACTGTGAGGAAAGAAAGGGGAGAGGAAGATAATCATTACTACTGGAGTATTACCTACAAGCAGAACAGACATAATGAGCAGTAAGCTAGTCACAGCCTGGTGGTGTGTGTTCTCAGAACTTAAGCCTGACCTGTTGCCTTTGTTGTTGTCATCTTTACTCTCTGCATCTTCCTCTGCTCCAGTGGTGGATATACCTCACCTCACTCTGATCATCTACAATGCAGACATTTACATCTGAACCAGTTGTCTAGACTCTTTTTATAGTCTGTGGAGAGAAAAACACACTTCTCAGTCATGATTTAGATGTTCTATTTAGACATCTATGGTAATATCAGATGACTCACTGCCTGGAAAGTAGCTACTTCTTTCCATTTCCATATTTTGCATTTACACAGAGAGCCTAGAGGAATATTTAAAGTAGAGGAGTTTACATTTTAAATGTTTGAGAATCTGCCCTAAAGACCTGCATATTTTGTCCCTCTAAGAAAGAAAATTTAGCTCCATTTTTAATGACTTCTACATAAGAACCAATTTTAAAGAATATCATTATAAAGAATAGTTTCAGTTAGTACAGCATGTTCACCTGTTTACTTGGAGGTTATAGGTCTAGGCATGTGAGGTGACACCATAATCTACTTAACATCATTTATGTGAGTTTACATATCCATTCAGAGAATAACTACAGGCCAAATGTGAGGCTGAACATGTATCAGTAGCCCCTATGGACACAATATGGGCAATATGGTTTTAGGTGAATTCTCAGAGCCTTTTCAAAATGCTCCCTCTAGGCAACGCTGTTTGACAGTAAGTCTCATTACATTTAAACTTGAAATCACATTTAAGCAAAGCATTTTGTTACTTCAAGTGAGTCTTTGTTCACAATTTTGATGACTCCTTGTTCTGCAAGTCTATTGCTTCCGCAACAAGCCATGAAAAGAAATGTTTGGCTTTGCAATGCAATGCCTTGAACTCCAGACGATGGATTAATGGTTTGTTTTCTTCCTGTCTAATAGGCAGTATTAAAAGTAGAAACAAGTTATCCTTATATTAAGCCTTGAGTACGTTTTTCATCTAGGGAGTATGCAGGTCATTTCATGCACTTAGTTTAGAAAATGATCTTCTGAAGAATTCTGCTGTCCACAAAAATTATGGCAACACCGGACCTGAAGATTAGCTATTTCCATGCGCTGCTAACCTCAGAGGATTTTGCCAACAGCCTACAAAGTGGCTGGAACAAGGCAGAGCATGATCAGCTCCACCTGTCGTTTGGCAAATGACGTTTATGCAAATAACTTCTTTGGAAGGGTACAGAAATGCAAAGATTTTTTTTCATGGAAAATAGCTATGTCCATCTGTTGTCATTTAAGAGGGAAAGTTATGGCTCACATGTTGAGAAGGTAATGTGGCTTTACCTTCTGATTTATAAACCTTTTTGTACCTCACCTCAAAGATGTCAGGATTTCAAAGGCTGGTGAAGTAATCACTATCTATAGCTTTTTATCATTTTTAGTAAAGTGGTCTAGAATGAACATGGTTTTATTTTTCCATTAGTGAAGGACAAAATGAAAGACTAAGTTTTTAGAAGCTGCAGAACTTAGTACCTATATAGACGCTTTCTTAAGTGTAGACATAAAACCACACAGTCATTATCTTAGAGGACATGCTAGTGAAGACTGTCCCCATTACAAAGGTATAACAATGCATAACTCCCTCTGTGGGCGTTGTAATTTTTAGTTAATTAGGACTGAGTCTCTCTTCTCTTTAGCAAATATTACATTGCTTCACAACTGTCTCTGCTGACTTCAGTGTTCTGACTTGCGTGGGAGAAGATTTTGCAGGCTCATCATCCATTTGTATTTTGGAAACATGGCAGTTGATTCATAAATATACTATATCCTTCACTTAAATTTAGTATGGGTCCACCACCTCTAGCTTCTGGATGAGTTTCCTTCAGATTTCAATCACATCGTTGTGAGTTAAGAAAATTTATCAAGTTTTATGTCAGTCTTCAGGACAGATGTGTCACTGTGATCCTCTAGCTCAATGCAGAAAAGGGCGATAAAAGAGCAGATGACACAGACTTCAACAAGGATATACATCAGGGCCAAGAGCCCTGCCCTCTCCTGTGGGTTTGGCTGCCCGTGCTCAAGGCCTGCTGGGACCTGCCCCTGGGACAGGCTGCTGAGGAGAGGGTTTCGTGAGAAGGTGGTAAGGGTCTTCCCAGTATCACCTGGGGGCTTTGTTAAGCTCGCCCCCCCCATTCTTTGCCCTTTCCTGAGCTGCTGCAGCCACTCACTTTACCATAAACCTGTGATAAAGATCCTGATCCCCCCAGCTTGACTTCCCAGCTTGACCTCAGACCTTCCTCACCGCTGCGGCCTGCTCCGGCAATCACCGGGCTGTGCTGGCCCCAATTTCTGCCACCAGACCTGCTCTGCTCCGTCATTTGGCTGCCGTGGGAGTTCATCTCTCCTCCAGGCCACTGCCCCTGCCTGCCATAGTCCCCCTGGCATGCCCTCCCTGCAGAGCTGCTGGCTCCTGCTGCCCCCTCCACGTAGCAATTCACCCCCCATCTACAGCACAGTGTGCTGGTGCCGCTCCTTCTGGCAGAGTGATGGTTTCCAACTGCTACATCTTCCAGCACATTGGAGTTCGTTAGACACATTTGGAAATTAGATACTAAAAATATTCAGATTCTGAAAATATCTTCCCTGGAAAGAGTGCTAGCTTTCCTGTGTGATGGCTATCTTCTTTTTTTATAGTTTAAGCTTTGACATCCCTTGCTCGCTGCTGAAAAGTTTATTTGAAATAAGTCACAATTGGGGCCTTCCAAAGGTAAGTTCTATTTTACAGATGATTGCACACTTTCTTTGGCCTCCAGATAACACTTTTTTTGTCATAGTTACTACCATGAAATGCCTTTTCTCTCACTTTTATTTTTTCACCATGTAATACATTTTGTGAAGAAATATTAGCCTTAGAGAAATGCACAGAAGACATGTATGTCAAGTTCTTTTTTAGTGATTATGTTTTCTTGAAAAATTCCAATACCCATATTCCAAAACATCCTACAACTCAGAACTCAGCATCCACCATCACTTAAGTGGAAATCGCTGGCTTTGTGGCTCTGTATTCCCTAATGGCTATTAATCAGCATACCTTTGCCTAAAAGTGATTATTCAAGTGGTTTTATTGCCTCAGTAGGTTTCATTCTCGTGTTTGAATAACTCCAAAAGCTGCATTTCTGTCACTTGGATAGGAAAATAAATAAATAATAATATTAAAAAAAAAAACAACACACAAAAACCCAGTCCTAGAACTCAGAGTGCTTTACTTCACACTATTTCAAAGTTAAAAAAATCAGCCCCATTTGAATGTCATTAAAATCTGTGAGTGCAGGAGTGCAGTTATGGAGCAATGCTGTTCCAACACAAATTGCTCAGCCAAAATCACTGCTTGGATACAGGTCAGTATGATGTCTTTTCTGTTGGAGAAAAGGAGGCACTGAGAAGGTCTGGTGCATTTGTTCTTGCTTAGCTTTGAAGATATATTTACAGCAAGCATTTATTCTACTCAGTAATTCAAACTGAAGTCTCTCAGGCCATGTCTCAGTGGTCCTGACATTTTAGTATTGCCTTTAATCCATGCCCATGACCTAACATGTAAGATGCTTCCTCCGAGAATCAGGCCTTCTCACTCAAATAAAGGTCATTTAAGAGCTCCTTTGTGATAGCTTGGTGTCCAGAACTGGTTTTCTTGCAGCCTGACTTAGTTGTGCAGGTAGTAGATGGCACCAGTCCTCACATAAGTGCTCTGTACAAGCTGACATTAGCTGCCATTGGGTTTGAGTCAAAGGGATCCTACTCAAGGAATGATGGATGTATATTTCCTCTCTTTTGTGCCATATATCCTCAGGAAATGTGACCATTTTCTTGTAAAGCTTCTCATTCTTTCCTTCCCTCCTTCCTGCCCGCCCCCAAATATTTATCTTCTCTGCTTGTATTTAGTCAAAACACAGCATGCATCTCTTTGGTTATAGATTTATTTATCATACTCCTGCCTAAGAGTCTTTATGCTACTCACTGTAAACATACAGAATAAGATATAGTCCCTATGTGCCCCAAATTGTGCTCTGGAAAAGACGTGTCTGGGAGAGACAGGGAGAGGCAATAGATCACATCCAGGCCAGTGTTCAGACCAGAAACACAGCGGAGGTTGCCTTATCCTAGTCTTTTGACCTGAGCCTGCATCTCCAGTTGCAAGATTTACTCAAAGGCTCAGGAAGAACATCCCTTAGATTTGATGAACTTTCTTTGAAGCTGCTGGAGTCTGCCCTACAGTACAGACAATTCATGTGTGGCTTCTTTTCCTGATGGGAGTTAAGGAGGATCTCTAAGACTTTTGCTTATGGCTGAACATCGGGGTTTAACCCATGTGACTGTATTTCATATTTCTGTAATAGAATAACTGAAATCACAGCTTGTCTGTCTACTTTCATGGAAGGTCTAAAGAAAAAAAAGCAAATGCAAACATGAGTTAATAAATTCTGTCTGAGACCTGGCCAGTTTCCCAGTGTCATTGACCAATAGTAAAAGATCTTCTCTAAAAGAGAAGTCAGAGGCTTGAAAGACTCATCAGATATTGTCAGAGTCCAGTGGCTTGCCTGGGGCAAGAGTTTTACTGCATAAATTCTGGCAGAACCATATAACAAAAGCGATCATGGTAGTGCTGGGTGGATATAGCAGAGCACAGTTGGGATTCTCCCTCCTCCCAGCACCGATCTTCCAAGTAAGCAAGACAGCTTGGGGCAAAGCAAAGGAAAACGTGATTTAATAAGGAAAGCGCTTCGGACTAGCGTGGAACGAGGAGGTGGAAACGACCGTCTCGGTGTCAGGAGCTTGCTAGCCACCCTGCTCGGCCAGACCGCCGCGTGTGGAGCCTTGCCCCTTGCAGCATGCCGGTGCCGAGCCGAGCCGTGCGGCTGCAGTTGCGGGCGCTGCCCTCGAGGTGGAACCTTCGCACCGAGGCTGCGCCGGGCGCTGCGGGCCGGGAGCGGCCCCGGGCGGAGCGACCCCGCGCCCACGAAGCCTGCGGGATTTTTTATTTTATTTTTGGGAGGTGGGGGCTTCAAACTTCCAGAGGGACCCGACAAAGCGCTCCCACACCCCGCGGGGTGGCCCCGGCCCCGCGGTACCGAATCCTGCCCGGTGCCCAGGGGGGAAGCAGGCACCCCCGTGAGAAGCCGGGGATGGGGAGAAAGGTGCGGAGACACCGCATCCCGGGGCGGGGGGCGTGTTGGGAAGCCCCCGCCCCGTGTGTTGACAGCACCCTCCCGAAAATTGCTCGGGAACCCCTCGGGCAAAGCCTGTCTGAGGGTACCGGGGGGGTCGGGGGTGGGGGGCGACTGGGGGAGCCCCAAGCCTCGTCGGGCCGGGGTTGGGGTGGAAGATGCTCCGAGCCGGGCCGGGGAGAGCCGCTGCCTTCAGCACCGAGAACAGCTACAAGTGCGGCTCCGAGCCGTGCCGTGCCGAGCCCACCCCACCGCGTCCTGCACGGCCCCGCAGGAGCCGCGGTGAGAGAGGGCAGCGGCGTGCCGAGCCGTGCCGTGCCAAGCTGTGCTGAGCCGTGTCAAGCCGTGCCGTGCCAAGCTGTGCTGAGCCGTGCGGAGCTGTGCCGAGCCATGCCGAGCCGTGCCGAACCGAGGCGAGCTTTGCCTCTGCGGGGCGGGGGTCGGGGGGCGTTCTCTTTTACCCGGCTCGGCACGGCGTGGGTCTGCCGCTGCAATTGAGCGGCGGCGGAGGGTGGAGATCGTCTCAGGGGCTGAGCCACTGGTCCCAAAAAGTTTTTTTTTTTTTTTTTTTTTTTTTTTAAAGGAATGGGAGGAGGAATAAGGAAGGAGACAGTGGAGAGGGTTCGGCTTGGCTGATCGCGAGTGTTATGCAGCAGCACTGAAATCGCTCTCCTGGCTGCCTGTCCCAGGCTGAGCTGCACATGAAGCTGACGCTGCCGGGAGAAGCGATTTGAGACGAGGCTTGTACCAAAATTACCTCATGCTATTCCCGATCGGCGCCCAGTATTAATTCCAGTGACCTCTACAGTAACACGGATATGCAACTCTTTTCCAGCAAGGTATTTGTGTATGTGTGTGCGGGGTGTGCGTCTCCTTCAGGTCTTATTTTAAGGCGAGCAGAGTCCACGAATAATGCAAGTTTTGCCTCACTTAGCGTTTTGGGGCAAGGCAAGGCAATCCACTCCGCCTGCTTTCTGGCGCCGGGGACTTTTTTGTTGCATTATTTTTTGTGTGTATGGGTGTTTTAATTATTTATCATTTTTATTGTCGATAGCCTCCCCCTATCAGCTCTACCGAAAGAGATCCCGGGCACGGTGCCGTCATAGCAGCGAGCAAAGAGGGAAGATGGGGGTGCTCCCAAGAGCGGCATCTCCCCCCTGCCGCCTTGAGCGGGTCCTCTCCCACCCCCGCGGGGAGGGGGCTGGGGGTTCCCCGACATCCCCCCCCCCCCCCCCTCGTCTTGGTCGGGGTTCTCCAGCCGGGTTTACCGGGGGGCTCCAACTTCTCGCTCGGCCCCGAGCTCCCTTGGGGCGGAGAGGGGAAGGGGGAACCCGGCCGGGCTCTGGGGTCCCCCCCAGCCCGGGGAAGGGGGAGAGAAGCGGCACCGGTCCCGCGGCGAGGGGTCCGTGGTGTCCTCCGGCGGGGAGCGGCATCCCCCGCGCCGGCATGTGCTTGTGGCGGGGACCCGGCAGGTGCGTTCACGGCACGGTAAAAGCCCCGAACAACAACAACAAAACCCACAGCCAACCCCCCCCACAACTCAACTCATCAAAATCGATCGGGGATCTGAAGCGCATGCAAAGCCGGCGGTGGCACGTCGGAGTTTGCAAGCTCTTGACCTGCGGGACCGGGGATTCATTAAGAGACTTAGGGGACCACAAGCGCATTGAAGATGACCGGTGGATGCGAGGAGAGGAAGGAATCACCGGCGGCTCTAACTAAGAGGCGACGGTTGGTTTTGATTTTATCATTATCATTATTATTATTTTATTATTATTTGCAAGCCTGCGGGCAGCGAGGCCCCGGGGGGTGCAGCGGCGAGGCTGTGCCGGAATCCCTCAACGACAGACGCCAGCTGGGGTAGGGAGGGGAATTAAAAAAAAAAATAAATAAATAGATAGCTCGGCTAAGTAAAGCGGAGAACAATAGGGGGCTCCCTTCAAGGGAGAAACGCCGCGGTGATGGGCGATGCTAAGGGAGAGGAGGCTCGGCCAGCCCCGGGGGTGCTCCCGGTGCCCCCCCTCCTGCCCCAAGCCCGGCGGGACCGCCCCAGGTCCCGGGTTCCTTCCCCCCTGGGGTGCCGGGAGCCTAAGGGCAGCCGGGAGAGCACGGAGGAGCCGCACGGAAAGCGGGTGCGTGGCCGGGGGGCTGCTGCTGCCTGCCCCCACCCTGCCAGGGAGGGCGGCGGAGCGAGCAAGGGGAGCCTGGGGGGGTGAAGGGGAGGTTATAGGGTGCCCCGGGATGCTGCCGCTTCTCTGGGCAGAGCCCCTCCAGGGGCACCGGGCAGAGCTCCCGGAGCCTGCCCTGGGGAGCTGGGGGCTAGTGGGAAGAGGGTAAAATGGGAAGAAAACCAGCAGAAGCTCTCGCAGGGTGCCTGGGAGAATCTCCTTGATGATCGCTTGGCAGAGCAGAGGTGAAAGCAACTCTGAAGGTGTTAATATTGATGGGGTTTATTCAGTTGGGAGACCAGGCAAGGGCAGAGGAAAATATTTGATGCTGTTTCCTTTCCAAAAAAATTGGAAGCTCCTATTAGTCTTACCCTGGCAGAAGGACCTGTGCTGCTTTAGCAGGGGAGCTTGTTTGAAAGATGGATATTTGCAGGCAGAAGAAGATGGGGGCTCTGGGGTATTTGAAAAGAGGCCGATCAGAGTGAGTGGAGACATTTCTGTCATGGTGCTCTGGGAAGAAATTGTTCCCGTAAACAAGATGCTGGGGGTGACTTGCCTTGAAGTCCTGATTATTGTGTAAAGGTTACCTCTGTGGCAGGGGCACAGCAAATCATTGCAGAAGAGCTGAGGTAGATAAGACTACTTACATCAGTGAAGAATTCTCCTGCAAGTTAGGAGTTGCGGTGTCAAGGCCTAAGGTTTTCCGAAATCCCTTCTGTTGTCAGCAAACCCCATTAATCTTCTATATGTGTCAGGTTACTGTATGCAGGTGGCAACTCTTTACCTGCTCTGCGTTGAAATTCAGCTATTTGTTCATTGCCGAATGCCTTGCAGGAGAAAGAGGCAACTTTTATGAACACTAGAAGGAATGTTAGCCAGGCAATTTTTATCTGATAGTTCAGAAGTAGCATCAATAGTAGGAAGCCAGAATAGTAACATATTTGCATTTATTTTCTTGTTGAACTTCAGAATGGAAGATGCTGTCCTCTTGCTTTCATTCACTAAAACCAGATCAGTTTTGCATCGACTGGACATCTGACTGGTTTGTGGGTGTAGAAATGGGTCTTCTTCCACGAGCTCCCCCTCTTCTAATTCACAGAAAATCAATTTTATTTCATTATAGTAACATGCCAGCTGTGCTTCAAATGTAATGGCAAATATATTTTTTTGGCCTCAAACAAAATTGCAAATACTTTTTTCATGAAAAATTTTCCCACAACTGAATAGATTTTTTTTTGTTTGTATGTTTTGTTTGGGTCCCACAGTGAAGGTTCATGTGCATCTGGCTGGCAACACCAATTAAAAAATGTTCCATGAAGTTCAGTGGACATTTTTTCCTGCTAAAGATGCAGAGTACTCCTTGCTCCTGTCTGTAATTGAGAGATTTTTTTTTTTTTTTAAAAAAAAAAACAACATTTCCAGGTGATACAAAATGTTTCTGTGATTTTAGCCACAAAGAATGCCCTTTCAAGGAGCCTTGTTACCAAAATAAAGACCCTGCCTATATTTATTTCATTACATATCTGTCACTTTCAGCTCACTTTTTAGATCTGTTTTTGAATGTGAAGACCTGCAAGGAGTCCCCTTCCTTGCTGTGAGTCTGTGGGTGGAGGAGTGGTGGCTCCTGGCACGTGCAGGTGCACTGGCTCTGGCATCATGGCACCAGGGTGCACAGCTTTGTGTACCAAATGTCTCAGAATGCTGCATGCTTTCACAAAGGAAGTAATTGCAGAACCAGACACCACAAGCAGAAGTTTCTACATTCCTGTCTTGCAGTACCCCACCTCCTTCGGTTTAAAAATAAATATACATTCTAGCAGAAGGAGTGGAGGTCTGTGCTGAAATGCTGACTTTAAAAATAGCAATATGTTCTGATAGTACCAGATATTTTTAATGAATTAAAACCAAGAGAGGCATATATTTCAAGGTGACTGGGGAGAGGCTTTGTGCTGCACTTACTCTTGAACTGTGTTGAGGAAATGTGTGAATTTCTTCTCTGAACTCATGTTCCCAGTGAACAGTAACTACTACAGAGGGGAACCTGGTAAATTGTGAATATATTTGCATTAATTCAAACTTTTATGGTCAATCTGAAAAGGACAGAATTTTACTTCAAATGAAATCTCTGAACATGAGGCAAACTCATTCAGACTTTATAGCCTAGCAGCCCTTGCTTTTCCACTAAAATTCATTGATAAAAATGGAATTCATTTAGCTGACATGCTTTCTACTTAGCTACACAGGCTTATAACATTCTGTAAAAGTTGACGTTAATCAATATGTGAAAAGCAGTGTGGCATGAATAAATTAGGCAATGTAATAAAAGCTTTTATTTCTTAGGTAACATAAAAAAAGAAGACTAAAAGGTCTTAAATTTTTAAAAAGATCATTTTAAAATTTTATTTCTGTTTTATAGACAGACAAACTGTGGACACTTGCAGCAAAGAAACATGCATTTTTATTTCAGGAAAACAGGCGAGCCGAGGCTGAGCAATTAATGCTTATGCAGACTGCGATGTTGAAAAAAATGCTAATTATCAATTCATTTAAATTTAATTCAGTTCCAGATAAGGTATTGGAGTCAAGGTGCTATGCTCACTTTAGCTTCTCTGGTGTTGTTGGCATTGGGATTGCAATAGTTGAATTCATCGCTGTTGGTTTTTATGAAGATTGACAGTTGCTTTAATTTTGGAGCATTCTTTGGCTGTAAGAAATTGACCTGAGACTGAGTGAGAGAAAAAGCAAAATTTTTTCCTTCATGAACGTTTTCACTTTCTCAGTGATGTGTTCTTGTTCACCGTACAGTGTTAAGTAAGAGCAGTCATCTTCTCTTGCCTCAAGGGATCGCTCCCTGGCGGGACTGCACAGACCAGCAGAGTCTGAAGCGTTGGGTGCTCACTGTGGAACTAGAAATGAAATTGTGTCTGATTTAGGTGCAGCTGCAACTTTCACTTGCTGCTGTTTTGAAACCCCTAGCTGTGTTTATCTACTGTGGCAATGAAGCCAACAGCTGCTTGTGGCTAGTTAATACTTCATGTGATCTTTCCTCTGTGGTGCGGGCCATATTCTATCCTTAGGCAGTGTCCCATGGGACCAGATCAGCTCGTGGGAAGCAGTGATGTTCCTCAAGTTCCTCTGTTTGTTACTGATGCTGAGTTTGGCTCCTGAGGCTGAAGCCTGGACAGATTTGTAAACTATGTGTCCAAAAGGAGCTGATGAAGAATAATGGGATTATCACATGAAACAGCACAGACTTTTTTTTTCTTTCTTTCTTTCTTTTTTTTTTTTTTATTTAGAAAATCAAAAGAGACAAATTCAAGCAAAATTAAATAATAAGAGGTACTGAAAGTCTTGTACTCTTCTGTTCCCAATTGCAATGATTTTACTCACACCAATGAAATGTTTCATTTTCCAGTCATTGCTCTGTTACCAGATCACTGTGAGATACCTTCTCATTAAATAGAAGACTTTTTATTGTGAATATTTTTCTCAGCTTTTCAAATAGACACTATTTTAAAACTCTTTTCTACTTTTATGAGCTTAGTATTATCATTTGGGGAAAAAACATTATAAATTAAAGAAGATGATCACTTTCAAGCCTTATCAAACAACATTTTGAGATACGATACCTCAAAATATTTCAACATCTTGTGGAGAATAATTGAAAATGTATTTGAAATACAGTATAAGTAGAACAATTCTCTTTCAATTTGATGATATTTTGGTGTAAAACAGTCATATCACTTGGGGCAAAGTACATATCTGCAAAGTAGACTGTTCAGTGTGATTAATTTCTTCCTACATTACTTTTTTTTTTTTTTTCCTTTTAAAAAAGGCCGGGTGAATTTCACCGTAGAGTGTCCTCTGCTATCTATAACCTGTAACAGGTGTCTAGAGAGACTGCTTCAGACGTGGCTGCCCAAAGTGTGCCCATCTAATATTAGGTGAAATTAATTCTCTCTCTTTCGGCTCCTCAAAGATAAAAAAAAATCATTCAGGCAAATGTAATTTTGTTAAATATTGAAATAAACAAATACCACTCCATTGAGAATTAAAATGGTGGCAATTTTTATAACTGATTTTTATAACAGTGTCAGTCACGTACTTAGAAATGTAGGATGAAATCCTGGCCTCATTAAAATCAGTGGGACTTTTCCGGATGTCAGTGGGGGCAGAACATCATTCTTGGTTTTTGTGGTCCAAATGCAAGCAGAGAATAGATACCCTGTTAATTCTGGACCTCGGATCAAGTAAAATGTGAGAAAAGGAATACTGGATATTCAGCTCTTTTCCTAACAGAATACATTGTTCTTTTTTCTGCTTAAGAAACCAGCTACCTTTTCATAAACGTAATTTAGCTTTTGAAATTATTGGGAGGGTATTTTATATATATAGTGAACCCAGGAAATAGTGAATTCCACTGGAGAAGTAATCAGTTTAATATCCAAATGAACATGCTTGGACTGCAGTGGCTGAAGAGTGTACTTAAATTCAGGAGCCCCGATTACTCCATTGTCGCAAGCGGAGCCTCAGTGAGTGCAAGTGCTAGGAGATATTGTACTTCTGTGGGCTGGAACAGAATGATACAGCAAAACAGAAAATACAATATGTTACGGATCAAATATGTTTTTTGATATCATGCAATGCAAAGGTAAATAGGAATTACTTGTCAGGCTCCGAACCTCAAGCTAAGCGTAGTTGCCCTGACTTGGCTTTTGCTCTGCTGGTATCATCAATTTCTCGGCTTGTAGTACGGTGCAGCCAGGTGTTCAAATTCACAGAAGACCAAGAACTACTCCCTTACAGAAATTCAAAAGTAAAACCTTGCCAAAGTAACTCATATTCAAAAATAAATACACTGTGTGACAGGTATAAAACTGCTGAACTAAATGATAATTCTTATTTCTTTATTTTTTTTTTTTTTCCAGAAGTACCTCAGCTGCAGTGCAAAATAAAAGGACATGAGTTACTGACCTCCTCATAGCATCAGGACCAGAGAGAGATACCACCCTACTCTTTACCATCAGTTAGAAGCAGTTGGAAGCCACCTCTCTGAAAAACTGATCAATCTGTGACATCTGTGGACATCTTTTTAAAAACGAGTTTTACGTACTTCTGCTGAGATCTTTTTTCTACCTTCCATATGGTTCTATATTACTTACTGGGCACTGATGGTAGCCTCCAGAAACTGCAGTTTCAAATGGTCAACCTCATCCTTTAGCAAGAAAAAAATCTGGATACTGGCTAGCAACAACATCTTCAGAGAAAATGGTATACGAAGGAAAACGATTAGTTTCCTGCCATTGTTTCTTCCTGTTAACAGCCAAATTCTACTGGATGCTCACCCTGATGCAAAGAACTCATGGCCAGGAATATGCCCACTCCATCCGACTGGATGGGGACATCATCTTGGGAGGACTGTTCCCTGTCCATGCAAAAGGGGATAGAGGGGTGCCTTGTGGGGAGCTCAAGAAGGAAAAAGGGATCCACAGACTAGAGGCAATGCTGTATGCAATTGATCAGATTAATAAAGACCCTGATCTTCTTGCCAATATCACCTTAGGTGTCCGGATCCTTGATACATGTTCCAGGGACACTTATGCATTGGAGCAATCTTTAACATTTGTGCAAGCGTTGATAGAAAAAGATGGCTCAGACGTGAAGTGTGCTAATGGCGACCCACCTATTTTCACTAAGCCAGACAAGATATCAGGTGTGATAGGTGCTGCAGCAAGTTCTGTGTCCATTATGGTTGCAAATATTTTAAGGCTTTTTAAGGTAAGGAACATTTTCTATTTTTCTTTTGAACTGTAAGCAAAAGGAAATAAATGAGGTGATTGTGTTGCCTTACTTTCAGAAAACAAAGGGACTGAAATCTGAAAAGACTGGTTTGTCCTTTCTAAGCAAAACAGAAAAAAAAAAAAAAAAGGAAAGAAAAAACAATGATTTCAGGCCCTAACTTAAAGTGCCAAATGCCTCTTTGAAGTTCTAAGCAACCAGAGCAGATTTTAGTTCTTTATTGACTTGTGTTTTTGTTTATTTGCTGCTCACATTTCCTCCACATTGATTGTTGCTCATCAAGATCAGGATGAGATTTATTTTGCAGATTTCTAGGAGAATGAAATATGAGGTTTAAACACAAATCCACTTGTAGAAAGAACAGATAATTTCCCTAAATAGGAAGATATGCCAGTAATAATCCAGTGCTAATGATGTGCTTGTCTAGCCAAATGCAGTGTACAGAAATATCTTTGATTCCCTTGGAATCTTAACCTTCCCCATATTTTTCACAAGGTGGTAATTTTTTCCAGACTTTGATATAACTTTGTGAGAGATTACTTTTGGACAACAGTTCTGCTGGTATACTGTTCATTTCCTTCCAGGTACTTTATTAAACTCTGTTCTTATAAATGATGGGAAAGTAAACCCGTCACTTTTAAACTTGTTAACTTAGATGCGAAGATGAAAACATTCTAATCAATCATCAGATCAGGCAGCAAACATTTGATTTTTAATCTTGGGCAGTGGTAAATAGATTATGGTAAACTGAGCACTTTTTTTCTGTGCACAGAATGACTAACCTTTTCACTGAATCTATTTTGTCCTACTGCCCACTGTTACTCAGACTGATTCCTTCCTTTCAGAAACCTTGCCTACAACTTCACAACCACTGAAAGCCATTTCTTTGACTTCAGTGGAGATGATTCTGGTAATGTGAAATAATGCTGTTACTGATTTTGAAAAGCATTGCTGCTGTTCTCTGTGACTGAAAGTTTGAATAGAGGTAAGGAAAGATTGTCTTGTTTTGAAGGTTTCTCAAACTGGCAAGGAATGTTTCAGTCATTTAAAGAGAGATTTCTATCCTTCCCTCCGGTTCTTCCACAAAGAGCATAATGATGGATTTATAGTTCATTGGAGGAGCAAAATGTCTGCTGGGTTGTGGTCAGGTGTTCATTACAGTCTCAAAACTGATGCCTGGCTGCAGTTACTGCACGTTTGAGACTAGTGGACTTGTTCCATCTGTATGGTTTCCTTATGAAAATCAAGTACACAAAACTGAGCCAAGTCTTAAAAATATCCTATATGGGGATCACCACTGGAGCTGTGTTTGGTGGGGAAGGCTTGCCCTTCCCAGAAATAACCATTCATGCTGCAGGAGGTATCTATTTTTAATTTCACATCTGCTTTTTTTTTTTTTTTTTTTTTTAAAAAAGTTCTGTTACCCTGTTAAATAATGCATGGTTCTGAAGTAATGCTAGGTGGAACAGTCACTTAAATATCCATCATAATGCAGGGCCACATAGACTAATGTATACACCCAGATTTGAGTTGAATACAGTGTAGTAGGCTGATTTAAGAATCTAAGGCTCTTAAGACATGCTTTAACTGTGAATTAAGAGCAGCAAGAAGGAAAGAGGTCTATGAATTGTCTAAGATACCAGCAATTTGTCTTCTGAAACCATGACAGCTACCTCCTGATTTCCATTATGCAATAAGATTGCAAATAACGTTCTACTGCAGTCTTAATCAATACAGGGTCATGTGATATCCCCTCTGGGGAAAGATCTTATTTACCCATTTAATTGATGTAACACAGCTGCTGGCAAAAGGAGGAGACATCTCTTTTAGTTTTAATTATAGATCCTGCACAAATATTCTTAATAATGTAAAAAATGACAAATGATACCCTTTAATGTCTCATATTGGACCTGTATCTGATGTCTGTTTTTACACCTTCCTCTCATAAGTAACTCTGTTATCTTTGCCTGAGTAAAGGCTTCTGGATAAGGCCCTGGTTTAGTGGCACTAACCACAGACAATGGAAAGGTCCTTCACCAGAAATGTAGAAGTATAATCCAGTTTGGGTTGTACTCAGACCAAAGATATGGGCTGAGATTCTCAGCTGATGCAGCCCCAGCTGATCTGCAGCTGGGGATCAGGACCTTTGCAAAAATGCCTATTTCCATTATATCCAGGACAAATGTGATTCATCCATTTTTACATCTAGTAGTTCTATTCAGGAAGTTGAACCTGTAATTTGAAGTTCAGTATTGTTTTAATATCTACTCTGAGGTTCCTAAATGTCAGAACTACATATTTTTTGAGAACATTGTTATCCAGTGAAATTTTAATCTGTGAGAAATTGTGAGAAGTATATTATATCACTCAGTGGGAATACACAAAGATAACTTGAGAAATATGATGCTCAGCAGTTTGGATTTTTATGCTGCTATTTTTCTTTTTTATTCGTTTTTTTTTTTTTTTTTTTTTTTTTTTATGCTTTTAATGGGTCTGAAACATTAAGGTCCAAAATTGGACAGCTTAAATTTCACCTGCTGATGGTTTTAGACCTGTCATTTGCAAACTGGAAACACTTGTTCAAGAAATTAACTATTTGAAAGTGAATCTTTTATTCCTTGATTTCCTTAAGGAGGTTGCATTTTGCTTTATGTTACTCTGGTGCTTGATGCAATGAGGATTGTGCAAAAGAGTTATTTATTAAGCTTTCAGAACTTGGAGGTGGTCTTGCTGAAAACATAGTTGGAGAAGACCTTCAGAAGCAAGCACAGAAGGAATGTGCTAGCTTACCAGTAACTACCCACTCAAACAGTTCTCTGTGGATCTCAGGACAGATTGTTCCCAGCTGAAGTTGCTGGCTCATCATTTTGAGAGTTGGTTTTGTCAGAAAGCATCAAGAATGGGCTGCTTCACAGGGGAAGCTGAGACAGAAGCTGAGGGAGCAGCAAGGTGAGAAAGGCAGTGGTTACATGTACTGGTATCATAGCCTCACCCAAATGAGAACAAAACAGGTCTGGCCATGTAATGAGGTTCAGCCAACAGTCCAGACAAATCCATAGTGATGAAGTCTAAAATCAGCCAGGAAGTCAGGTTCAGCAATGCAAGGTCATGGTCAGCAAGGTAGAAGGCCAGCAGAATAGCTCAGGCAGGGACCAAGGACAAGGGCCTGTGCTGAAAGGTAGCTGTTGAGTGAAGAAGGGGAACAGAGGTCCCTACAAGATTTCTCACAGATCATTCTCACAGCTTAGCTGTTTTTCTGGGCTGATTCAGTCACATATTTGCACCCTATCAGAGCTGACCTTGGACATGTTCTGCACTTGGGGCACAACAACCCCAAACAGAGCTACAGGCTGGGAGATGTGTGGTTAGAAAGCTGCCTGTCAGAGAAGGACCTGGGAGTTTTGGTTGACAGTCGGCTGAATATGAGCCAGCAGTGTGCTCAGGCGGCCAAGAAGGCCAACAGCATCCTGGCTTGCATAAGAAACAGCGTGGCCAGCAGGTCCAGGGAAGTGATTGTCCCCCTGTACTTGGCTCTGGTGAGGCCGCACCTCGAGTACTGTGTTCAGTTCTGGGTGCCTCACTACAAGAAGGACATGGAGGTGCTTGAGCGAGTCCAGAGAAGGGCTACGAAGCTGGTGAAGGGTCGTAGAGAACCTTCTGGAGAACAAGTCTTACAAGGAGCGGCTGAGGGAGCTGGGACTATTTAGCCTGGAGAAGAGGAGGCTCAGGGGCGACCTTATTGCACTCTACAGGTAACTGAAAGGAGGCTGTAGCGAGGTGGCGGTTGGTCTGTTCTCCCACGTGCCTGGTGACAGGACGAGGGAGAATGGGCTAAAGTTGTGCCAGGGGAGGTTTAGGTTGGATATGAGGAAGAACTTCTTTACTGAATGGGTTGTTAGTCACTGGAATAGGCTGCCCAGGGAAGTTGTTGAGTCCCCATCCCTGGAGGTCTTTAAAAGACATTTAGATGTAGAGCTTAGGGATATGGCTTAGGGGATGATTTGTTAGTGTTAGGTCAGAGGTTGGACTGGGTGATCTTGTAGGTCTCTTCCAACCTAGACTTTCCTGTGATTCTGTGATTCTATGTGCAGCCAAATCCAGAGCTGGGGAAGGGAGGATGTTGCAGAGCTTCTTAGTGCCTTCAGGGCTTTGACAGTTTTTAGCATTTCCCTTCGGAGTGACTGTGGAAATAGGACAGATAGACATGGGCCAGCCTCTCTTCTGGTGGACCAGGAGTTGCTCCTTCCTCTGGGTAATGGAAGGTGACATTATTCGGTTGTTTTTGCCAATCTGGAATTCCTGCTGCCAAAATTATTTGTGTTTGGCTGGTAGGATCTATTGAGGGCCTGGCTGTCCAACTCTCACTAGTGCAAAGGCAACTTTCCTATTGACTGGATCATTTAAGAGGAACATCTTGCTCTTACCCCTTTCCCTGGTTGTGGCTTACTGAAATTTTGGCTTTCTGTAGGATGCTCAGGCACAGCCAAGTGCTATCCTTTAGCTTCTTTGTTTGAAGTTTATAAGCGTTTGGGCTGTTCCCAGCCCCTCAAAACTTGTCCTATAGAGACAAAGTCTGTAACTCATCTCACTTCATGTTCCCTGTATTCAAAGCCTGTACTTATTATAGAATGATCTGGGCTGAAAAAGACCTTTAAAGATTGTCTAGTCCAAACCCACTATTGTGGGCTCGGACATCTTCCACTAGACCAGGTTACTCAAAACCCAGTCCAACCTGACTTTGAACACTTCCAAGGAAAGGCCATCCATAACTTCTCTGGGCAACATATTCCAGTGCCTCTTCACACTCATCATGAAAAAATTATTCTTAAATGTACCCTCTTTCAATTTAAAGCCATTACCCCTTGTTCAATCACTACAGGCCCTGGTAAAAAGTCTCTCTCCATCTTTCTAATAAGCCCCCTTTAAGTATTGAAAGTATTTAAGTATTGAAACAGTAAGGTGTCCCTGTAGCCTTCTCTTCCCCAGGTTAAACAACCCCAACACACTCATATTTTCTTCATAGGAGAGGTGCTCCAGCCCTCTGATAATTTTTGTGTCCCTCCTCTGGACCTTCTGCAACAGGTCCACATCTGTTCTGTGCTGGGGACCCTTGAACTGGATGCAGTATTACTGTCTGACTAACTCTTGTCAGTGGTTAAAATCTGCTGGAAAGAAGAGAGACATTTGTTTATGCTATTTTCCTATAATCTAAAAGCTTTACGCTATTCCTGAACTACTTGGTACACTGCATCTGTCACCTTCCCACTGCTAGCCATTGTCATGCTGAGAGCAGCTTAGGGATGATGGCTTGCATGTGAATTGAAATGGGTGAAAAGCATGCATGGTGAATTGTGATCTGAAGCTTTAATGTATATATTGATGGAGGTGTATATATAAAGCCAAAATGGTCATTGACAATTTTGTTTCTTTCCTTTTTTTTTTTTTTTTTTTTTTTTCCTTGCCTTGTCTTTCTTTTTGCCTTGTCTTCCCGTTTGCCTTGCCTTACATTTTCTTATCTTTTTCCAAGACTAAAATGCTTATTTCTTCTTTTTGGTCAAATTTTCTTCTTGCTCCACCACTGCAATCCATTTTAATAGCTGCTGTCTGGAGGGACTAATATTTACTTCATGCACATTTGCCTTATACATTTCATACACATTTACTTCTTCAGAAGTACATAGTACAAATGCCATCCTGGAGTTACTCTTCCCACTTTATGTGCAACCATTCAAAATGCAAGAGAGAGTTTCTTTCTATAAATCTAGAAGTGAATGGATCAGTTCCCCAGGCATTTTTTTTATTTGCTTTGACTGTTCACTTGTCTCCTCCTGGGCTTAGGGGATATCTGCAGCTGACAGCCTTGTGCAGCTACCAGGGCCGAACCTGGATGATGCTTTTTGAGGCTCAATTGCAAGTTATTTTACATTCAGCTGCCATGAGGTGCTCCTGCTGCCTTGTGATCCAGATCCAGACAGGCCTCCCAGAAATGAGGGAATTGCAATTGTACAGAGTCTAATCTCACCAAACTTCATAAACACTGAGCTATGTATTTAATTGTGGCAATAGTGTGCACCTCATGACTGGAGGGAATATGACGTGAGTAAAATGTAATAACATTTTACCACACCATTTCAGAGAGCACACACGTACTTTTCCAAGGCAATCTGAAATATATGCAGATCCTGATCTTGTCTTTGTATCTACGGAAATTTTTGCACCTCTTGAGCATTACTGACTCCAGAGGCTCCAGACTGATGTGAGAATCAGACTTTCCCATATGTGATTGCAGGGCTTTTCCACAACGAGAATAATTTTACCATTTGCTTTATAAGATACAAAGAACAGTCTCAAGAATTTTACCCAACATATTGGCATTCATTAATAAAAAAAATGTTCTGCACTGGTTAAAATATTATCAATTTTCTGTTCACTGTGTCACACTGCATTTGTCAATAACATTTTCTGCTGTATAGCATTTGAGATTTGTGATGGGATATGATTTATTTATTTATTTATTTTTTTGTGGTTAAAACATTTGTGGAAAATCTTGTGTGAAGTGTGAAGAAAAATTGTTGTTAGTAGGGAGAAGTAGATTGAAACATTTTGAAATCGTCTCTTAAGATGAACAGATTTGTTTTATGCTTTTTCTAGATAATATTTTCACTTTCTGAGTCATTTTTAATTATAAATGGAACCCATTGCCAATACATCCCATTTAATTTTACAGTGTTTTTTTTCTTTGTAGCTTATTACAAGCACATATCTGTTTAGTGCCTGAACGTCTTGTCTTGTTATTGGCTGGAAAATATCATTATAATCATTCAATTTTTTTCCCATAATTCAGCTTCTCTTAGGCAGAAACAACATTCATATCTCTGTATATTTCCATAGTGGTAGATACTTGCATTATGCAAAAATCCCTCTTAATTCAACTATGATTTTTCTGTCAGTGCCAGGTTAAATGTGTTTCAGTCAAGAGGGAAAAATGGCAGGTCAACACCAAGATAAAATTATATGTACAATAGATATTTTGCAAGTATCAATAATGAAATTGTTGAGAATTTTTTTAGCTGCAGCCAGAGGATATAATAGATTTACAGATTCTGTGAAAACTGCTAGAACTGATTAGCATCAAATTTTATTTGTGCTAAACTGCTTGAGGCAAAAAAGTACAAAAGCAACTTGATGCATTCATTTAGTATTTTACAATATATTAGTTTCTAAAATATTAATCTAAAAATGTGATGTTTTCAGTCTTATCCCATTCCTAGATGGAGTTATAACCAGTGGTTAGAGCAAAGTGGCCATTTGTTTTTCTGTATTATTTACTGTGTTTGTCATTGGTTTGCTACAAGGCTTTAGAAGCATTTCTTGACCTTTTTGTTCTTCTCTTTTGTCATTTTAATTTGATTGTACTCAACTATTTCACAGAAACAATCAGAAGCTTGATTAATGTTGGTTAAGTGGTTTGAGACATTGCCCCTCTTTTTGTGGGTGAGCTGAAGCTGTCTCAAATGTTGAGGTTTTCGTGTCATTCCCTAACCACAGTAAGCAAGCACCTTACAAAGAGATTGTAGCTATTAGAGACCAATGGTCTCTGATTTTCTTTCTTCCCTGTGGGCAGTTGGGGATATATATATATATATATATATATATATATATGTACTTCTCTCACATATGCACATGAAGGAAATTGCATATGCAGAGAGAATTATTTCACCCTTTCATGGCTAAAGCTTTGCTGAGTTCTCACCTCTGTAAGAAGGTTGTTTGTATGTGACAGAGACCCCCCAAGTTATTTGTTAAAGAATGCCTATATTGATATCAGCCAATTCTGCAAATGAGAAGATCAAAAAGCTAAGAAGTGCCTGGCAATGGGCTTTTTTAAAAGATCTTATGTTACTAGGAGGCACTCTTTACATCTTTCCTAGTAAACAGAACATACCTGGCACGGTTTTCTGGCACCGAGGCCAGCTGACACAAACAATCCACATCTGTCTGATAAATTCATATTTCCCCAAATCACAGGTCAGCTTGCAAGCTACTGGGAGGGAAAAATCCCTGACCCATGGTAACTTCTGAAGCCTGTCAGCGCACAGGGAGACTGCTGTCTTGCACAGGTCACAGCCAAGCTATGTACTGTCCTAGAAGCTCTGGTAGCTGATTTCTCATGCTTAGGAATGTGCTCTGGAAGGATGTAATTTATCAGCCTTTATGCTGGTTTCTCAGGAAGGAGCTCCTCTGCTCCCATGTCATGCTGAAGGGGAGCCAAGACTGCTAAGGATCATCAAAGCTGTTTCAGTGTTTTAGTACAATGATGTTAGTTTTATTAGCCACGATGAAAACTAAATTAAGACTTTATATATATTTTTTTTCCCTGGTGATAATTGTTTCAGTACAGTGACAGCTGTGCCATATAGTCTCGCCTTCTGACTGTCGTCAGAAACCAGGCGCTATTGTGTGTTACAACCAACTGGTAGATTGTGTGGTTTTGTGTATTTCCATCCTCATTATTTTCCCTAAAGCACATTGTGCTTTTAGGATTAAACTGGTTTATGGTGCTTAAATGTATATCCTTGTTTTTGCTAGAGAAAAATAGTCATCTAAAAAAAGTCTTACTGAAGGACACTAATTCCACTTGAATGAATTAAATAGCCAAGAGCAAAATGCTCCTCTGGGCTGGGATCTACATATGCTCCCAGATCAGAAAAGCAAGATATTATGTCCTCTATCGTTCTGACAGGACAATTAAGCATTTAAGTCAGAGCTTAAATGAGGAAGCTGTTTGCCCTTGACTTGACTGCCTGTGTCCTCAGTAGAGAGTGTGAAATGGTTTCAGAGGGGGATTGAATCAGGTCTGTGAGTGTGAGTGCATGTTTACCAAAAAGAGGATAGTTTATTCCTTTTTTTTTTTTTTTTTTTTTTTTTAACCTCACTGTGGGATTTCTTGTTTGGGACTTCAGATAGATACGTGTCTCTGACTCTTTTCTGAAATAAGTTATTGCTGATAGGTATGCTGAGATATGGCATGGCATTTTGAGAGCTCTCTTCCTATTGCATTTCTTTTATAGTCTGGGAATGTGAAACTGGAGCAAAAGTGATTTATCTGCGTCAGAATAATTTGCGTTTTGAGGTTTGGCTTATGTTCTTTCATAGAACATGCTTGCAATATTTATTGCTTAAATTATTATTATATGCTTGTTTTCTGATTCAGGTATCTGGCTTTTGCTGAGGTCAGGAGCAGCAGTCAAATAGGATAAGTGACTATATTCTTCTGTAGCCAGCTGGATAGGGCTTGCTTGTTGAATTCTGCTTGCTTAGAAGGGAAATAGAGTCTGATTTTTGCATCACTTAGACTTGTGTAAATGAGGAATAATTTTTGGGAAAGCAACAAGTTCCAGGAAAGCCAGGAAACCAAACAGCTGTAAAAATACAGCTGGAAAACAAAATAATAATAATAATAATAATAATAATAATAATAATAATAATAAAACAGAGGAAAATAATGTCTTGTGTCCATGCAAAACATCATCCCATTGGTTTTACTATCAGTAGGCTTCTTGTTTCACTAGAGGATTTTGTCAGGTACATAGCAAAACAGATGTGGCTCTTCAGTTATTTCTTCATGATGTTTTCAGAAATGATCATGGCGATCATTTTGGTCTCAGCCTGCAAGGAGCTACGGGTACTTCCATTTGGAAGATAGATGGTTTGTTGCTCTGTGACAGCAGTGATCTTGAGTGAGCTGGCTATCTGATATACACAGGCATCCTTCTGCAGAATGTCTTGTATAATATGGATTAACTACAAAAATAATACCTCAAATTCCACTGATAAAGAGGAATTAATAGGGTACACATGTATACTAGGATGTTGATTCAAGACGGAAAATGGATATTGACTATTAGAAAGTATATTGCCAAGAAACATCATGTTGTACATTGTCTAATAGGAGAAATGTGAAATTTCCTGTATTTCTGAAAATTATATTGGGCAGAAGTATGAGAATACATATTTTTGTAGCAGCAGGAAAGTGGTTGAGGTAACGTAGCCAGTGTTTTCCACTCCTAATTTTGGTTCTGTTTGCCATACTTTGCATAACAAAGCTCAGGATTTAAAAGTTACCAGCTGCTATATTTACTTGCTAAAGTGTGAAGAAAATATGTATTGTCCTGAGGATTAAATGGCTGATTCTCTTTGTGCTCAGTTCAGGCAGAACTGAAGCATTTGTAATGAAAGTAAATGCTACTAGAAATCAAGAAACAGGAGAGACAAAAATAATCTGTTTATGTCTTCTTTGTTGGATAGGATTTGTTGATGCCCTTTGAAAATTTAAGTGTAAAAAGTTATCTTATTAACCCATGTTTCATTTTTTTTTTTTTTTTTTTTTTTGGCATGTTAAACCATTTCACTTGCAAAGCCTAAATGCAGCCAGAGCTGTTGTTTTGGCCTAATGGAAACCGTCTTGCAAAAGCTCATCTGTGAGTTGGGTGACATCTCCAGAACCAAATGAACGGTTTTCTGGAACGTGGGTATGTAAGGTACTTGGGACAAGATGCACTGTAGAGAAAGAATAATATTGCTAGGGCTAGTCTCAGGGACTGGAGAAGAAAGTGTAGCTGTGCTGCATACGGGAGTGTGAAAAACTTACTGTTGGAACAGATGCTAAGAATGCCCTGTGACTCAAGGTATGATTTCCTGCCGTTCCTGCCAAGTTTCAAAGGTTGTTTTTTCCACCTTTTTTTTTTTTTTTTTTTTTTTTTTTTTTTTTTCTTATTTCTTATTTCTATTTTTAGGCTGAATAGCAAAGGACTTGTGATTCAGGAAAGAAGATTCACAGTTCAAGTTATACTTATTTTATTGCCTCTTTGCATAAGGATCAAGTAACATTTGTTTCTGGCGTACAGGAAAAAATATGAGTAAAGAAGCCAAAAGCTGAGGAAAACTCAGGATATTTTTGGGATGGGTCAAATAATCGCTTGGCTCAATGGCTTTGTCTGCTTCGGAAAGCTTTGTCTGAGTGTGACAGACTGTCCTCGCTATGCGTTAGTGCCTGCTGAAGCCTTACATCCTTTGTCTTGCTGCACCACAGACCTTCTCTGCGACCTTGGGCAAGTCAGGCAGAGCCAAATCCTCAGCCCGGTTGCTGCTTGCATGGAGCTGGGTGCCCAGGTGTCCCTGGAGGACTGATGTGCAGGGTCCCCCGCCTCTGCTTCCATGGTGCCTGAAGGGATTTGTGAATGTAAAGGTTTCTCGATAATCAGATAGAAGAGTAAGGACTGGGGGCATGCTTCAGACAGCAAGCTCTTAATGAGGGATTCCTTGTATCCTCTTACACAGCTCCCTCCCCTGGGTTTTGCTATGAAAGGGGATTATCTGCCTCACTGTATGATTTAAATATGCAAGTCATCAGTCTCTGGAGCAAGTGGTGAAACCTGCCTGACCCGCAATCAGAGGCTGTACATCCCCCTTAGGAAACCATGATTGTCAAAGAAAGGGAGCCTAAAAATTAGGAAAAAAATATTTGGATTATTGCCCAGTAGAACTAAGATTTTTAAAGCTCATCTCTGCAATGTATACCAGAGTGACTGAGAAAAATGAATGCCTGCCATTATTAAAACAAAACATGAAATTAAGTAGAGTAGGATAAAAGAAAATTAAGACAAGTGCGTGCAAATGTATGGTCCACTTTAGATGAGTGGATTTTTTTTTTCTTAAATGCTTGAGAAAAATCAATTTTGAAACAACTTGCAAGCTAAAAATTATTCAAATTTTTTGTTGGTGTATCAGGAACACTCGTTTTTTTCCTATTTATTTCATTTTTCATGCTTATTTATTTGATTACATGTAGCTTGACTAAGAACCCCTATGAACAGTGCAGCATCAGGCAGCTGAGTGGCAAACGACTGCCTCACTGATTTACCAGGAGTGGATCAGGAGCTAAGAGAGATTTCTACACCTTTCAGAAGAGGTGCTTCATATTGTTAAATTTTCTCCTTTTCGGTTGTGTTTAATGTACCTAAAACATGAATGCAATATTGTGAGCAGGACTGTACAAGTACTTAGTCAGTTTGACAGCTGAACTGAAAAATAAACATTCATTTGAATCTGAACAAAAATGATGATGTTGAATTGGGATTTGGAGGCTTCTTCTTTGGCTGTTTTTTGATTTATTTTGTTGAGAAAAGCTCCCCAAAATGTTTTGTTTTGTGTTAAATGATAGGTTATATTCCATATGGAATAAAATATTTCCATTTTGTATATTTTATAATTTATAATTTAAAAAAAGTTAGGGTTGAAATGCCAGTCTTGGGTACCATTCATTAAGTGGTACTGCTGCTGTTGTCACGGTGTGGAGCAGTTACTCATGACATGCAAGCTCAAATTATTTGGGATTCAGAGTTGAACATCAAAGGTAGTAAAGGAGATGGAGCTTCCAGCTCCACAGCAACAGATGCGACTATTTTATGGTGAAATTAAGCTTTCTGGTCCTTCACAGGGCCTCCAGGGCACTCTGTATAGATGAGCTTTCCCACACTTTCAGCCCCGTAACTTTTCTTTCTGCTACAATGGATCTTGTCCCAGCAGTCTTCTGTGTGCAAGAGCTTCCCTGGGGAGGTCTTATCTCAAAACATTGTCAGAGCAGGCATGTTTGAAAACCACTTCCCGCTCTTCTCTTTCTGAACAGCTGCATGTGAGTTAATGCTGCTGTTGCCAGATGCTGTCTATTCACTGCTGATAAGCTTTCACAATGGGAACATTTTATTTCATCTATGCTAGAATTCATTAAATATTCATTGGAGCAATGATTTGAACTTACCTATCCCTACTCCTTGCTGAATAGTGGACTATGGAGTGAATTACTCTCAGGCAGGTCCAACGGAAGCTTAATTGTTTATGAAAACATGAACAGCTTCAGGAAGAGATATTTTCATGTGCAAAAACCCCATAACTCAATGGTTAGTTGTTCCCAGCTGAGTACTCTAACCACCAGGCTATTACGCATAATGCAGGCAGCTACTACAGCCTCATTTTTCCTTTTGGAACATACTGGTGCATTGTGAGGATAAACTTACAAAAAAATGACAGGTATGTGATGATGACAGACAACAGAACCAATGGGAAACCTGTAAAGAAGTCCAGCTGAATGCCACAGGGAAACTTATCAGTAAGCCATGTTTGAATACTGTAGCATTCATTTAGATGCTTTAACCATGGATTCTCAAGCTTTTATCCTTAAGAAGAAATCTGAAAGTCTTGGCTGGAATGGTAACACAAGATTTGTCTTACTTCTGTCTTTGGCTGTCTAGTTTAACATAGTACTCAAGGTTAGATGGCTGCATTCCTGTGGATGTCTGATTCATCCCCCGTGAGTCTGAAGGGCACATAGACCTTTGCAAGTGGCTCTCTGTGTTCATGGTTCATAGAAGACCTATTGACTTCCAAAGGCTAGGAATTTCTATCTCCTGCTACAAGGTACTGAGCATCTCACTTCTGAACTCTCCAGATTTTGAGCAGGTGCAGAGGTCCTTCAATATCTAGAGCTGAGCTCTTTGCAGTGCAAAACCCTTGCCATGAACTGTCTCATTTTCGCACTCTCATAAAATATAGATTGTTTTTGTCCTTGACATAGTGGCTTGTAATTTGTTTTGTTTTACTTTTGTTTTACACAGAGAGCTCTATATAAAAGCTGTAGAGCTTTTTATTTCACCTATGGAAAATTGGAGGACACTCCCACAGCAGCTACTGACAGTGATGTTTGTCATTCCTTCCTTCTCCAGCCTACTGTGAACATCATGGATCCTGTAGTTGTTTAGGCTGATATCATAGTAATAAATAATGTTATATTTTACTTTATAGCTCCTCTTTGCAGCAGTGCTTCAGGAGCTTCCCTCTAACACTCTAAAGACCATTAAAATATTAAAACATACAGCAAATGAACCATAAAATAATGGCAAATGGACAAATAAAATAAAATAATTGGACTGTGACAGAAGCTTTTTATTTATTTATTTATTTTCATATCTAACATACAAGCCTCTCTAAATTGTTTATGTCTGTTGCATTTCTTAACTGAAGGCTTCAGATTTGGAGAGGGTTGGAGGAGGCAAGGACAGCATACAACCAATATTTTCTGCAAGTCACAATGAAGGAATTCAGTAGTTATGATTTTAATTGGGATAGTTTTCAGATCCAGTGACTGAAAAAAAGGTGTTACGGAGTTAGATGTCAATATACATGAATCTCACTGATTTAACTAAAAGCTTCTGCTTAAAAGATTAAGGGGAAAAAGTTGTTTAGGTATATCATTTGTTCCCACTTTAAAAAAGCTGAATTCTGCATTCCCTGCACCACATACCAAGGAGAACTGAAAGTGATGGCAGGAGCCTGAAACCTGTATCCAGGCAGTACTACGTAGTCTCAGCTGCCACTCCTGGACCATGTGTGAGAAAAGCAATGCCTGTAGATCAAATGGCTCTAGTTTCGAGATGTGGAATTGGCCTAGACCTCAAACTAGCTTGTGCATGTGCTACTATTAGTGACAGATTTTATTTGGATATATATCAAGGAGGAACTTTGCTTCGGTTTACAAAACCCAGCCATATGTGCTTTTGATACGCTGGAGCAGTCTGTCCCAAGTCAGCAAGCTAAAATCCATCCACCCTGCCTGCACTGGCAGGTTGTCCTCCATGCCAGGAAAGCCTCCAGCAGCTGAACATTGGCTTTGCAGGAGGGAGATCTCAGAAGTGTGGGCCAAGTGTTCCCTCATGGGCACAGGCTCAGTTTCCACCAATATCAGTGAGAATGTCAGAAGCTGGTTTAATGGAACGATGTGACTCATGCAGATTTAGTGCCAAATGGTAAGCGAAAATTTCCTTTTCTTTTGGTCAGTGCTAGAAAGAAATCCAGAATGATGTAAATTGAGAAACATTTATTGTTACCTTAGACAAAAATTGAAGCTATTTTGGTCTTTCATCATACAGACCAGTGTAGCACTTTGGTGTGGCTGATGATCATACCAGTGACTTGGAAATTATCTTTAGAAAGCAACTAAATGAACCTTGATACTATTACTACATACTGTAAAACGCAGTTACAGATTTGTCCTAGAAAAGTTAAACAGTATTTAATACATTTTTAAGCAAAGGATTGTCAAGTAGGATATGCAGCAGGAAAGCAAAGCTAGTAAAATTCTGTTGTTAAGAACTTCTAAAACAAAAAGAAACACCAGTAGCACACAACTTTGTTCATTTTGCAGTGCCACATGTTTTTTGGGAAATGATTTAACTTGCCATAAATGATGTCTGCACTGGCCATCTATCACTGCACAGTTTGTCTGCAGTACTTACAAATCTAACACCCAGAATGACAAGTGTAATTACATGCTTCTGAAACATATGCTGTAATTTATGGATATTAAGCAAGTATAAACAAGAGATCAAATCCTAGTGTAAGCAGTCATCCAAGAAATCATCTTGACATTTATTTCATTAAAACCTTTCTCTCACTAAGACAGCCAGAACATACCTGAGTGGCACTATCAGTATGTCTGCAGATTCTTGCCAGTTATTGCCTGTTTGCAAAGCAAGAGATCAGGTATATACATATAGTTAACACTTAATTTTCAGCTACATTTTTTCACACATAGTTATGAAGGAGTCATATCATGCTCCCTTACTAGCCAGAAGAGATTAATATTTAGGACCTAAACAGTAACAACACTTTTCACCTATTATTTATGCTGTGTGTATCTTAATGTTCAATGTAATTTAAATAAAAGGACTGTGTACCCAGGCTCAAGCTTGGGTAAAATGGCTCTGTGTCTCTCCCCTTGCAGGGGCTAGCTGCAAACATGGGCACAGGAGCAGGCTATGCACTAAATTCCTGGCTGGGACCTTCCACAATCTGTGCTTTACTGGACTACTGAGAAGATGATGAGGTTGCTTATTTTGTGGAAATAGCAAACCTGATTTCTATTTCCTGTTGTCAGCATTAACCCTGAGACTCTCTGTCTGCCTACCCCTCCTGCTAAGCGCTGCTTTCTTCTCTGAACACTGCCAGGGAAATCTGAGAACTAGAATAAGCCAATATTTTCAAAAGGGAAGAAAAAAAAAAAAAAAAAAAAAAGACAATTCTGGCAACCCATCTCTGCCAGGGGCAAAATATTGCAACAGCTGATATAAAACAGTATTAATGTAGAATGAAAGTATCGTGAATGCCAGCCTGCATGCAGGGATGGAAAGTAGGTCTTGGCAAATAAACTTGATTATATTTTTAGGAAGATTTTTGAGTTGAAAAGTCAAAGACATTGACTTTTGTAAAACTTAGTGCCACAAGTTATTCTGTGAGGTACTGAGTCAGTTCTAACTTTACCTTCTATAACAAGACTGTTGTAAATATATATATTTTTACTTTGGCTCTTCACGTGTCCACCAGTGGTAGCTTAGGGCTTATCTGGATAAGCTTTTGCTTGGGGATGGGAAGATTAATGGGGAAAAGTTCTCCACCGACCTACTGGGATATTGCTCTTATGCTAATGCCTGATTCAGTGAAGGAAATGCTTCCTCCCCAGATTGGCAGTGCTCCTGTACCGCCCCTCTGGAGTCCTCTTTTCTGATGATGAGCCAGAAGCCAGGGGGTTGTTGTGGCCAGTTTCCCTTGAACCTATTTAAGTATCCAGCTTGTTTCTAAGGGTTTCTTGGCATATCTGAAAGGCATAAACAAAGTACGCTGGTGGGAGCTGACATCTCCATATTTGCCAGGAACTCTCTGATGGCCTCTGAAAGAGGATAACAACCCAGAGGGTGGGCAAGGGAGTTGCCTGTGAAAGGCAAGGAAATAAGGCTGTGTCAGGGGAGGCAACCCACTGACAAATTATAGGAAGTTCGTGTGGTCTCTTTAGCTAAGCAACTGGGAGAACAGGGTCGGAGAGTTCAGTAGAATTACTTTGCTTCTGTTCACGAGTGCAGTGAACAAAACTGCTTTGAAAATCATTAGAAGTGTTGTGTACCATTGCACTTCTCCCACAGGGAAGTTGAGAAGGGTGCATTTGTTGTATCTTTTTCAGATATTTGTGGTCCTATAATACGTCAATCCTATTGTCAAGCTACGGAAGCTCTAAGATCAAGCATTTATTTTCAGGATGAGAATAACCATTGAAGGTGTTTGTTGTCTCTTATTGTCTGTGTAATTTACTCTTCCCAGTGCACATTAGTTTGTAGCCTCATTTATCAATGTCTCTTTCTTCTCAAGTGTTAATGAAGAAATTAGACACCAAAACTTCAGGTTTTCTATAAATTATGCTGTCCTTATTTTTTTCAAAAAAGTTTAACTCCAAAAACAAATTTTCTAAAATTCTGCCCAGCAGTTTTGATTCATCCCTCTAACAGTAGGAAAATGATTTTTTTTTTTTTTTTGTAATATATATATATTGCTTTACATTTCTCATTTTATTTATTTCCTTTGTTTAGTCACAAACTCCAGAAACAGCACACTCCTGTGTCAGGAACATTTGCCTCATCAGCAGGCTCCTCAGGCCCTTGTGTGAGCACTTCTCAGTTGCCTTAGGGAATGGCATTGTGGCTAAGCTACAGCCCCTACTGTCTGAGCTGCCTTGCCCTCTGTTCAACACAATGCTCATGCACAGGTGCTCTTTGCTCTGTGCTATGTGTTCGGTTGTGCTATCTTACATTCTTGCTGTCAGCTTAGCAAGCTGATACCAGCTGTATTTCCTATTAGCTCAGTTTCTCAAGCCATTTCAAGATATATACAATGAACAAAAAGAAATGAGATTTATGGGCCAAGATTATTTCTGTGTGGTGCAAAATAAAATCCTGGCTCTATAACTTAAAAAAAATATTGTCCAGTAGGGAACCAGATCAAAACCTTGATAGTTTATCATGAGATTAGGAGAACAGCTACTGCTTAGTTTGTGTTTCGACCCTAATGATCAGTAGGAAATACCAGGTTGAGAAGAATAGTCAGGAAGAATATCTTAAAAAACTGGTGCACAGAAGGCAAAATTGACAGGGCATGGTAATGTTGGTACTGCTGCTATTTCAGCAGGAGGCTGAAGAGAGAAGACACATCTATTTCAGCCTGGAGCCACCATGTGAGCAATACTAACTTACTACTGCAATATTGTGGCCTGCAGGGTCTCAGCCAGAGGACTGCTTAAAAGATTAATTGGCTGGAAAGCACTCCTTACCTGAAATCTATCTCTGCTGCTTAACTTTCAGATAGCTAAAATTTCAGCGCCTTTACTCTTGAAATGTCTTTTCAGGCTAGAAAAACTCCATTTCCCCAAAAATGCAGAGACTGCACTTGTTCATAACCAAACATAATATTCTAAAAGAGGGTGTGGATCATGAAATATTAACTACCATGCTTAGTGTTTTCTTCACTGTATCTTCTCCACTTTCTTGGGCAGATGCACTACTTTTCAGAAAATTAGTTGTCCTGTAATTTTCTACACTTATGGAAATATTCAAGAATAATGTAATTGCTATTCTTGAAAAGCCTATCAACATCTTCTTTGATTATTATTCATTTCACCTGTATGCAGGGCCATGGGAAGATAGGAGACTGTTTGCAAAAATCATGGTCCCTCTGCAACTTTCTCTTACAGGAGAAGGAGTATTATTAATGCTGCTGTCTTAGTCCATTCCCTGTAAGATAATAATATCAGACCTTTTCTAGTACCGTGAACTTTATTGGTACAAACAAAATTTGCTTTGGGAATCCCTGGCCTTAACAGAGCCTATTCATTATTCTTTAGTTATTCAACTAAAAGCTGTTGGGTTTTGAAACACTTTGTACCACCCTGGAATTGGCTGCAAAGCAATCAAGCATAGTGTAATTTGCCATCATAATCTTTATTTTTTACTTTAGCTCTTTGAGATCTTTCTCAGCTATACCTGTGATATGGCTCAATATTACTTACCACTTATAAAAAGTACATGAGGCAAGTCCTGGATTCATCTTTATGTTCTGACACTGTGAATGAGAGCACGACAGTGGTCCTGTTCTGGCCATCATCCTGTATTTCAAAAAACTCGGTGGCTTTAATGTATGATAAGCTTTTAAATCCATTTTGTTCAGTTATATCCATGCTTATGCTTCATGGTAGAATTTGATAGTCTCATAAAGATCTTTGATAAACAGTGAGCCTGGTGGATGAAGAGGAAATTGGTCACAGAGGGAAACTCCTAAGTGCTGAGGAACTTGTTTTTATTCTTGTTCAACTCTTGGCAATCAAAATCTCCCAACCCACTATGTCAGACACGCAGATATTTTTTGTTGACAAAAGTCAAAAAGTAAAGAATTTAGGGATTAAATATGAATAAAAATTCAAATACATACTGTCTGCCATTCAAAACAAAGTATTGTTTACTAAGAAAAAAAACCCCCACAGCTTCATTGTCATCTTTCTTGGTGTTGCTGTGTAACTTTTTATGTGCAGGCATAAAATAAGTAATCTCGTGTGTTTTTTTTTTTTTTTTCTGCATACCAACAATCCCTGTCTCAGGTCTTCTGTATGGCTCTTAACATTTGCTCACTTCATAAGATCTATTTCAATAGAATTATCAGCAAAACTTCACATGTGATTTATTTTTCTAAGTTTTAAAAATAAACCAAACAAAATGCTATCTGCTCAGTTTGCTTATGGAAATTTATACATGAATGGAAAAAGGAGAAATTTCAGTATACGTGACTAATAAATTAGCAGCCTGTGCTCAAGAGAGAAATGGAAAATTGCAGTATTAAATCAATTTTATGTGGTAACATACCAAAACAACAGATTGTTTGGGGTACTCGAGGTAACCACCTTTCCCTAGTAATATATGACTGTCAGTAACACTTAGCAACACATTCTTCATCAGGTTTATAGTGAAAATTTCTGACAGTGGCAGGTGAGGAATTAGTTTTAAGGATGATGTCCTTCTGGTGGCTCATGCTGAGAATGATATTATTTATATTAACTGGCAAAATAGCCTGGCAGCACACAGGCAATTACCTCAATTTTATGTTTAGTGCTCTTCTCATAAATCCATGTAATGATGGCATCTCTGTTATGAGCTTACATTAACTTACTGGTTACAGTAATTGTATTGAAACAAGTAAATGTCCACTCTGTGATGAAGGTAGTACAGTTACAGTATTCCAAGTAAATAATTGCTTAAGATACATATTTAAGAAGAAGAGGTGAGAGCTTTAAGAAAGGAAACTTTAATTGCATAGAGTTTAGGCAGTGATCTTTCCTGTATGCATGTGGCTTTGTTCTCCTTAAAGATTTGGTCTCAAGAAGGCAAAGTGCACATTGTTCCTTTGCTTGACTGCTAGGTCCTGTCCTCAAAACTGATGTTTAAATTATTAAATTCATTAGTGAAGATGAAATAAAATACAGCGCACATCCCCTTGGTGTTGCCAAAATAATGTTTTTCACCATGATAGCTTAGTCTGAGACCATCCCTTAAGATGGAAGGTCAGGAGCTTTGTTGTTTGTCGTACTGTTTTCTGAGGCGTTTGTTACTCGTCCCTGTCAAAGATGGCCTATTGTTTTGACCTTGTGTGGTTATTTTCTCATGTGTTGCTATAAGAGAACTGTGGAGGGGTGGGGGGTTTATGTTTGGAATGAAACTGGAATTTACAAAAGTGTGTAACCAAAGTGTTGGGCCAAGCTGGAATCACACTCCTAGTGCATAAAAATGTAGTGCTTTGTCAACTTATATATGTGATGTTTTACAATATATGAAACCTTTCTTTGGGTGTCCTGGTCAGATGGGAAATGGGGTATACTTGTATCCTTTCAAATAGTCCTATATTAGTTAATAAAGAAAAAAATTGAACTTCTGTTGTGTTAAGGGAAAAGGAGAGTTCCAAAAATATTTTCTCCTTCCATGAACATTGGAAATTCATCTTAATGTGCTGACCTTGGCTGTGGACATCTAAAACAAATCCATTAAGGCAAAAATAGCTTTTGAATTACCCAGTTTGATAGACTACTTGACCTCATAAGTACCTGCAAAAAAATTCATTCAGGTGTTCTGTGTCCAAAGTGCTTTATCTGATAGCAACTGCTTGGGCAGAGCTGTCAGTAGGCTTTGGTAGAAAACATTAGAAAAATTTAGAAAGTATCAGTTTTAGAGCATTTGACCTACAATGTGCCAAAATCACTGCAGGATGAAGCAATAAAATCAGTTTTGCCATGGGCAGGGAATGAGACAGACTGCTTGGAGACCCACTGTATTGACTTAAAAAGAATGGTGGTCCTTTACTTGTGAGTGATGCTGAATAAATGGTTTCTGTGCTCTGGAGATGCATTTATAAGCAGGGCATTTGAAGAATGATGCAATTCATGGAGAGTATCATTGGAAAAGGTTTGGAATCCCCCACTTTTAATAAGCTAACACATGGGTAGCCATGAGCCGGCCAGAAAAAAACCCTCCTTGCTGGTATCCTCAGATACTTTGACATCCCTCCTGGTATCCTCAGATATTTTTGATATCCCTCATGATCTCACTTCTTTGTAATGTCCCTGGGAATTTGTATTTGGAAGTTGCATTCAGTAAGGTCATTCAGCATGGTTGGGACTGCTTTGTCATTGTCAAGGGTTATGCTATTAGGGGCTGGCAGTTTTGGAAATAGTGTGGGAGCCTTAGGTATTCAGAACTTAAGAAAGGAGTTTGAAAGGACTTGCTTTCATCTCCTTTCAGCCTTGCTGTTTGTATGATGGCTTAGGAGAGGGCACAAGCCAAAGATGCTGCCTCTTTTTTAAAGATATGGGAATTCACGGGCATTTCAGCTATCAGATGAGTCCAGCACTGAAATTCTAGCTGTTACCTCTTGCTTGCGGAGAAACAGCTGGCAGAAAAGGGTGAATGTCACAGGACCAGCCCTAAAGGGCTTGATCTATGTTTTCTAGGCAAGATTCAAAATGAGCAGAAGAGAAAGAGTAGGGGGAGATGGATATGGCAGTAAAGAGAGGGAGTGAATTAGAATCAATACGTGTTAGAAACCAGAGGATTATTTTTGGTTTACTTCAGTCTGATAGTAATAATAAAAATGATAATATTATGGTTCCAGCATCAACAGGAGGAATGTCACTGTGATCCTTCAGCTAGTCAAATGGCATAGCTTAGAAATTAAAGCTAGTGACTGCTTTGACATGAGTAAATTTTTTCCTTAAAGAGTACCTTTCTGAAAATAGATTTATCTCTGCTAAGCAGAAAAGCAGATTCAATATCCCACAGCATTCAGAGATACTGTGAGGTTATTACTGCAACATGTATCATTTCATCAAGAAATGTTATTCACTGAACTGTCTGAGCCGCTTCTTGTCAAAGGAATTTGTCTCTGAACTAGCAGCATGACAGGACTCCACAAGCTCTTCTTTATGCACTGGCTGCTCCTTTCCTTGGTTTGTCTCTGTCTCCGATAAGCCAGCTATATTTCTCTTGCCAGCCAAGTGAAAAAGGTCTTCCTCTTCTAGCAGACTTTCCCCATAAGAGTTCGTTTGTTTGCCTTAAGCATTTCATGTTACTGAAATGGCCATTTTACATCTGTATAACTGCATGTGATTTGTAATGTTACTACATTTTCTTTGTTGATGTGGCTTGAGTCTACTGATCTCACAAATGAAGTTTTTCTCTTTTATTTATTTATTTTTAAAGCAGCCAGATATTTAATGACAGATACTAAACCACTGAACAGCCAAAGTCAACAGAAAGATACCCTGAAGGCACAAGTTCTTTGTCTTGGGTCAAGATACTGTACAAATACTACAGGAAAGAACAGTATTTGTCACTTAGATTCCTGTAAATCTCTTACATCCATTTTGTACCTACAAAGAAGCTCAAGGATTCTTTGTATCTATTCTTTGTATTTACAAAGAAGCTCAAGGATTTTGCCATTAAATGAAAATAGTATCACTGTTACTTTTACCCTTGTCAATCTGTCTGTGATGGCAGCAGCCTAGAAACCCACACTAGAGACAGAGGGAATTGGGACACAGTAATGAAAAATGAAGTAGAAAGAGAGTAGTGGCTGGAGCAGTGGTTACTGAGGTGGACAAAGGAAAGCCTTTGAGCTGGAGATGACATTGGAAGATAAACAGGTAGACCTTGACACGTGAAAAGTAGAAGAAGAGTATTTCTCCTGCATAGTACCATTGCTTCCAGTTTTCAAATCAGTGAGATCCTTTTTTTTTTTTTTTTTTTTTTTTTTTGAGAAAAAAGTAGAGAAGGCTCATAGGGGGGTAGCCGTGCAGTTTGACTCTCAGAAATGACTCAGAGTCATACAAGGCTTTCAGAAAGAAAGTAAGGTAACTGGAAAAGTAGATTAGACAGAAATGGAGCTAAAAAATAAATAAGAAGCAGACAAAATTGAATGTGACATAAAATAGCCATGTTGAAGTCATTTTTCTAATACTGTCTTTAACAAGAAACAAAGAAAAAAAAAGTCTACAAAATTAGAAGATAATTGAGATCTTGTAAATAGAGCTATTGATAAAAAACTGATTTGGGAATATTTGGAAAATATCAGCAGAGTGAAAACAACCGTTCCAGGTGATGTCTAATCACTGAAACTCTCTGAGTGTCTGACCATTTACAAAGACCACTAACAACTGTGATGGCACCAGAGACTTAAGAGAAGATGTGATGTTACTCAGCTCCAGGAAAGACAGAAAGGGAAGAGTGATAACAGCAATTTCTATTCAAGAAGGACAACAAATTAGGTATATGTATGCAGTGTGATAAAACTGTGGAGAAAAACTGTGCAATTACAGGATGTTTTCTTGGAAGGATTACATCACATCACAGAGGAAAGAGGCAGCAGTTTATGTCAAACATTTGTGTAATTATTCACTCTTCTTTCCCCTCACTATATTGAAAAAAATAGACCAAAATTCCTGTGAAAACAGGAATTATTGTGATCTAGAGAAATCGTTGTCAGAAAAGGTTTAAAGAGCAAAATATGTACAGTAGTTAAACAATGATTAGGAGAGTGAAATACAACAAGAAATTGTGACTATTTGGAATATTTGAACACTGAGGTGGAAGAAGACCAGAGACATGTCTGTTTCTAGAGCCTATTAGGTCACAGGAGAGTTAATAGGTAATAAATTATATCAGTCTCCCTATACTGAATTTGTTTTGCCTGTGATGATAATTGTTGAGTGATCTCCTTGTCCTTAATGCAACCCTTGAGCCCTTTTCATTGTATTTTCTCCCCCTTTCCCTTTGAGGAGGGGGAGTGTGAAAGCACTGGTGGAGCTCAGCTGCCCAGCTGGGTAAAACCACCACATATTACTTTGAGTCTTTGCCCTGGCAGAGTGACAGGTGAGCAAATTCTATAAATATTGTCCATCCATACCTCAAGTACATCTGATTTTCCAACTTATTTTTCAGTTTAATGAGCATGTTTTGTCATAGACATACGGAGATCAGGTATTAAAGCAGAAATCCTGGTGGTGAGTAAGACTGAATGACCTTATTCCTTGTAAAATATTGATGAAAGTTTTTTGGGTCATTTTGTCTCTCTTTTCTAGCCTTTCCATCTCTCTCTTTCTCTCTCTCTCTCTCTCTTTCTATCTATCTATTTATGTATTTATCTAGCACCTTCCCTTTGTGCCTGGATCTCACATCCATATAGCTAAATTACATTCCTCCCAGAATGGACAGTACCTGTCTCAGGTTATTCTACAAGTTGAGTCTGGACATATTCTGGGATAGTAGCTGTTGACTGAAGCCAAAATTGAGCCATGAGACATGCTGACATTTCTACCATACTGATTATTCTACCATACAGACAAGATGAGTTTGTCCTTAGCCTTGTTATGTTCCAAAGGCTGCAAAAGGTCGTGTGTGTAAGAGGAACCAGCAGAATACCAGCCCAGGCTTTTGACTGGGTTTGTGCAGCTCTGGTGTCACATAACTGCATGGCTCTTGGGAAAAGAGGGGAAGGAAACTGCCTGTGCCCCTGAAAGAAAGAAAAGGAATGATCTGTATGGCTAGGTCAGAGGGATCCACTTGTAGATCCATTGTTCCTGTTCTCAGTCTTCACGAAACTGCTGGGAAATCCACACACACTCCCAAATGGAGAAACCTTTCCATCCCATCCCGGCTGAATCTCCAAGTGAAACCCACCGTAGCTCATCTATGCAGCAGATCTGAAATTTCCACCTTAAATGACTGAGAGACTATTTAATGGTCTGTAAAGTTTAATAAGTCTTTTGATTATGGCTTCATAAAGGCAGTATTTGATCTTGGAACAATTGCAGAAAGAGGCAAGAAAGCTAGGATTTAGTAAAGTTGTTTTATGATGTCTTGTGAAATCCTAATTCTTCTGCTAATTCGAATAGCCTTTTGAAATGAGAATTTAGTAACTAGACCAAAAGTGAAAGGTAATAATAAATGTCTAGGTCATAAATTAGGGGGAGTTGTCTAGCATGATACCAGAGAGATTATAATTACACCCTTTCTTAAACAAAATGATCTGGGAGAGAGGATTGACAAAAACTGATGACATTAACAGATGATAGTAAGCAGAAGAGAAGAAATAGAAGACACATTTAAAGGCTAAGTGGGAATAAAAGAAAATTAAAAGGTAGAAGGAGTTTTCAAGGATGGAATATGAAACTCAAAAATTAAACAGAACAAAGGAACAAGAAAGAGACATAAAATACTTATTCAACTCTTCTCAGAAAAAGAGAAAAATTAGGATCTCTCCCTCCCTCCCTCCCTCTCTCTCTGAGTAGTTTATCATATTTCAGGGAAAGGTGCCAGTATTTTTGGAGATGAAAGAAAAAAAACGAAAATTATTTTAATAAGTTGGAAGACACAAGGATATAATAGAAAGGAAATCTGATGAGTGACTGTAGCATAGGAAAAGAGCAAAAGTGTCCCTCACTCTGTGGGCTTGAGCAGCATCATATAACATGGTGGAATATAACAGCTCCTTTTTCGGGTCCTGCTTCAGCAGTGAGGCTTCCTGCAGTTCCAGGTGCATTAGCCTCACAAGAGACTCAGACATAAGGAAGCTCCAGTTAAGAATCAGGAGAAATAATAGAAACAGAAGGTTGATCAATTTAAAAAGATGTTTCGAAGGAGTCAATTGGCTCGAATCCTGGGTTCCAAAGAAAGTCCGTCATTTCAAGCTACTTTTAAGTCATTACATACAGTCCACTGGGGAGTGGTAGTCCTGAGAATGCCTGTCAGAGAGTCCATGTGGCAGGGTGAGATTGTGGCCCCCTTGATCTGTCAGCAGGGAGGAAAAGATTTCATGCACAGTGCATTTGCAGATAAATAATTAGAAATTACTTAGGGTGGTCTTAGAGTTTATAATAAGTAATTAAATGAAATGAAGAAAACGATCATTGCCTTCAGCTAATTTCTTATGGCTGTAATATTTCCAGAGACCAACTGGCCTCCTGAGGAGGGAATATGTCATATCTTGTGCAACATCTAAACCACAACTGAACAAAGTGCCAGGAAATGCCCTTTAAAAAAATAATCCTATCCTGGCAGATGGATGGAGTGGCTAGTAATAATAATATCTTTTATTTATATATGATCTGCGTATAGCAGTTAATAGCTCTTTTTGTTTTCAATTTATCCAGTCCTACAGTTCAATATAATACCTCTGCTGAAGTTAGGGGTAATTGTGCAGGCAGTCCTGATGACAAAATTAGTCCCCATAACTCTGTTCTGTTCCTCTTGTTCAGTTTGGGCACACTGTTTCAGTGCTGAGAGTGTTCAGATTCAATCATACTCAGGAATGTCCTTCTCATCTCAAACATAAAGTGTCTAGAAACATTAGATGCAAAAGCAAAAGGTTTACGAATCTGTTTTCAGTAATGAAAATGCATTCAAAAGGAAATGAAGATGAGCTAAAATATCAGCATTTCAATGAAAACAAAGCAGTTCTTTTGAAAGTGTTTCAGGGCCTCTGCATCTGAAAAGAGCGTGACATAGGCTCATTTATTTGTCGTTTGGAAGCCTTTAAATCTTCACTGGGCTCATTTTCAATCTCCCAGAACACAGATCCATTTCTTACAGGTCTATACATGTCAGCAGTAGATCAGAGGAAACAATGGTGAGTCATGGTAGGGGAAAAGGGACTGTTGACTCTGCACTTCTGCTGGGTTAATGATCCAGAGAACGGAGTTGGGGATGAAACATGAAGTCTGAGAGCCTCACAGTTGATCAGTTTTGCTCTGAGGTTGTTCACCTTGCTAATAAAGCTTTTATTGGAAACAAATGAATACGGTAGACTTAAGATTAAAGGAAGAGACTAGAAAGTACAGTTCTGAGTATTTGGCAGATGCATAATTACCTTATAAATAGCCTTTCTTTCTTTCTTTCTTTCTTTCTTTCTTTCTTTCTTTCTTTCTTTCTTTCTTTCTTTCTTTTTCTTTCTCTCTCTCTCTCTCTCTTTCACTCTTTCTTTCTTTCTCTCTTTTACTTTTTAACTTTAAACAGAGCATGCATTTGCTTGAATTGTTGGGCTAATGTCACAGCAGAGAGGATCTAAATTTATATGGTCTTAAGAAGTTAAGTCTTAAGAAGTTAATTCTTAAGCAGCTAATGTCTAAGCTTTTTTACATTTCCTAATCAGAGTGCATGTAGACCTTGCATATAATGGAAAAAGCTAGAGGAAAAGAAGGGATGTGAATAGAAATCATTCTATTGATCACAACGAATTCTAGGGAAGGAAGAAATTCTAACTCAGTTGTTCGAGGGATCTTATCCATCAATTTACATAGCTTTTAGCTCATAAGCAGGAGTATTTTCTCAAAGAATTATTGAGATAACATTTGAGCCTTGGTTGCTAAAATCTCATTATATCATCCCTTCAGTGTGTGCCCTTTCAACTTTTCCAAATCAAATATTGTACTTTGTTTTTCTGTGGTATTGACATCTTGGGCGAACTGTGCTCAAGCAGCTGGACTGCCTTCATCTGAGGCTCCACAGGTTCAGCTATGAGGTTGCTCATTGCAAAGTGTCTGTGAGTGAACTGGGAGATTTAGAGAGAAGAGATGCCATCCACAAGTAGACAATCTAAATCAGGAACCTCAGTTAACCTCTTTTACGCTAAATAACATAACAGCTACCTGTGAGACTGCAGAGTGGCATATGATGTTACCAGGCTATCTCCACATACTGTTGAGAAATGGACTTTAAACCTCAGGACTGCTGTTAGAGAAGTATTTGCAGTAAAAGGTACCAGACTGCTCATAAAACTGGCTCACCATTTGAAGTTCTAAAGCAATCTAATAGGAACTTCTTCATATTTCTTATGAGTTATAGCAAAACAAAGTATCTCTTGGTGTAACAACATCTGTTTGCCATGTACAGTATTTAAGAAAATCCATTTAAACAGAGAGGTGAACCATCTGGCCTTAGGAACCTGCTAAAGCCTGCCATTGTTGCAGTGTGCTCAGAGATGCTGTTACCTGAGATAAACTCAGCCAGCTGATACCTATTTGGCCTCAAGGACTTCGGCATTACCACCCCCAGTCCCTCCAGCTGCAGTCTGTCTTAGCTATGCCAACACACATACCCTTACTGAAGCCCCATCTTGCCTTTGCTCTGCCAGATTAAATTCTCATTTCCCTAGGTGATTTTCTTGCTGAAATACTCAGGGTCATACTGATACACACAGTTCTGTTCTGCTGAGTCTTCTGTAGTGCAAGCATCTCAAACAGTTTTAAAGAAGCATGCACTACTATTTACTATAGCATAAAGGTTTGATAACAGTTTCCAGATAAATTCCCAGAGCAAAAATTTCTATGAGGCAGATGGGATACTGTTGATAATTTTATGGGTATTTTATGCCCTGGAAGCATTACTTCAGGAAGCACACCAGGATCAGACCACTGACCACCAAAAGGATTCTTTTTTTTTTTTTTTTTTTTTTTTTTTTTTTTTTCTTTCTAAAAACAAACAATCAAACAAACAAATGTATAAGTATATAGGAAATATTTCAGAATTAACCTTTTTTGGGGGGGGTGAACTATATCAAAAGATGGTGCTTCCAAAATTGCTCTCTGAATATATATGCTGTAGGTAATATTTAATAAAGAGGCACTGGTCCCAGTTTTGGAAGATAAATGTAGGCATGATTCCCTTAAATTTGAAATACTTACTTCATTTCTTAATTTAATGATGTTTAGGGGAAATAATAGCAGTTTCAAAATCCACACCACTTTTGCTAAAAATATTGGTGGTTTCAGAAACACTACATAGCATCTATTCCAACGTCAATAGCCCAGAAGCCCCAAATACTGGATATGATGCTGAAGTGCTTGATTACCATTTTTATGCGCTGTAATCAATAGGAATATTGCCTGCACTCAGTACTGTGTTGGTGTACCCAGAATAAAACATATCTGATGGCTGAGAAAGACAGAAGAAAAACATCTTAGCTGCACAGCTGTAAGATATTAAAAGCTGCTTTTCAAAGTGAAATAAGCTTATCCTTCTCTAATGAAATGAATAGCACTGTAAGATGACGATTGTCATATTGCAGCCAATACTCAGAATAAAAGATTATTCATTTGTTATAGTCAACATAATGTTCATAAAATTTATCCAATTCTATCACTCTGTTTTTATTGTTAGCCTTTGTCATTGTTCTTTAAAAAGGTAATTACATTCAAAGAAATAAAGATCCAATCAAAGCATTTCACATATTCAAAAACAAACAAACAAACAAACCCTTTCCACAGGCCAATCTTTCACCTCTGTAATTGGTGCATTATATGAAGATTAATGTTGGGATACATGGGCTTTAATAAGATGACAAGGTTTTGATACGAGAATGTTTTAGTTAAGAAAGCAGCCATAATTAAATATGTAAATAAGAAAAGTATAACCTTATGGTAGGTGGGAACACAGCAGTCAGTTGTGCAATATAAAAAGTGTGTTCTGGCATAAATCAGTGAGTGCTTACGTGCATAAGCATTAAGGTTGGAGGATAAAGATCTTATCCTTCCTTTCAGGAACGACTTCTCCATCCTGTTTCTATCTTTCTTAAGAACTGGATAAAGCCACCTGATAGAGCAGGAAAAAAAAACAAAAAAACAAAAAAAAAAAAAAAAAAACCTTAACTCTATCTTGCTTAATTTGAGTGATTTGACCGTTTGACTCTTTTCTAACATAGGCAGCTTTCTAGATGACTGCTTTTCTGATTTTACTCTGTTGAGGCTTGATTTTTTTTTTTTTTTTTTCCTTTTCTTTACTTTTAGAGTGTTTTTGCTCAGCCTCAGCTGTCATTTCTATTCTTTGCTTTAAATAGTGATAAGAATCTGTAATTACACTGATGGAATAAAGTTAAGAGAAGAAGTAATGAAATGACAGTATTAATTCCCAGGAAAATTATTGGGCTAAACCAGCCTCTAAGCAGAATTCCTTTAAGTTCCCTGTGGATAAAATGAATGGAATTTGATGTCAATAAACTAACCCTTAGATACAGATTTCTTGGGAGTTTTCTAGGTCCAGTAGCGTTCGTTCACAGCCTGAGGAGTAAAAGACAAAAAAGGGTGGGCATTTGTGGCTGAACGTTTTGCACTGACCTCCAGAGGCAATCCTCCAGGTGCGGTGGGACCTGTTCAGATGGGCTGTGAGAAAAGAAGTGTGAGAGGTTCAGATCATCCCCTCTCTTGAACTGGATTTACAGTACAATCAGAATAGCAGTTATGACTTTAAAGCATGGAGCCTAACTAAAAGGTAAAATGATGAACAGCTAGGATTTTAACATGCTTGATGAAGATTATGAGGCCTTATTAGCAGTTCTTTAAACCTCGTGGTGTATCAGAGTAAGGTCAGCAGTGAGCTATGGTATACTATTTGCCTTGCTTTTTGCTAACACAAAGGCTGAGCATGCATGTTAGCACAAGCTGTGCTTCAGAAAGCAGTGTCCTTTCTGAATCTGCTCATACGGTACGTGTGCAGTGTGTGCATATAACCTAGCTGAGTACAGTGGCACAACAAAACAATTGTCTCACCATGGCATCCCAGGCACTGGTAGTGATCTGACACTGGCCTGTGTATGGGTGGGCAGGCAGAGGTCCCCCTGGCTGTTCCCCATATGAGTTGTTAGGTTGGCTGCACTGCTGCGCTTCAAACTCATCCAGAGGTGGCTGTCTAGAAATAAACAGCATCCTCAGGGAAAAATATAATTGTGCTTTGCAAGGTTTAAATGTGAATTATTGTTGATAGAGATGATCAGGTGCTGAAAACATACTTTGTTCCTGACAGTGAGCAGAGGGAGCATACATGCCTATGCTTCATGGGTGCGTGTTTGTATGGGACAAACTGGATTTGAACGGGAGAAAACTCCTGTAGGGGGACAAAGTTGCATCTGGAGTTTGAAATAATTTAATTAGAGCCTGTATCCTGAAACTATGAAAGATAGGACATTTACATCAATGTCAATAAAACGTACTCTCCTTTATGAATTTTCATTCTACATATGTGAGAGTGGATTATCATCCCTATATACCGTGCTTAAAACTTGGATCCATTATACTTAAGAAATGACATATTGGCCACCAGAGGGCAATGATTTCTTCTGTTCCTCAAAAATAAAAGTAATCTGTTTTGAGTCAGAGTCATATGTTAATATAATCCCCTGACATTTGTGAGTTTTGTAGTATGGATTCTTTCACCTCTAAGTTCAAAACTGGGTGCTGTGTGTCGTGACTCAAAATTCCTCACCAAATAGTTAACTGATGTATGTGAAGCAACTTTGGACTTCTCCATTCATTTTTTTTTTGGAATTGATAGTTGGCCCCTGTCCTGGCAGGTCAGTTAAGATCAAATGAAAATATTTATGGGAAAAGTAGATGAAAAATAACTTTAAAAATATCCTCTCAATAGTCAAGGGTTATAAATGTCTGTTCCTTGGGTTTCCTTTATCATTAACGTTTAAATTTATCTATTTATCTATCAATCTATCCATCTACACACAAGCATCTAAGCTCTTTACATTTAGACTGGATAGATTTCATTTTTACTAAATATTAAAATTATTTTCATATGTAATAGCTGAATGCAAATTAATTTATATAAGTTTTATCCTTTTTGTAGATTGCTCATTGAGTAACTTCTTTCTAACTGGATTTTGAGTCATCATCATAGCTTTCAATTAAAATTTCAGTAGGAAGAGTTAGTAGCTATTCAGGGAAAAACTATCGAAGGATATTATCTCAGTCTTGTAAACAAATTTCATGCCAACATGAAGATTTAGCAGACTAGCTGCCAGAAAGCTGCTGGCTTTCTTGCCACAGAGCTCCTAGAGATATCACTGAATAACTGTGGTCAGCAGATTTGCAGTCCTTTCAGTGTTTTGAAGCATTTTGAGTGAAGGCACTTTTAAAGCATGCATGACTAATGGATTCATCCTGAACAACGTTTATTCATCATGGCCTGCTTTGTAGAGGTTCTGAGTGGTCAGCTGTCCCATTGTGGTGACCAGGCTCCCAAAAAGCAGGCCACTTGTCTGAAGTGGAGCACACATACGGATGTCCTTTGAGAAAGATTCTTAGTATTTTGGTGCAGTTATGATTTGAGCTATGTGGAACATATATAAATAGGGCCATCTTGGTTTCTCCAGTACGTCCCTGCTGTTTCCATTTACATCATCTCCTAGAACCTCTACAGACAGAAGGGAGCAGTGTGTCCGCAAGAGAAGGAGACTTTAGCATCTGCTCTAAAGCAGATGCTCAGCATCATGTGCTACCCAAATTAGCTGGCCATCGGCCTCAACCTTGCTGGAGTCAGCTTCTGTCCTAATATTTGGAAGAACAATCCTTTGCAGTAGGAACACTTGCTGAGAGACCTGTGGATTTATTAATTACAAATCAAGCTGAGCTGTCACATGAGCCTTCTGTTCCTGTGCTCAAAGCCATAAAAGTTTTCACTTAGGATGTACTGATTACAGCTAATGTACTCTGTGAGATCCTTCATGGATACCGCTCCTATAACATCTACCCTTGCAGTTTGGAAAAGTAGTTGTTGTAGAGAAACTTAACAGATTTCTAGGAAAACAAACAAACAAAAAAATCAAAAACCAACCAAACAAACCACACACCACCACCAACAAAAAACTGTTTTTTTAAGGATTTAAAATAGTAGTGGTTTTGAGACTTACTAAGCAAAGTAGTTTTGTAGTTATGTCAGGTTTGAAATATTTAGCCTTTTTTCTTACATAGGGCTCAAATCTGTATGAGACTGATTGTGCTGTCCCCAGCCAGGTTGTGTGCACAGCCTCAGTGCACAAAGATTTAACTCTATGTAATAGGATTCACACGTTTTTCATATTAGGACCAACTCTGCACCTGTAGCAGAAAGGTAGCAAAAGAGGAATGAACACTGATTGCAAGTGTTCTGGTAGGGAATCCCCAAATGCTGGGAAAACTCTTTCAGGGACATAGTTATCTTTCTGCTTTCGTGTTTATCCACCAGTGCAGTAATCCAGGAAAGGCAGGCGTGCTCAGTACTGGTGCCCTGGTGAGAGCCCAGTGCAATTGAGACAGACAGAGAACAGAGAGGTCCTGAAGCAGCAATTGATTGACTCCTCCATGTTGTATCCTGCAGAGACCATAGCCTATCAATTTGTGAAATATTGCAGTTTGTCTCACTCCACTGTAAAACTCCTCTAACCTCGTAGAATCAGTCTAGTTATTTGTAAATTATGAGTATTTGACAGTGTAGAGTGAGAAGACTGGAAAGGTCAATTGATCAGTCACTCAATCAGCATTGATTCGTGCTCCCTTTACCACAAAGATCCAGGTAGCAAACGTTTAGTTTAAGTGGCTCCACAAAATGCCGTTACAGACTAAGACCATTGCAACACTTTATTACAACGTACTGCCTTCATTAAGAGTGACAAAACCCACAAAAAATTACAGTGATTGGGCAGGAAAACTGAGTTTTTGAGACTGTCAAAAATTAAGAGACAGCTAAAAAGTGGGAACCTCTGAAAATTTGGTTAGTTTGGGAAGCATTTGCCTTCAAACAAAGATACTGATCCCAGTGCTTTAAAATTTGTCTTGGTTTGCACTTCATGTGGCAATTTAAACTTCAACATTCTAATTCAACACTAAAACTAAGAAAGGATTTTTAGGCAGTGGAATAACAATTCTAATGATGGAAACCATTAGGAGGGTTAGGATTATGTTATTCCCAGTAGCTTTGGGAACTGGAGATCTGTGATAATCAGGCTGTTGTTACATAGTTCCTCAAAAGAATATAATTGATACGCCTAATTTTCTGCATGTAAGTTTGAAAATGATGGTACAGGCTCATATCCCTCTTTATCCAAAGGTTTGTATAGCACCCGAAGTATATGGCCCATTAGCACTCAGAAGCCTTATGAGAGAGAGTAATGTCTCAGCTGGGTGGCTGCCTGGTTTCAGGCTGCTCTCTGTTTAACACCCAGAAAAGCTGGCAAAATCGGTGTCAGGTGAAACCGAACAACCTCTAACTATTATTGAGGTGACTGAAACTCTTACCTGGTGATGGGACCCAGTGGGATGGCAGAGGAAGAGAAAAGGGATACCACGAGTCTTCCTCAGCCTGGCCAGGATCTGGCCACCCATCTCCTCTGTCTTCATGGGGTGGCCAAAGCCCTGGTGTGGGATGAACCATCAGGCTGTGGTTGTGATGAGGCCTATGTGAAGACCATCAGGCCTGTGTGATGAGGAGTACCAGCTTCATGGGATGAAAGGAGCCACAACAGAGATGACCTGATTGTAATTAAGATAGATAACGAAGTCCTTGTTTTTGTGTAGTTTTTCTCCAGTGATAGCATCAAGCAAAATGGTTTCCAGAAGCAGGAGCTACCTTCCTGAACTGCACCCTACTAGAGAGAGACAGGGAATCTGATTACCACCCTACTGCTGGATGGCCAGGACACTCACCTTAATGTATGAGATGCATTTAAACCTAGTCAGACTGATTACAAAAAAGTTCAGCAGGCGCCAGAAATATGTATATACCAGTGCCTAAATTAGTCTTTCTGGAGGTGGGCTTACATTCTGTAACAAAAAAAGAGCAGACTAAAAAAAATCCGTGTAAAGAAGTAGATTCAGAATATTAACTATGCATTAACAACATTCCACATAGTTAATTTAAAAAATGTAAAGCTTTCCTCTAAAAGGAAAAGCATTGACACTTTTTAATTATAGGAATAATACATTAAAATTTGTTGGTGATACCTGGTGATGCCAGAAAAACAATGCATGATGGTATTATCCCCAGTATTAGTTGGTGTACAAGCTAACTGATTGCAACTTTTTCAGCCTCCTCTTGTGAGAGTTTTGCTATGTCTGCAAGACGGCCTTTGCTGTTTCTGTAACTACAGTTTTTATTCCCTTTATATGTAATAAATGAATGAAAGGGCAATTCTATGACTAATTTTTTTTTTTTTTTTTTTTTTTTTTGAAAACAGATTTTCCTGCTAGGGTATTATGCAATAAGTTTGTACAATGTGTATGGAATACACCCTTTTAATAAGTTGCTTTTGATCTTGTGATTACTATGGTGTAATGTTCAAAGTGAGAAAGCGGTTTATCAAGTGAGTTAATCTCTATTCCTTTTTTTGAATCAAAAGGGGAGATCTCATTAGTTTATGAGTCATAACGTTGACTATGTCTAATTAGATAGCTGATATGTGCGTGCACCATAGACTGAAATTGACTGTAATTTTATTTTGATTGACAAATGATTCACTTGCTACAGAATAATGATAATAAAAACCAAAACAACAAAAATAAAATGACTACTATATCAACATTTGGATACAAGCAGCTATTGCTGGTCTGGAACTCTGTGATGAACACTGGCTTTTTTTTTTTTTTTTCTTTTTTCTTTTTTCTTTTGGTTGAAAATGCTAACTTATTGAATCAAAATTGTTAATGGCAGTGTATAGTTTTACTAAAACTCTGATCATGAAAAGTTTTCCAGATCCATTAAGGTGTTTCATATTCCTTCTAGATAGTCTCCAATCCCCCAGAAAATATCAGAAAATCAATTTTCAGTTCCAAGTTAGACATTTAAACTGTGGTTTTCCACATCACTGAATGTAATTAAATCATTAACTCTTTTAGAGAGAGAGAGAGAGAGAGAGCTTGGGCAGGTCTTGTTTTCATTCTCATGCAGAACAGAAAATATTTTGAAATCTTGGAATTATTAGGATGTTAGAAAAAACTTGTCCCACCCAGCTCTGGAAGCACCTAGTTCTAAATTGTTTGAATAAAGATCTGTCTGAAAATGTTGTATTCATTGCTTTAGCATTGTAGAGGATATTCTTTACAAATTATATTCGTGTCATTATTTGTATTTCTAATTGCGAAGATTTCTGTATTTGTAATTTTTTCCTTGTATCTATTCACTCACAACAGAAAAGAACAGCACAGATACATACAGAAAAGCAAATAAATAGGAATTGCTTCTGTAATCTAAATGGCCTGTGTAAGAGCAAGTGCTAGAAAAAATGTCAGTTCAAATGTTTGATGATACACATCGACGCTCCTTGCATTATGAGAATAAATGCAGCTTTCCCAAACAGAATTCATTAGAAATATAAACAATGTATTTCATTACAGATATGTTCTTATGGGAGACATACTTCAGACACCTCAGGAACTTTTAGGCCAAGCAGAAATGTATTTAAAGGATTATGTGCACGTGTTGGAGGAATTGATTGGTGTCAGAAGTGTAAGGGGAATTCACATGCTTGCATTCTGGTGCAGACAGGGCTTAGGAGAGCAGGATCACGCCTACAGCCTAAACTGTGAGGCAGCAAGATATTCCAGATATGAGCCTGTATCAACATTTTCAAACTTGCATGCAGATTGTATCCAATATATTCAGACTGAGCAGTAAACTGAAATGAAAGCACTTTAGGTAGGAAAGTCTTCAGAATGCTTAAGTTTTGAAAATGTATACCTCCACTCTACCCACTCTTTCTGCAGTGCCAAAAATATTAATGTTACTGTAATATTTTTTATACCATAATGACTTGAAGAGGTAAGCAATCCACAATAGGGGAAATTGATACTGTAGATTGAAGATTACTATTTGTTCTCTAGGTATGTATTGTCTGTAAGGACTGAAAAAGATTCCCTCAGAGGATTCAGTTACTGTAAGAGGACAGACAGAATAAATATATTAGTGAGGAAGGGGGAAACTAAAGTGATCTTGTTTGTTGTGAGTATATAATTTAAGATTTCTGTCATATAATCCAAGGAATGTGAAAAATGAGACAAATTTAATTGAAAACATAACTTTAGGATTTCTCAGATAACTAAGCATTCCACAGTTTCTCAGAGAAGCAGTCTTTCAGGCAGGCAGATCCCAATGTATGTATTACTGAACATTTGTAATCAAATATGCAAAACCTTGCAGTCAGGTTGGTTGATGGGGACTGATTTGCCCAACTACAGTATGATTTTTTTCCCGGCAATTCTATCACAAGTTACACAACTGCCTTACTTCTGGCAGTTATTTGTCACTAAGACCTAATCAAAGCACAGGTATTTGCAGTAACAGTGATTATGGAAATCCGTGGCTTTATAATCATTGGGGTGCAGACAGCCATTGGTTCCAGTTTTTATTTTTATTGGTTTGAGACAGTGAGGAGCAGGGCTCAGCCCACTGATAGCCATAGATGAAAGCCAGGCTTTGGGCACTTTTAGAGAGAGAAAGCACAGGTTTTGTCAAGAGAGTCATCATCTCTCAGAAGCATTTTACCAAAAGTATTTTGCCAGAGGCATTCTGCTTAACAGGAGATTTGTCTAAGGAGACATTCCCTGGAAGCATTTTCCCTTGCAGGGGCTTGTCTGTAGAACTGTTCCCCTGAGGCCTTTCCCCAAGCACAATGACTTATTTGTGTCATAATTCTAATGTTTAAAAAAAATACTCTTTTTGTGTGTGTGTGTGTGTGTGTGTGATTTTTTTGATATATATGTATGTATATAAAACAGAATAGCTATAGTCTTACACTGACTAATGTAACATATGTTACAAATAGGTTTCTCCAACTCTCTCTACAATCTAAGATCTTCAGCGATGTGCTAGCTACAAGAATGGCCACTTCAGCTTCTCACTTCTTTCATTTGGAGCAAATCTGCTGCTACCTTCTCGCACTCCAGATTGCATATACAGCCTCAGAATTGTTCTACCCTCAATGCACACACATAGCACTTATTTCTGCTGATGGGAATCACACTTACAGTCTGAGCAGGAAGATACCATTCTACATTTAGTTCTCTTAGGCAACAGTACAAAAACTGAATTCATGTTCTCATTTTGGGCTTCCTGTTTTTCTTGAAAATGATCTTCTGGGTGAAATGCTCCATTGTACTTTGCAGTCTCTAAAAACTCGTCTGTCACCTTTTAGTGAATATGGAACATCTTTGCTTTGTTTTTAGCATTTGAAGCTTTGCAGAAAATGTGTATGTATGTGATGACAATTACTAAGTAAAGCTTGCAAGTGTAATGTGCACCTGCTAGATTTCCTTTCTGGCTGGGTTTACAGTGCCTTACTCTGCTGATTTCAACAAACTCACTCTTCACTTACACCACTGCAAATGAAGAATTAAGTAAAAGTATTCAGAGTAGGAAATAGAGCATCTCCTTTCAGGCTTCTGGATCACCTGAAATATCCCCCAGGTTCTAATCTTTGAGGTATTTAAATATGTGCAGTCAGAGAGACAACCGCTGTGCTCAGAATTAGGTACCTACTAAAGGGCTTTGCCTTTCTGGACTCGTAAGGGTTTTTACACCAGTCCACAAAGCAATTAGATGTAGATAATACTCTAATTTGGGAGATAGAGTGCCTTCAAAAGTAAGGTAGTTTTCTTTTTCAACGTGCTGTACGGGAGTTATGTTTTAGACAGCTGCATCTTTTCATTGCTGCACAGTATTTACCATCCTCTTTCCCAAAATTCTCTTGCCCTATTTTCACAAGTTTGCCTTGAAGTACTACTGATTTTCTTTGGCCTTGAATATTATGCATTATAAATATGATTTGCTTAGAAGTTTGTAATGCCTTTTTATCAGTGGTTGGTATGACTGTGCAGCTGTTCAGCAATTACATACTATGGAGCTGAGCAGAAACTTTAAGACGTGAACCATTTCCAGGGAACTTTGGTAACTGAAAAAAACCTGACCTAAATGTGAAACCTCAAATACTGAAAAATGGAAATAGACTTGTCTCTGCAAGTGTTATGATAGTTTTGAATGTCACTGCATTTGAAGGAATATCCATAACGAGCACTGGGCTCAGCACCAATTTAAATCATGTTTCCCTCAGTGGTGAAAAATAATTTTAAATGTCATCTGTTTAATTGTTTGTTATGCCTAATTAAAACTGGTAATTTATTTGATTTATTTGTAGCTTATTTAATATGTTGCTTTAAAAAATAGAGAAATTTGATTTGTAATTACAAAGATTGGGGATTTCTGAAAGTATATCTTTCAAACTGTTTTTATTCTGGTCAAAATTAAGGCCATTTTGGTAATGCAGAGTTTTGTCATTCTGAAAAAATGGTTAATGGGCAAAGGGAGCATTATATCTTAATGACAAATTATTCTTCTTCTACAGATGGTAAGCATGATAGCTCTTTCTTACATTCACAAAGATTTAGCAGCCTATGCCCTTATTTGTTCTCACAAGAAGACTAAGCTGGAGCTTTTGCTATGGTCTGGGGCATGCAGCACAAGCAAAGGTGCATTGGGCTGGGGAAGCTACAACTGAAGTGCACTTGTGCTGGAGCAGTAGCTGTGAAGGCTGAGGTTGGAAAACAAAATAAATCTGAAACAACGTATTCTGGAGGAAGGAGTGGGTCCTTATAAAAATTAATAAAATGTTCCAAGAGCTGTTTAGTGTAATGGTATTTACAAAAAAGAAATTGATTAGATGAGAAGGACATTTTTCACAAAGAACATCTTCAAAATGATGTGGAAAGGGCAGAAAGGTTTTTCATCTTTCTTTGCTGATGTAAAGTTGACCTTTTTAGCTGGTGGATGGAACTGATGTGTGCTTCAGAAATTATTTTTGGACAAATACATAAGCAGCATATTGCTAAAATATCTCAAGTTTTCTAGATGGTGAAGACTGTCAGTCTCAGCAAGGCTCTGCTTTTCTAGTGTTCTTTAGGGCTAGTGGTACTCCTCGTGTGAGAATACCATGACTCTCTGGAAACTGGCAATTAGCAAATAGAGGTGCACAGTTGCCTTATCTTACTTACTGTCCATATTATGGGATCAAAATCAGGGCACATGAAGGACCCAAAAATTCCCTGTCACTTTGCTAGTGATGCACAATTCTAACCACTAGGGCTGCTGCAGAGTGGAGTTCCTTACTGATGAACAAACAGTACCTCACTTGCTGTAGTCTATTCTTACACTCTAAGTATGTGCACATATCCATATCCTAAGAAATAACGAGAGTTTATTACTTGGGTGAATGCAAATCCCCCTTTTTGTGCTGTTGCAGAATGTAATGCTTGCACAGACAGTTGAAAGTTTATTTACTATGAAATTTTTCAAGTCTGCTTGCTTTTTAAGGCTCATCTTTTAATCTTCCTTTATCATTTTAATGATTTACTGAATGAAATTTAATATAGATTTTTCCCCGTGGCAAGTCTTAGAGAAAGTAACCCCAACATCAGTTTGTACAGCTGCAATTCCTAAGGTAGCAACAAATCTCTATAGGTTTAAGTTCTTGCATGTTTGCATTGACTGTCTTATATTTGCTTTCCTTTGTCAGGACATAGAGAAGGACTAAAATTAGGTCAGATAATGTCTACTTCCATTTAAATTCTAAATTTAAACAAGAATTCAGGCAAATATTTGCTGGCTCTTTGGAACACCGAGAGACGTCTGAATATTATTAAGGCTGTGACTTTAAGTTCTTTTTACAGTCACTGGAGACAAAAAGGTCTCTAGTAGAGGTTTATCAGTCCATTTAGATGTGAATTGCCCAGTGGAGGTGTCTGTCTCTCTTCAATGACAACAGAGAACACCTAGGGCAAATACACTCAAAACTCAGTCCCATCACCAGTAAGGTGGCTTGAACAAGCCTCCTGCTCAAAGCAAGGCCAGCTATGAGATCAGACCAGTTTGCTCAGATCTCTATTCCACTGGGTTTTGAAAACCCTTGAGGATGGAGAGAGACTCTCTGTGTAGCCTGTTGCACTGTCTGACCTCATGGTGAAAAAGTTTCTCTTCATGTCAATCTGAATCTGTCTTGTTTCCAATTTTGCCTGCTGTCTTTCATCATGTAACCATGCATGGCTGTGGAGAGCCTGGCCCCGTCTTCTGATTCTGCAGGGCTGCTATTCAGTTTCCCTGAAGCCATCTCTTCAGGCTGAACAAATCCAGCTCCCTCAGCCTAAAAGAGCAGGAGCTCCAGTCCCCAACCATCATGGTAGACCTGCACTGGACTTGGTCCAGTTTGTCCATATCTGTCTTGTACTGAGGGTACTCATTGCCTCTTACTGTTATCTCTATAAGTTCCCTGCTTAGTCAAGCAGATTTTCTGGTATGTCTGCTGAAGTACTGCTCTTGCACTTTTAAGATGCTGTCCTGAAAGACCTGACAGGTTCCCCCAATGCCTTTACTTCTCAGAGCTGCTATAGGATCACACCTAGCATTTTCCTGAAGTCTGCTGATCTGAAGTTCTGGCTCTGCACTCTGCTATCTTACACTAGATATTGAGAAGTAGAGCCCACCACAGTTTCCAGCTATTTGTTACATTCAACATCTTTATCTTATTTCTAGCCTTAATTTTTCTATTTTCCTCATTTTAGCTACTGGATCCTGCCATTTATTGTTGTTGTTTTGTTTATATAAGGAAATAAGTTTTCTGCGAGTGACAGACACTAATGTATTACACAATCAAATCACCTCTTGATCTTTAATTGTTGAATTCATTCTTATCTCAGCTGCAAGGCACCACCGTTAAGAAGCAGCTGTACTAACAGGTGACTCATGCAAGCAGGTGGAAATTATCTGGCATATAGGAGCTTCCTGAAGCAGATTAATTAAGTATTAGAGCAAAGAGAGTTTTTAGAGAGCTGATGGGGATGTAGTCAGTTAGGGGAAAAAAAAAAAAAAAAAAAAAAAAAAAAGGCAAAAAAAGCTTTGGTTTGAGTTAAAAATAAAAGTCAAAACTCAGGGTGTAAGAGTAAGTTTTGACTCTGTAGAGCATCTGTTGACTAATCAAAGCAGGTATTCCAGACTTTACTTTCCAACTGTTCTTTAGATTGAATGTTTACAGTCAATAAAAAAGATAATATATTTTTCACACTCCGAGAGAGATTTCAGTATTTAACTAGCTGCTTCTTGCATTCTAAACAGAGTAAATTAACTCATTTTGAATATACATCAAGAATATATTATTAACTGGTATGCCTGAGCATGTTAATTTTTTCTTTTTTTTTTTTTGGATTTCATTTCTACGACAGGTATGAGCTGAAGTGAGATAAGATGTGGAAATTGATGCAGTGTGAGAAGAATCTCAGGTGCTTTTTATTTCTTGAGAATATGTAGGCGTGTATATAGCAGCTTTAAAAAAGATATGTGTGAGAAGATCACATTTCTGATCGTCTGTTTGATTCTTCAGCTGTTGTTTTTGGTAAAGCCCCATGTCTGTGAAAAGCTTCCTTGACCTTAATAAGCACTTGGACAGTAAAGTTACTCAATCGGGGACTTGAACTTCAAACTTTCTGAGGAGGCAACGTAGGGAACAAAAGAAATGTGCATTAGTTCTGTTTTATAATTTCAAAATTCTGAAAGGTGAAGCTGATGCTGATTGTTAATTGTGTTCCTAGACTTATCTTCTGTAGATCTGAGGTTTTCAAAGGCTATGGTGAAATATCATGGAGACTATCCAGTAATTCGCCACGCAGAGCGGCTTCTTGCTAGCACTATCTGTGGTGTATGACACATAGGCTTTTAAACTGAAACAAAAGCCTGAAGAGGTTTTGTTGAACAAGGTTTTTCTGTTTACTTCACTGTCATTAGGAAAAGTTGAGAAAAGCACAATCTATAATAACAGTAGTTTATGGTTTGAAGTGACCACTCCTAGTATGGGAAGGGGAAAATAAAAATTGTTGTGAGGAAAAAAGCAATGGTATAATGTGGCTGGCCCAGCCCTTGTGCAAAGACTAAAATGATCTCCTGTCTACCAATCTATTGGTACTTGCTGAGCATTTTGTTACTCTACGGCTGAACCTATAGGACTTAATGCAGTGGTACAACCTGTGCACTTAGTGTCTTGAATTCATAGTGCATCCCTTGAGAGAACAGATGAAGTGTCCCAGAAATATTATCTTTTTGATGCACTCATGGGATGCTCTGTGCTTTCAGACGTAGCATAGGGCAGCACTGTGGTTTGCTTTCTTTGAATACTGTTCCTTGGGTGGACTCCTAAAGGACTGAATGGAAAGCAGCAGAGCTACCACGCCACCTGGACTGTATAAGCACAGAGAATCTGTTTCTTGGAGTACCAAGAAACATGCAGAGCCTTTCCCCCTGCTACAGAAGGGTGAGCCATTGCTGCCCCTGTGGCATGGTAGCCATGCTCTGCCTCCTGCAGGACTGCACTGGGCTGAGGAACCATGCCCTGCCCACTGTCTCTTCCCTTCCTGCATGCAGCAGAGGTGGCCTTGAGCCTGTAAGACTGCAGATAGAAGTGTAAGGGATTTTCCTCCTCCATTGTTTACAATGAAGATGCTGAAGCAAGGAAGGTGTCTTACCCTACCAGCTGATCTTCTGACTTGGCGTTTCCCAATGACTTATGTCCAGGCATTTTGTGTCTTGTGAACCCCATTTCTGCCCTTATTGCCCCATGTGCTGTCTCACAAGTGCAAGCACTGAACACAAAGACATTTGTTTCTGCAGCTAATTGCCCATCTGACACTAAGGTTCTGCTCTGCCACTGGCTGCAGGGCACGGCAGGCTCTGGAGACTCCAGCCCTTAGGCTTGTGTCCACCAGTCAGTAGGAAGAGTGAACTGGCCTCTGAAGGAGCCCTTTGCTTTGACACTGTAGATGATAGAGGGACTCAGGGGCTATTGGCCACCAGCACAGACACTGATTGTAGTTCTGTTTTATGTATTCTGTACAACGCTCTCCGTATGTGAAGAAGTATATTTGAAACCATTCATTTTGTCAGAGTCTGGCTGTTGTTACATCTGTGTATGTAAAGGCTTTATTTCTTTTATCTCTCTTGAGTAAAATACTCTTAATTGCTTGCTTACCCAAATTAAGTGAGTGGAAAGGATATGTGTTATATCTTGTACAGGGAAAAATTCTCAGAAATAACGGGTAAGACTGATTGACGTACAAATGTATAGAAAATAACCATTCAATTGCATGGGGAATTCTGTCTGGCAGAATTTTCTCTTATCCTAATAGGGAGTGAAATTGCATTTCTTTAGAAATCTGGCACAGAAAAGATTTACAGATCATTTTGGAAACTTCTACATAATACTCTTGGACCCCTTAATTGTTCTCATAAATCTGGAGAGTTATATTTGGACTACCTAGCACAGATAAAATAAGACCTCACACAACCCTCTTATGTGCCTAAAGTGGTACTCAGACATCACAGTCTGTGATCTGTAAAGATGTTCTTGGATCTGTGAAACTTCTGGTGTCTAATTTTGGCCAGTAAAGTTCTCTTAGCATTTACAGTTCAGTGACTGCATTTACCCACAAGGGCTGCCACATTAAGAGTTAGCTTATTGCCTAAATGTTTGGCAAATATTTTATTCAGCATCAAACATGTACATCAAGAAGTGAAGACCAGTTCCTGGGACCTGGTCAAATGCTCTCAGCTCAAATGCATTGTACAACTGTGCAGTCATGTCTACTGTGTGTCTTTGTTCTCTGCCTTTATTGAGTTCAGCTTCGCAGTGTCCTGCTGCCATGGAAGAATGAGTGCATCCTCCCCCCATCTCAGTCTTCACAATGTCTCAGTGTTAAAGCTGTATGGGAGAAGTGGTTCAGGCTGTGTACAAGCTGATGGCGACAAAAGAGCTGTGTTTCATATTTTGGCTTCTTCTCTAACCCTTTCTGCATTGGTTTCTAAGTTAGGGGAAAGGGACTTGAGGTGTTTCATGAGCCCTACACAGAAGTCTCTCAGTGAAGAATAAAGGTGCAAATGGATAAATGTGGGCTGTACAGCAATTAAGTTTTCTGAAATAAATAAATGAATAAAGCAGCTGGAAATCATAATGTTGTCCTCTTCTCCAGACATGTTTTAAAAGAGAAATGTGAACCTCTCTTAGGTGTGGAGGTGGCTGTGGGCTATCAGCTGCAGTCTCAGTTACACCTACACTAAAGAAATGGGCTTTTGGACAAATCTCTCACTTGGTATTTCCTACTGGCTAGCTCAGGAAGTATATGAATCCCATTCTAAGGTGCTCAACTCCACCATATGCTGCATAGGCAGCCCATGTGCCAGACGGAGCCCATAAATTCTCTTCCAATAAACCCGGGCACTTTGCTGTCTTTATGATGAAAAATATCTACAAACTGTGAAAGAGAAGACAGACTCAAGACATCAAAAACAAATGCTTCAAAGTTGTGTGGGTAGTTTTTTTTTTTATTTTTTATTTTTAAAGAAATCTAGATGACATTGATATTTCATGGATAAATATGTTGATTTCTTTCAGTTGGCAGTTTTAGACCAAATCTTCCAGTGTCTGGAAGTGGATAGGTGACACTGATATGCAGAAATATATTTGTGAACCAATTTCAATAAGTAGATGGAAATGGAATTGTATCAGGTTCAGCACAGGCTGGCATTCCCACACCACTTGTCATCAGGAGCATCCACTCAGGTTTTTGATGTCTCCAATGTTTATTCAATGCTCTTGACACTTTTAAATCTAGTTTAGTGTAATTTTGCTTTGATGGGGTCTTTTAACATATGCAGCAACAGACTGAGGGAGGACAATTTCAAAATAAAAGATGTTCACTCATCAAAAGCTGCTATGGTATTCAGAAGCAGTACAAGGTACTCTAGTTCCTGATACAAATCATTTGTGCACAGTATACAAAAGGAGATTTCCAAAGACTACTATCAGTACATCAATGCACTGCATAGAGTGGCTGCAAACTGGAACAGTCTGGTAAATGTGGGGTTCTGCTAGGCATCTGTAATAAAAGTAAATTCTTAAACATGAGTGTTTTGTATCTGTCAAAGGAAAAGTCTTCACCTGTCTCAGTCTATAAATGTTCCCAATATTTGGTCAGAACAGGACCAATTGGCTTCTTTTTCTGCCTGGATGAAGACACTGAATTGTTGTGCACTGATGTGGTGCTTTCACATCCCTCTTTCAGACAAAATCAAGCATTTGTCTAGAGCCCCAGGGCCAAGGTTTCCTTCCCTGTCCACTGAAGTGCTATGTGGCTATGCTGATAACCACAGGCACGAACCCAGGCAGAGGAGCCACTTCTCGGAGCAGCAGAAAGAAGTTGTCAGTGAGCTCTGCCTTTGACTACTGACATCCTTACAGAAATATGGGGTGTCACCAGGGTTGCTGAATGGTGGAGCTTTTCGAGCTTATTGTAAGCTCCTCACCTCTCTTCATTCAGCATCCTGCCAAGCTGCTGAAGTATGTTGTTCATGGTGGGACCAGACTTACAGGGTCAAGCTAACTGAGGAGAACTTTTAAGAACCTTCAAAAGGGCTTATATAACATCTGTATTTGTACTTAGAGATATTGGAGAGTCACAGCTAGGAAGGAAATCCCCATCACACTAACCAGGAAGGCTAAGGCTAGCACTCAAACAAGGCTGTATGGTGGTGATAACAGCAAACTGATTTATACTTAAATTGGAATGAATAAAAATAGGAAAAAGGAGAATTTGCAGAAATGATGTGAAATGCTCATCCAATATAAGTTATTTTCCTGCACCAAGTATTGCTTTTGCTGACTTTGTGGATGTGTTTCCAACATAGTCGGAGAGCAAAATTGCATATTAAGAGGAATAAAGCCTCACTCAGTAGACTAGACCAAGGAACAACCCTGTCCAGTCTTGCTTCAGAGAAAAGGAGTTCTCCTTTGCCCTTTCTGCTGGTCCAAGGGAAAATACCGAATATCTTTGAACCATCAGCTGCCAAGAGAGAGAAGCACAAGTGCATCTGAGAATGCCCAAATTAGCTCTTTAGAAACTAATCACTGTCTACTCTTCCTTCTCATCTCAGTCGAGTTGTGTTGAGAAGGGAGGAGGGAGTGAGAAGAGGTAGGGAAAACCAGGAATGAAGGCAAAGGGTTGTCTGGAAAGAGAAGTTCATACAGAGGAAAAAAATGTCAGGGAAAATTATGTCTCTGTATCTACACCTCTATACATAGGGATAGATAGATAAAAAATTCTGTTTTAATTCCTGACTATGAGTACAATCCTTTTGGAGATTTTACTAGTGACTGCTGACAGAGTCAAAACAAATGATGAACAAATTTGGATTTGTGCCTCTGATATGCCAGAGCATGGCATAAAAAACTCCTTTTGTTGTGTGGTTTGTTTGTTTGTGAGTGTTCAGCATGATTTGCAATGTTTTACCTTTCCTATGTGAATTACAGTGTTTATTAAATACAGGCATTTTTGAAAGCCAGTTGTTTTGCTGTTTGCTACGATCTGTTATTAAGGGTATTTCATGGAGTCTATCTAAAGTTTTTTTTTTTTTTTTTTTGAAAGCTTAGCCTCTTCATTTTTCAGTGTTTCGGTATTTCTACCCAGTTAGAGTTAGAAAGGCTCTGGGCACAGTTTGTGCTCTTGTACTGGGTCTGGCTGGGTGCTGGCACAGTATCAGGACTTTCTCTAACCCTCCTGGGGGGTGGACAAAAAGTGAGAAAGAAACATCACCAGAGCAGCTGACCTAAACTAACCAAAGAGATATTCCATAACATATGATGTCATGCTCAGCAATAAAAGGTGGAAGAAGGAGGAAGAGGGGAGGGGTGGGCTTTCGTTGTGAAAACGTCTGTCCTCCTCACGAACACCAGCTATGTGCGTTGAGGCCCTGCTTCAAGGACGTGGTCAGGCATCGCTCCTTTGTGGGAAGTAGAGAATCATTTATTTCCTCTGCACTTCCATATAGCCTTTACTTGTTTTGTTTTTGCTGTTCCCTTTCCCCCTCCCTTTCCCCTTTCCCTTTTTCCCTTTTTCCCTTTAGTTGAATTGTTAATTAATAATACTTCCTTAATATATATATATATTTCCCTTTAATTAAATTATCCTTATCTCAACCCGTGAGTTGTTCTTTCCTTTACTTCTTCCCCTCCTCCTCTGAGGAGGGGGAGTGAGAGAGCGGTTGTGGTGTTCAGCTGCCCAGCACGGTAAAACCACCACAGCTCTTCTGACTTTTTGTCTGTGGAGCAGTCTTCAAAGCACCATGCTGCTGCATGAAGACCTGCTCGCCTCACGTCAATTCTTCATTGTCAGTGCACCTGCCTGGTTCAGTTTAAATAGTTAGGCTTCCACAACTCTCCAAAATTCTGTAGAAGCTGTTGTGGACAGTCTTCAGACCAGTAGCAGCATGGTCCTTCGTTGTGTATACACTATTGTGCACTCACTGGGGTTGCCTGGATTTTGATTTCTCTGCTTGTCCTGATGATTTTCATGAGATAATCCATGGATCAATGTAGTGATAAACCTCAGTGTTTAAGTCAGAGATCAGAATGGAAATCTAGTAATGACGGAACAGAAGAGATATTGCCATGTGGTGTTCAGAAGACATGTGAAGGAGGATGCTTTTTGTCCTAGGTCACTCTATTATTTTTAAAATAAAGTACATTTTGAAGAGAAAGGCTTGGATATTGATCCCATGGGCTTCAGAGCTTAGTGCATAGATAACTCATAAACCTTTGGTTGGAAATGTTTTGCTTTTTTTCCCAGCTTTTCCACCAGTAGCAACTGGACTCACTGTGGCCATACAGAAAACATTTAATCCTTTGGAGATGGTTTGAGACTGGCTAGTGTTTTTTTCTTGTAAACTTGAGGTTAAAAACAGAATGGAAAACAGCTAAACTGCTGAGGCTGATTGGTTAAAGAAAAGAACAAAATCCTTTGATAGCAAACAAGAAAAGACACCTTTCATTTCTTTCAAGTCTGTAATATATAGTTTTCAAATGATGTTTTATAATCCTGTATGAACAGGCTATGCTGCAGAAGGAACCTCTAGTTGTGGTGAATCATAGGGATTCCCTTATGTATTCTGATATGAGGTATCCACAGCATTAGTGCAGGCCAGACAGATTACAGGGAATCTGGGCTTTCTTGTGCAATAACTGAAGTGTAGGTGGCATACACTAAAACATGTGAAAACACTCACTAAAGCAATGGGCAGGTGTGTCTGGGCAGCTGGCCACTGTCTATGTACCTTCACATTCTTCACAACTGTGGAGAGAGCTGTGAACAACAAGAAACTTGCTTTCTCTCCTCCTGATGTTTTTCAGGTACTCATGGCGTTACACTGGCAGCATGGGTAGCAGAAGGATGGTATTCCTGCTCAGCCAGTAGTGTAAGGGGAAATGGGCTTACAGCACTGAAAAGTGAATGCGAAGAGCAGAGTTGTCCATTAAACAGAGCACCTAGCTTGCACCCTGCTGAGAGCAACCTCTTCTTCCATAGTGATGGTTTCTCTAATCAGGAAAAGCTCCCCTGGATAACTGCATGTCCTTGTGGGTGAGTCTGTGAAGTTGGCTGCTGTGCTCTCTGTGGTTCTAATTAGTAAATGAATGTAAAGGAAAACTGGATTTGGACAGAGGAATACCCTGTGGCTACAAAGTAATTTTATTACTACTGAGTAATAATAAAAAATTGGCTTTATTAGTTCAGACTAAAAGTAATACATATCTTTATATATTTTCTCAAACTCATCAGAAGAGTTCATAGTTGCAGACATAACAGACCCTAATGAAGAAAGTGGGGTTAAAAAAGCTTTGAAATGTCAGACTTCACATTGTACTCAGCAGAGATTGACACAAATTTAACATGTTGATAAACATAATTAAGTGTGGTTTTCCCCAACAAGTAGAAAAGGAGTTTTAATAGTTTAAGAGGTCCCTAAAGCTATCTGAACATCCTTGGCTTTTCATTTGATCTGATGATTGGAGAACATAAGAAACTGTAAAGGAAATCCTAACAGCCATTCCCAAGCTTAAGGTCCCCACCCTCCCCACCTTGTGATTTGATCTCAGTATGAATATTACTTGTTTGATCTACTATTTCTTCAGTTTATTATTCAGTGCTTGGACCTCATCTGGGTTTAAAGTATTTGGAAAAAGGCTGCCTACAGATGGTGGGTAATATAATGTGCAACTTCTTATTGTAGCTGGGTTTTTAGAGAGGCAAAACTCAGGATTTAAAAGGATGTGGAAATACCAGAATAGAGCTCCCTTACTGAGAAAATGCCATTGTTAAACATTTATCAATAGACTGTCTTGCACAGAACATTGATGACAGTTCAAGCTGTCCTTAGATGGATTCTTGTCCTCCTGGAGTTACACAGCAATGCACAGCATGACAAGATGTGCTTCAGCTATAAAAACGTTCGTAATGCATAAATATCCTTTTAATGTTTTTGCCCTAAAGTGCATCACAGAGCACAAAAACACATACTTTGTGGAGTGGTAAATTTGTTTTGTAGATGCTGCATCTATTATGGGTTTTGAGCTTGAAATATCACTTTTTTTTTTTTTTTTTTTTTTTTTTTTCTTCCCTTTCTTTTGTAGTATCCCTTGTGTGTAATTAAAAGTAATGACTTCTAATGAGTCCCTGACCTACTTCAACACACTGGAACCAAACTACTGCTCAAATTTGAACAGTTAATATTATACACATTCCTTTGTTGCATCCTCTTCTATGAGGGCAGTGCAGAGGTCACAAAATAAAACGCTCTTCCTGTAACCCATCTGGTTAGACTTTAAGAAAAATATATTCTGGTTGATGGGGATAAAATGGAATGTTATGGAGCTTTAATATCTCCTCATCCCATAACCCAATATTATATAATTATGTGTTTTAATTAGAAGAAATTCTCTATAGAAATTCCATTTGTTCAGAATACCATAGTTGCTGGTCAGTTTGACCACGAGAGGTAACCTCAGAAAAAATCTGCCTCCATAATGTTTCACGTACCAGGCCAACATGTGATGGTTTCAGAAATAATTTTGTTGACCACAAACCATGCTGCACTGATTTGTACCTATGTTCTTTTATCATTAAAACCTCATTGCAGTTCATTGAGGATATATTCTGCTCAGGAATATGTTCTCAGAAGGTAACTGGTAGCAACAGAAGTAACGTGAAGCCAGTGAAAGAATAATATGAAGTAAAAAGTAAAATAATTTACCCATTTCAACTCAGAAACACTTAGGTGTGATGGATCACTTATTCCCCTATATCTGGGGACAAAATAGCAATAGCTGGTTGGATTTTATCACAAAGACCGTATCTTTGCACAAAACTATAAAAACATAAATAAAAACAAACAAACAAGCAAACAAACTGCCTTATCATTAGCTCCTCATCATTGGATGTGTGAATTGAAAGCACACTTGAAAGGAACCACTGTGATATTTAATGCAAACAGAATGACTTGGAATAAATCAAATGGTTTTTAAAAAAATTCTGCGTTCCAAGTTAAATCAGCTAATGGCACCTTTCAGTTTATACTTTTGTTCTTTCCCATTCCAAAGCTCTTAAATTCTACTAAACTCTATCTCTCTTTCCTGTCTTTTTTTTTTTTTTTTTTTTTTTTTTTTTTTGTCTAAATGTATTTTAAATTGTATCCATCTAGGTTAAAAGCGTAACTGTTTTTTGTTGCTTTTTCTCTAGCAGATTAGAACATATATTTTGGGGTAAAACTATTGTAGTTCCTGAACAAGATACCTTAGTGGGCATGTGACGGATACTGTGGTTAACAGATGTCTCTCAAATGTTATCATCCTTAACATAAAGATAGAACATCAAGTGTATGTTTCTAAATAAATATAGTTTATACATACACGGTTATAAATGTAAATGAATATACATATACATCTACTGGGAAAATAACTTGTGTGACAGGTTGCTCCTCCTCATGGTAAAATCCATGGAAAAAGGCTGAATCAGAAAACTTCATATGTTGAAACTTTTTCTCAACATCAGCTCTAGCAGAAGTGATTTGTAGACAGTGAAGCTGGCAAGGCTTCATCCTGCTGTGAGCACACTGTGAGGGGCATCTCATATCTCTGAAGGCATTAATGGGTGTCAAAGTATTTGTTAGTGTTGGTTTGTTCTCAGAATGAAGGAAACTAGGTCTAGTGACAGCATGGGTGACCTGTTCATTTTTTGTCATAGATGGAGAGATGAAGACATTACAGAAGGAAATTGATAATTAGCTGTGCTAATCATCATGTATAGCAAAAATGAGTGGCGTTTTGAGATTCAGCAGAAGACATATAGCTGTATACAGTATTGTTCTAAATTGCATATATAATGGTTGAATTAATCTCCTAGGCTCCCCTTATATCAATGGGAGAAAATGGGCATTTTAAGCATGCATTTTATCTCCTCCTACAGTTAGTAACAAAACAGAACATTTTAAATCTTGTTGGTATAGTGCAAGATGTTATTAAGTCTCATCAAACTCTTTTGAATCTTGAATGTCTACCCTGAGTGAGTTTAGCATTACTGTACTGCAGGCTGACACGTTTTTCTGAAGTAAAAGCAGGCTAAGATGATTCTCTGCCTGATGGCAATTTACAAATGTGACTAATAGCTGAAAGGTAGTGACCTCAGCTCTCATCCAGCAACTGTTCAATATCTAAGCCCCAAGGATTCATTTCACTGCTGTGAGTTTTTTGTACTCACAAAGAACTCTCTCTTGCTGTACAGAAGAGGGAATAAAAATCTGGAAAAGATGGGGCCATTAATGATTAATGATAGATATTTAAAATTCAAAAAAATCACCAAGATAGAAATATGTTTCCACAGTCGAATTTTATTTCAAGCACTTTTACTTCTTTGCAAGATTTATTAGTTGGTGGTAAAATGCCAGTTGATATTGAACAATCACTAACGTAAAATTTATTGACTTCAATTTGTTAGCTACAATTATTTCTATTTTTAATGTGCTATTGCTAATAGTTAAAAAAAATAATAAGAAAAGAAACAGATGACTGCTCAGTGATGAGAGAATGGAAAAGGGAAATAAAATGCTAGTTGATATGTTAAAGTTAGTAGTGGTAGGACTGAGTGGGTAGTGAAACTGAAGATGAGAGTGATTTAAGCCCATTATGCTGCATGACTGTATAGCATGGTTACTGCTGTGAGTGTAACTCATAATCAGTAATGTTCAAAATTATTGGTGATTCCGATCTCAGGTCTTTTTTCGTATGAGCTTATCTCATTTCACTGTCTGCTACTCTACTCCCAAATCATGCTTTCAGCTGAAAGGCTGTATAAAGGAAGATGGCATTTGAAGTGACCAGCTGATACTTTACATTGACAAATGTAGCATGCAAATGGTTTTGAGAGTTCAATAAAAAGATTCCTCTGAACTTCTGTACAAAAATTGGACAGAATATCATAGAGGAGAAGGCTTACTAGGAGCTGCCTTCTGTGATTTACTGCTTACTTTACTTGAAAGGCAGACCTTAATCACTTAGTTTTCTCTAGTGTTCCTAGTACAACACCTTTATTTGGATTCCTGCATTGGACTCACCAAATAGATACAGAGTAATCCTCCCCTATAAGTAGTCCTGGAAATGGGAGTGGTAGATGTCTTTTATTTTCAGTATATGGGAGACTGGATGTGGTTCACCATTTGGCTGAAATAAATGAAACATAATGTTAGCTGCTTTGGCTCTTCTGAAGTTGTCTGCACCTGCTCCATCAGGGAGTAGAAGTCCGTTCTGTAGTAATGCTTGGTAGATATCTCATAGATTTGTTCCCTCTTTGAAATGCTGCCACAATCACAGTTTTTGGAGAGTTATTTCTGAATATAACTGCTCCATCTTCTTTGATCTTCTTTTCCCAGAGATTTAAAATCAGCTTGGGGATATGTACAGAAAAATCCAGGGAAAACCAGAGACTGTACTTGACTGCCGTCAGGTTTTGGTTTGAATCTATGTTGAAGGCTTAGCCTATCTACTTGCTTACAAGCAATTGTTTTATTGTTTTGTCTCCCCGCCCCCCCCCCGCGCCCCCCCGCAGTGTAAAACAAACAAACAAAGAAACAATCAAAAACCATACAGAATAATTTTCTGATGCTAGTGACTGTGGTTAATAGAGAGAATGAGATGAAGCCATTACTGACTTAAAGGACTAAGGGAATGCTAGTAGTTTAAATTGTAGCTCAGTATGCTCCAGGATTAAGACCACTCCATACTAAAACTGGGTATTATTTCAAATCCAAACACTGTTGTTAGTTTCACTCTATAAACATCTGCCTTCAAATAGCATTAGGTTTTTCAATAGATCAGCTCAAGCTTAAAAATAACAAAATAAAAAATAAGGCTCCTATGAATTTATCTGCATAATAATTTCAAAGCGTTCCAGACTATCACCCACCAGAAGTAGAAAGTTTATCAGCAGATTAGGTTAATGGGGGGCAGTGGCCAAACCACAGGATAGGAAAGAATATGACAAAAAATAGTATCAATGAACATTCAAACATAAGTGCTTTTAGCAATTGTCAGTGAATGTGACAGCTGTTGTGTGAGAACTGATGCGAATGTAGTTAGATAATCCATTGTTTTTTCTTTTTTTTTCTTTTCCCTCAAAGAAAAGATGTGCTCTGGACAATACTATATAGCACTTAAATACAAATCAAATGTTCAGTGTATTGTATTTAATTTTGAAAATTTAGACTTAGAAATCTAGAATGAAAAATGTAGGAGCAAAAGACACTTCACAGGTCTCTTTCAAAAATGCATATTTACATCTCAAGGGGCCAATAGAACTTCAAGCATAAATACTTAGTGTATTTAGGGAGTTTTAAAAACACATATTACTGAATTGATAGAGCATAACTGTTCTCTTGCTTAGGCAGCATTATGCTCTATCTCATAAAATGTACTTGGGGACATGTAAAATGGTTTATTAAACTTGCAGTCCATAACTAAGGTTGTTACATTTTAATGTATATATTTTTTGTTCATGGATTATTGAACCACTAAATACCAACAATTTGTCTTCGTGCTAAACAATGTCTGTGAACATTGTTCTGAGTCTTTTCAAGTAACTGTGTTACTCTTGAACATGTCACAATCCTCAACTTTTAAAACTATTTTTCAGTGCTCCCCTATGTATGAATGTGGTGCATTTAAAAGCAGGAAATGAAGGAAGTGTCTGTTTACTTTTGCACAAAATGCTTTTGTGGAGAGAAATCCATGAGGTATTTCTTAGTGGGAGATCTGCAGATCTGGGAAAAAAAAAAAAAAATACTTGAATGTAAAGTGCTGTCTATAGTCATGAAGGATGTATGCGAAAATATGAAGTCTTACACAAAATAAGAAGGCTAGCTAAATATCCCATTTCATGAACCATTTTTCTTGAAATTTAGCTAAAGCTTGCTGTTTAGACAATGTTCCTCCCTGTTTTTACATGGCATATGTTTCTTGCATGTGGGTAATAAGTTAGCAGAAGTAAAACTGTGGCTGCTTAAGGTGGGCCCAATTTCAGGGCCCATTTCAGGGGTATTTGGTTTGGACCGTATTTACCTTCCCTTCTCTTTCACTGTTTTTAGAAATAACTCTAGGGAAGAAGCTGAATGGCAGGGAGCTGAAAAGTAGGAAAGTAGCTTCTCTTTGCCTTTTCTATGGCCCCAAATCAGTGACACTCATCATCTCTACTGATCTGAATCTTCTCATTGCTAAGTTGTTCCAACACGTATCTAGGATTTGCTATTAATCTAATGCCGAGGAAGAGGAACTGAGAAAGTTAATGGATATGTAGTGCTGTGGTCTTGACTTCAAGGTTTTCAATGACAAAATATCTGTCTAAAAGAGCTTCTACTAGTGTTGATTTTATGAATGTTATTGCTGAAAATACTTTCAGCAATGCAGCAACATCAGCATTTTTGTGAAATGGCACACTGAGATGCAAAATGCCACACAATGGTTCTTTCTTTTTTTTTTTTTTTTCTTTTTCCACCTGGAAAAAGACAACTCTTTTAAAAAGTAATAGAGTAAATTTTGAAAAGGAACGATATGTGCTCTAAATGCACATAATTGTATTGTTACAGGCCAGAATCTCTTCTCTGTAAAGAGGTAAAGATGTTTCAAATCTTTTCTGAAAGAAAGGGAATTTATACAAGACAAGTTCTGTAAGGAGATTATTTTATCTTTTATTTTTTCTTGGTGTGCCTTTGCTGTGTTAGGAATACTCATTCCATGAAATATAACCTTTAACTTACTTTTTCTGTGATCCTCCCTCTCCTTTATCGTGTTCTCTCTGGTTTTTATTATTCCAGCATTTCAAATTATTTATTCTAAGGCTTGTCCATGAGTAGAAAATTTCCTAAAGAAGAGTATAGCCAAGATACATAAGAGTTTATTTCTTTGTGTTTCTGACTGGGAAATGATTTTGCCATCCCTTAGGCTATAAACTATTTTATTAAGCTGTAAGAGCCCATGTTGTCTTTAAAGGCAGGGGTAGTGACCAGACTCTGAATAGCATACATATGCCTTAAATCTTTTTTTTTTTTTTTTTTTTTTTTTTTTTTAACTTTATTTTGTTTTATTTTGCTTTAATGAGGAAACAGTTTTTGGCATGTGAAGGTTCCACTGAAACCTTCTGCTTTAGCCTTTAATGTGACTTTGGGCATTTACCAGATCACCTGTTATCTGGAACTGCTAAATCTGGTTCTCAAAAGAATCACTTTAAGAACTCTTGAAATTGATTCCTTGAAGAATATTTTATATTTTGTAGAATGTGAACTAAGCACCTGCTATTAACATAGATTATAAATTCAACAATATATTTGAGGTATGTTTCATTTCAGGACAGTATTTCATCACTTTCATCACTGTAAATAAGAAAAACTTTCCCATTTTAAATTAATGTAAATGTTAATTAAACTTTCTTGCACCAAAATACTCTTCAGCATACTTTAATACTGCCTGTGGACAACTTCTTCTGGATCTTGTCAAAACACTTATTTAAGATAATAAGTAATAGGAAGTCACCCCAGATTATTTTAAATGAAAATACTAACTTATTTTTAGAGTCTATTTCAGTTAGTTAGTGGCTATTTTTTGTTTTCACAAAGAAGGCTGAGGTGGAGGGCTACAAATCTTTCTTGCAACCTCTGTATGTAGTGAAGCCAGATAATTTTTTTTTTTTCTTTTTCCCTGTGAGATAGCTTTTGGTACTATACGGTATAACTGTATAGTTTCCATATTGTTAAATCATGCACCATATTCAAACTGGGAAATGAAAAATCAATGGGAGAGAAAGCCTGAAAAGTAGAAGGGAAATGAGGAAACACATACAGGTATATACGTATACAAAACAAGGAAATGGAAATAATATACTTATTACTAATCAAATTTAATTGTAGCATTTTTAAGAATCACAGTCTTAAAAACTGAGAGCTTCTTACCATCTGTAGTAATAGTAAACATTCCTCCTTTATAGAAATCCATTCCTATCACAGCCAGGATCACAAAAGAAGTTGTTACACTTATATGTCAACAATTGTGACATCTGGAGAAAAGTAGAATGCATTATTTCTTAGTGAGCGTGTTATATGATAAGACTTGACTGACATTATACAAAATTTTAGATGTGTTCTGATCAGTTTATTTAATTAAAACAAGATATTAAGTTCTGCACGGTGCATGTAGACAATTATAAGCCTTTCAAGCATGAAAGTATATAGAGGTGAGTGATATTAGACTGGTTTGAATTACTTGTCATTTTATTTTCAGATACCTCAAATCAGCTATGCATCTACAGCTCCAGAACTGAGCGATAACACCAGGTATGACTTCTTCTCCCGAGTGGTCCCACCTGACTCCTACCAAGCGCAGGCCATGGTTGACATTGTGACGGCTCTTGGGTGGAACTATGTTTCGACGCTGGCTTCAGAAGGAAACTATGGAGAGAGTGGTGTAGAGGCATTCACCCAGATTTCCAGGGAAATTGGTAAGTGTATGTTTGTCAGGATTTGTATTAGTAGATGGCAAGTATCAAATTATTGCTGAAGTTTGCCAGGGTCTATGCAGAATGATCAGAACGCCTGCAGGCAGGCGACCTGGACTCAAGTGGAGGGGTTTGATTTTGATGATTTTGCTGCTTGTGGGTCTGCCGATGTGACAGTTCTGGCACTAATTTAAGAAAAGTTCAAGAGAGGTAAAAAAAAAAAAAAAGTAATTGCCTCATGCCCTTTTTGGAAAAGGGAAGCTCCTTGACAGACTTAGTAAATATGTTAAGTCTCAGTGTAGTCACGTAAGGTTGAGATTTATACAAAGAAACTGTTACTGGGGAAAAAAAAAAAAAAAACACACCAAATACATTATACTCAGATCTGAGGAGATGTGATTGTTAGCTTAGGAAAATCATAATCCAATAATATCTTATTTTCCTTGTTCCGGAATGTATAAATCCAGAGTTTTTAGTTTTGATGAATTTGAAAAACAACAAACCTATGGAGTAAAAACACATATTCTCATTGTTTTTCCTCCAGGATTAAATGTGCTATATAAATATAGGCATTATTTTGAGAATTATTTTTAATTTCCTTTGAT
>CM021765.1:21686149-21705310 GCA_011076525.1 Nettapus auritus
ATATATTTTTTCAGAAAAGAAAGATATTATATATATATATATATATAAATAAATGCAAGAAGCCTTCCTGTCCTTCCTGAGAAAGCCTGCGATTATTTACTGGGTTTGATTTTCAGGGCATGTACATATGAACTCTCTTTCAAGTCAGTATGGGTGAGAAAACATCTTCCATTTCAGTCATACAGATAACATCTCAATTGTATGGAAAGGTGCATGTGCATCTCAGGTACTTATGCTTGAACCATAAAATGTACTGATTACTCACAGCAACTTGGCAGTAAGACAAAAATGTAGCAATTCATGCCATTTAGGGAACTTGTGTGTATGACATGCTACATTAGTTAACTAATAAGTATTCTATCTTCTAATCAAGGCTGTCATGGGTGAGCCTAGGCAAACTACACTGCAATGGTTTGATTTGGGGTTGGCGAAGGAATGGATAATTCTTCCAAAGTTTGTATCTAATATGCAATGTTTATCTGTTATTTCAAATACTGCAGTGATTAGATTGGTTGTCCCAGAAATTCAAAATAGTTCATTGGCTGAAAATGACTTTTTATTGAAAATATCTGCAGCCCATCTAATTCTGCTGATTTCTGAAAGTAGATGAAATAAAGTACTCAGGACTATTCTGTTGTTTCTCATTTCCACAGGTTTGAGAGTTTTTCAGATTTATTCAATGACAACTGATTTCACTATAATCACAATGACTTGAGACCTATTTAGAAAACTGTATTCAGAGAGTAATTATCAATGGGTTCTGTTTAAAAGGAAGAATGTGTTGTGTGTTTTTTTTGGCAGGGGTTTGTGCTGAATCAGGTATCAGCCAATATTTTCATGTTTAGTCCAGATGGACTTGGAATGAAGGATATGCTTGTAAAATCTGGAAGTGACTTCAAACAGGGAAGGACTGGTTAGAAAATGCTATCTCAAAAACATGGTCTGAGGATGATAGGAAATTATAACCTCCTTATATTTCTTGTGTCATATTGCAGACAGGAGTACCATCTTTAAAGTAATTTGAGTAATTCTCTAATTTGCCCAACAGTTGTGAAACCTCAGTTTGAGGCCCTCACTTCACAAAGGCCCCCACAGATTTTGGCCCTCACTTCACAAAGGGTGAGAAAGTCTACAAGTGAGGAGAAAGTCACAAATCTTGAAAATATGGTCTGTGCAAGACCACAACTGAGCAAGGTGGTTCTTGAGCCTGAAGAAGAGTTGATTAAGAAGGGAAGATGATGAAAGTAATGTTTTCAAACAGACAAATGACTTTTACAGAAAGGTAGAGGACCGCACATTCATCCAAAGTCGGTGTATCTGAACAGAAATAATATAATTTTTCTCCAGCATGGTTCAGTGTAGATTTGAAGAAAACCCCTTTCAATGTTTAAGATATTAAAGCATTAGACCAGAGGGCATGGGGATGTTTTGGAACCACTATTGCTGAGAAGCTGAGAGAATGCATTAGATGAACATCTGCCCCAAGATTATATAAGTGTACTTAGCTCTTCCTTGGGGCTGGGAGGTGGATTGGATAATATTTAATGTCCCTTCCAGTCTAATTCTATTATTCACTGTCCTCAGACTTTTCACCTGAACCATAGTGTTGGAAACTCTTTTAAAATGGAAAGTTCAAATAGCCTCTAATTATAAGGCCTGAGATTATAAAGTCTTGGTAGGTTTATAAAAATCATCACATAGTATGAGACTGTACACAAAACAGGAAAACATATTAATAAAAAGTGTGTGAGGAGTACCTAATGAGGACGTTGCTCTCCTTGTGCTGCTGACATAAAAATACATAGGACAGCTCCTTTCTGAATCCTTTACATACTTTTTAAGATAAGTGACCAACTGGAAGCAAAATGAATGTGGAGGTAAGCATAATAGAAAGCCATAAATTTGAGGAAGGGAAATGGAATAAATTGATATATTCATTTCTGAAAAAAAAATATAAAATTAGTGCCTTAGAGGATGTGTGAGATAGCAGTTTTGAAACAATGGTTATGGAACCATGCATCGTTTCTTTTATCTTTTCATTATTATTATTATTTTTTTTTTAATAAAGTTTTCTCCAGTCAGTTAAGAGGGAAGGATAGGTAAGGTTTTTAAATATTTTAAAATAGAAGATAATTTCATGTACTTTAATTGTAAGTACTTATTTGTCATGATCTCTCTTTGCCTCTAACATCCAGTTTTATTGGTCCTTTGTTCAACTTCTATTTCTTGATCAGTAACAGAAGCAAAATGGAACAGGCTCACAAATGATATGTGGAATACTGAAAAGGTCGAAGTGGTGCCACCATGACATGTCACAGAATATATTACATATCAAAATCTACTCTCATTTTAATTACAAAGATCCTGTCTGGGACAAAGGATAGCTGGAAATTAAATACATTACATGACAATGACTGTAAAAATAATAGGGAATGATATTTATTCCAACTTGCTTTTCCATGTATTATTGTTTGAATACAGTGATTAAATTTTTACTCCCACAAGAAAGCTAACCAATGATATTACTGTAATCATTTTGGCATCAGGATCAAATCATTTTGGTACACTTGCCAAAGGAGTGAATTGATACCAAATGGTAATGCTTAAGAGTTTAAGCATTAAACTGAGAAAAACTAACTCATTGGGAGAAGCTAAACAGAGGAAAATAAGGAAGCACATTTTACCAAGTTCTCATTAAACTTTCAGGCTTAATACTGTTCCTGTATTTACATTGCTGTAAATTATGTTTGGCAAAATAGATGTTGTTAAATCTCTAAACAGACTTTCTTTTAATGGTTCCCCCTGACATTAGATACCAAATGAATTTACCATCAGAGATAAAATCATAGCAGCTTTTTCACTTTTTAAGAGAAAACAAAAACATTTGGTTCAGAAAAATATGATTGGGGTCAGAATACTTGCTCATTTAGTGCAATGTTTGTACTGAAAAACTGGGGAAATCCATGAATCGCATATGAAATGCTACATGAGATTTTACCCCTATTAATGGTCAATGAAAAATTGACACAAATGTTGCTAGGTATTTGCAGTGAAACGCTTATGAAACAGTATTGGAAAGGAGGTAAAAATGAAAATGTCAGTGAACTGTAGCTGATCACTAAGAAAAGGCTAGAAAAATTAGCATTGTTTACCTTTTTTGTCTTGTATGTCCATATTGCACATCTTGCCAGAGGTATATATTTAAAAATAATAATAATAATAAAAAATTAAAAAAAAAGGAAAGAGAATTATGGACGAGATCTTTGGCTGAGGTAAAATGACATGGTTTTGTTGCAGGTTTACCCCAGATGAAAACCATATACTTCATAGCAAAATGTACTCTTGATTGCTTGCATTTAGGATTTTGTACCTATTCCCTTTATCCTGATATACTGAAGATAATTTTTTTTCTGAGAGGGGCAACAGCTTGTGGCTCGTCATAATATTTTACCATTACCATCACACTGATAACTCTATACTTAATGAATACATATGCTGAATTAATTCTACACTAACTTTATTTAAATTGCTTCAGATTTCAGCATAGCTAGTTGTATGTTATTTACATGGAGAATGGTCTGTGAAAACATTTGTCTTCGACATAGTTCTTGGGTCACCTTGTCTCTTGTCACTTTTTTGAGCGTCTACAGTAGTGAGCTGTATCTCTGCATTTGATTACTTCAAAACTTTAATATCTTTTGTACTTATAAGGCATTCACGGGATAAACTGAAAGTTTAATGGGAAGTGTGGAGGGAGGGATAAACCTCTAGAGTGTATAACCTTTCCTCTCCACTGAGATGATTCATTGATAATTTAGAAATAAATAAGATTGATTGCTATTTAGATTAATTCACATATCCAACAGTAATCTATTTTATATCTTTGATATCAAGTGAAAGCTTTTTATATCTTGTTAGGTAAGCTGATTAATAGACATGTTTCCCCCTGCCTTCCTCCTCCTCCCCCCCCCCCCAAAGATGTTATTTAATAGAAGATTAAGAAGTCTTGCAGCATGAAGACTAAAGAAATGCAATATATAATGTTTAACTTCCCCCCCCCCCCCCCGGCTCCCCAGAGATATTTGCACTTTAGAGACTGGATTCAAGCTTAACACATTAATTTTCACAACTAATAATATTCTAACATATCCTCACAAAGGGGAAATATTGTAATTTAATTCAATTTTGTTTTATATTTATGCAGCTGAACTTTATTGATAACACTGTATTTCAAGTTGCAAGCTGTAATTAATAATAACACTATATAATTGGCTACAGGAAGTTCAAAGTAATGTTTGAAAAAATATGAAATCAGATGGTAGGTGTATTAATATTGCAAAAGCCTGAAAGTGATTCCAGCAGCTTTTAATATTTGTACCATTTAGTTAGTACCTGATAAAGAACAGTGTAATTCTAAGGGATTTGCAATGAAGGACCATTTTAATTTCTCTCAGAGGTGCTAATCATTATGGTATTCTTCAGCTTTAATTATATGTTTTTTTTTTTTTTTTTTTTTCTCTGTAATTTAAAGCAGCATCTCAGAACAGTAAGCACACAGTGTCACTTTCCTGGTATTCTCTGACCCTCCTGTGACTGTTGGAAGAGGGGCTTCTTTATCTTTAATAGCTCTTGAGGACTTTAATCTTCAGTGAATTAGTTGAGGCACTTTTTAAAGCTGTTGTGAAAAGCTCACTAGCTACAGAGGAGATGAAAAAAAAATAAAAAAAAAATAGTCAGAAAGCTTCTGTAGATCTGGGTTTTGTGCCTGCCCTAAAGAGTATGTACTCTCCAGTGGACTGTGCTGACAAGAGTTGCATAGCCATCCTTACCACCTTAACTGGTGTGGCACTGATTCTCCCGTGATCTTGAAAGAGTTTATTCCATTCAGATTTCTTAATCTTGTGGCAAATTAAGGCAATTATATCCCTCAAATGGATATTTTTAAGCAACTATGCCAAGGGAAAAAAAAAAAAAAAAAAAAAAAAAAAAAGTCCTCTAAGTAATTTACAGACAGTATAATTTGTTCACAGATTATCTAAGCATGGTGGTATTTAAAACCACCATTACACTTCAATACTTTTGGAGTGAATGGAGTAGTTATGAGACCTGGCAGAAATAGTCTCAAGGGGACTTTAATTTGGAGCTGGGGGTAGATGCTATCTCTGTGCCGAAAGGGATAAGCTGGTATGCTAAAAACTTCCTCTTGTTCCTCTACTGGAAAAAATTACTTATATTCCACAGGAGGCCATTTGCAATTTGATTCTGGAAAGCAGTCCTGTGCAAGAAGCAGGGACTTCTTTATGTGAAAGAGGTCAGTAAATACCTCCCTGGACTCACTGGGTTTAGCAAAGGATTCAGTGCACAGGAAGATCATCTCTGAGGTTGCTGACAAAGCTTCAAGTAGGAAGACCTCATGTTTCCCACCTGGTTTTCCCACCTGAATCCCACCTGATTCAATCTCTTCTGAGTCTGAAGCTGATTTCATTTTGCTTAGAACAGTCAGCCCTTGGAGAGTGGAGACAAATAAGCTCCTCAGAGCAGGGAAAGTACGTTTTCTCAGTGATGTCTACTATAGAATTTACTGAGAATTTAGAAGACTGTTAATTGAATGTTAAAAGCTCATTATAATATGGAAGAACTCTGAACCATAATGTGTATACACTCATATTTCACTCTACTCCTGTAAGTACTGTAGAAAGCATTGAACTATCTGACCTCTTTTTATTTTTGCTTCACTTAAACACCATACTTCATTTAAATATCAGATATTTGCATTGGTTGTAAGCACAACTGCAAAGAATATTAAAAATATCCCACAAAAAAAAAAATATGTCTCAGCAGTGTTTTCAGTGCAATGGCTTATTTGTAGAACCTTTTACTTAGTCATGTTATCTAGCTCAAGATTTTTACATGTAAAAATACAAACAAATACAAATACAAATAAAATTATACATGTATTGATGTTAATTTTAAGCAATCTAACTAGATTAAAAGCATACTTTTGTTGTGATACGGTGTATGGTGCTCAAAGTGAATGTGCTTTTTATTTATTTATTTATTTTTTCCAATACATTGTTCTTTTCAGCAGTCTTTCAGAATTACAAATTTCAGTGACTATAAACAAGTCAATAGTTTAAAAAAGGAAACAATTTCAAACAAGATGTAAGGTATAGTTTTTAATTTTAGGTGTGAATAAGCATTAAAAATACTAGGGCATACTGATTTATTTCTTTGGGGTTTAAATCAATAAGAAAAATCTCTCTAAAAAGGAGTTCAATACAAGATATTGAGCCAAATCTAGAAATCACTGCTCCAGTTGTAGACTATGCTATGCCTGAGATCAGATTTCTATGGTTATTATAAGGGCACTTTCCCGACGTATGAGGTGTTATTAAACATTCTGAAATTAAAGGTAGGATATATATATAGGTGTCAATGTACCACTAGATCTTGCAATGACTGAAATGAAATTTCTCACATGCCGTTTTGGTTATTAGTGTGTGTTACTATTGAGCCTGGAGCTTCACTTAGATTCTGCAACTCTCTTTTTGCTAGAAAGGGTTCCAGAGCAAATAATTCACACATAATAACAAAGCTCCTGTGAAAGCAAACTTAAGAAATGTGTGAATCAAAATATAGCCATTCTATTTTTTTATGACCAGATTTCACACATGCCCATTAACAGGAACCAGTTTTTAACAGAGTTAATCCCAGCAGATATTATTGTTGCAAGTGAAAGTACTTGTAAAGAGGACACTAGAAGGTAGAGCATGAAGGACATGCAATATGATTTGTAGTCTGAATAAACATGTTTGTTTTTGCATTATGATTTTGCTGTAGTGCAAGACAGAGGGCAGCTGTGGGAAATACTTTGATAGTTTATTTTCCATGGTAATTGTTCTTAACCTGTAAAGGACATTTTGTCAATAGCAAGTCGTGGATGCTTCACAGATTCTGTGCTGAGAGTGAGATTGTTTTTTCTTCTTTATCAGGAACTAAGAGCTCCTTTGTCCTGTATTTTCTTATAAACTTCTGTTATTGTCTCTTCAGCAGAAAGCTTGCTTTCAAACAGCATTCAGTATGACGCCATCTGTACTATAGTGGTGTGAATAATTTGTGTCGAGTCCAGTTTGAATCAGAGAACAAATCTACAGGCCATGACAGGTCCTGTCAAGTGAACTTTGCCAAGATAACATTTAATAGCTTTTCTTTCCTAGGATTTGGTGAGGAACACCTATTCTGCCCTTGTGAGGCCCCACTTGGAGTGCTGCATCCAAGCATAGGGGCCCCCAGCAAAACAAGGTTGTGGATCTGTTAAAGCAGGTCCAGAGGACAGCTACAAAGATGATCAGAGGGCTGGAGCACCTGTCCTATGAAAAAAGGCTGAGAGAGCTGGGAATGTTGAGCCTGAAGAAGAGAAGGCTCCAGGGAGACATCACTGCAGCTTTTCAATACATAAAGGGGGCTTATAAAAAAAGAGAGCAGTAAGTGGGCTGTTGGGCTGTATTTACGCATTCTATTTTGTCAGCACATTAAAAGGTTCCCAGAATTTGAACTGTAATCTTTGTTGTGCTGCGCTGATTTTTAGTCAATAGTGTCATTCAGGTTAAGAAGTTGCATCTGGTAAAGAGAATTTCCTGTCACTTGAGTTTGCTCAGAAAACTGTATTTTCTGTCTTTGTCTTTCTGGTCGGAATGCCTTTCTGCCTTCAAATGTTTTCTAGTAGTTTAAAACATTAGTGTTTTTGCAGCTTTGCTTTCTACTTCAAGAAATGTCTCTGAAATACGACGTGAGAAATGTCTCATGATTGAATGCTAGCAAGATTTTCATGATCAGTGCTTTCATGTTCCATTTTAGGTTCTTCAGTACAGGAAGGACGTTGAGGCCCTAGAACGTGTCCAGAGAAGGGCTTTGAAGCTGGTGAAGGGCCTGGAACACAAATTCTTTGAGGAGAGGCTAAGGGAATTGGGGATGTTTAGTCTGGAGAAGAGGAGGCTCAAGGGAGACCTTATTGCTCTCTACAACTACCTGAAAGGAAGTTGTGGGAAGCTGGGAATTGGCCTCTTCTCACAGATAACTAGTGACAGGTCTAAAGGGAGTGGCCTCAAGTTGCACCAGGGGAGGTTCACGTTGGAAATGAGGAGACATTTTTTCTCAGAAAGAGCAATCAGGCATTGGGACGGGTTGCCCAGGGAAGTGGTGGTGTCACTGTCCCTGGAGGTGTTCAAGGGAAGGTTGGACATGGTGCTTAGGGACATGGTTTAGTGGGTGACATTGGTAGTAGCGTGATGGTTGGACAAGATGATCTTTGAGGTCTTTTCCAACCTCAATGGTTCAATGATTTTATGACTTATGCCTGCAGTTTAAACAAAGAAGCACTGGAACAGTTGGACTAAGTCTTGCACTGCAGACTTAGACCACTTGTCTCTAGTGGTGGCCTCAGTTATATGGAAGACAAAGATACCAAAATCTTACTTGGCATTCAATGGTAGAATTACCTATCCAAACAGTGTAACCCTATGTTTTTAGAGGTTGATACTTAGATTTCCCAAAGAATGAAAATTTATATCCATTATTATTTCTTTGTCTTATCATTTTAACCTTACTTCTTGAATCTCCTCTTATTTTGATAGTAGGAGTGGTACACAGGGGAATCCAGTTAACCTCCTCAGTAATGTGCCTTCCTACTTATCTTAACTCTTGAGTTGGAATATATGAAATAATTGCAGCTTAATAGTTTTTGTTGACAGTTTCTGGATTCCTTACTTCATTTATGTCTCTGTTAAGCTGTGTAGCTGTGACTGAACACTCCAAATGAAGCCTTGCTGTTGATTTATGTAGTGTCATTGTAATCTCATTTTTATTCTCAACCCAATTCTTTATATATCCTGACAAACAGTAAGCTTTTTCTGTTGGCTGCTGGGTATCAAGAAAATTATTTCCAAAAGCTATCTGTTCTGACACTCAAGGTTTATTAACAAATGGCTACAGCTGATTTAAAACTCATTGATGTGTGAACAATTCCAGGTATTCCTGCCAGTGTATACTTCCTTGAATTTGTCAATAGTCAATATTTTTGATGATATACTTGTTTATTGAGCTTTGAGACTACTCTCTCTCCTCTCTCTGCTCTTGATTATTTTAAATACCATACAATTTTACCCATTTCTCTACTCAATAATTAAGCCCTCTTTTATTTTTATTTTTTTTTTAAGAGCATTGTATTGGCACAAGCCATAGCAGGCAGTTCTAGTGCATGTCTGTTAGCCTTTAACGATGAGTTGATTCTTTTTACTCATTTTTTACTCATTGCTTTGGTCCTTAGGTGTTTTTCCTTCCACTTGTCCTCAATTTCTGCCTATTACTTCCAATTTTGTGAAATATTTCTTTTGAAGACTCTATCATGAACTTTAGTATTCCATATGCAAGACTGATATATCTGTTTTGGTAGTAACTACTGTTACATTCTATGTAAGTGCTAACAATTACAGAATGCAGAGAGATTTGAACTTATCTTACACATTTATCTATTGTGCTTATATGGTCCTCATTAATACATTTATTCTTTGAGGTAGTCTAAACTCATACATTGTCCATGTAGGACCATATTTTCTGTTCCTGAACCAATAACTGCTATACAAGACCCTTAAGCTTTGCTCATCTGCATGATATAGAAGAGTTGGATGTTATAAAGATGGCAATGTTCAAAGATTGTAAGATAAGAATGTCTGATAGGAAAAGTCAAAGGAACTTCCTGTTTCATTTACTTTCTTGTGTTGAAGAGTGACGGGCCATATTGTTCTTTGAATCATAGTAAGCACACGTTCGCTGTTAAACTTGAAGTGGTGTAGTTTAGCAGTAGCTCTCTCCTGGATGTTTGCAGGAGCCTGCATAGGTTCAGAATAGGCTAACCCATTTAGTCAGTTACAAACCATTCCATCAATTCTGTTACTAAATGAACTGCCCACAAAGCTCCAAATAATTCTGTTCAAAGAATAGAATATTTCAAAGAATTACAATTACTTATTCCAGGAAAACAAACAAACAAACAAACAAACAAAAAACAGGCATATGTGTATGCTTCACTAATAGTTGGAAAGATTCCTACATCACTGATTTTTTTTTTTTCTTTTAGAAATGCATGATTTTTATGCAAATTACAAGCTGTGATGCCACCACTAAAAATTGAGATGGTAGCAATATGCATATTGTAAAACTTTACTGATTAGCAAAGAGATATTTTTTTTTCCTTTTACTTGAAAAAAAGTACAAGTTTAGTGTCTTTAGTCTAAATCTTGCTCTCTCAAGGACTTTCTGTGATGAAAATAGTATTGCTTGTTCCTCTACCTTTTAGCATTTCTTCAATATAGAATGATTGGTATTTTTTTCATCACTTTTTAGAAGAGACTGAAATGAAACTAATTATTTGAATTGTTGATATTCTAACAAAGTCTCTTTCTTTAACACTGTTAATTAAAGCATGATATTTTGACTAGACACTTAATCAAGAGAATGAATTACAAAACAATACCCTTGAGTAGCAGAGGTGTCATGCAGATAAATCCCTGTGTGCTGCTGTTGCCGTATGCTTTCAGAAAACTTCCTGCCATGTACATACCGAGTATACTGTTCAGACCTGAAGCATACCCTTCAGATGCCATTCAGATACCAACCTAGCTCCTTAGATTTCTTACCAAAATGCTGTGATTGGCCATAGGAGGAAGAACAAAAGTTCAAAAACCTTGGAAAACAAAGAAAATTCAGTTGTTCATTACCAAATCCAGATCTGAGGCCACTGAAGTGCATGCACTTATGGATGGAATTTGCAAATGTTTAAAGAGGGGGTGAGCATATTAAAAACAAAACAAAAAACATATATAAAACAAACAAACAACAACAACAACAAAACCAAAACCATTCGAAGATCTTAATGATTCCTGCAAAAATTTATTTCAATAATTTACAGAATGTCATTAATCCTGTGAATGGAAATGTTTTCTAAATTAAATCCTGTGAATGGAAATGTTTTCTAAATTATTTTATTATATCTACATTATTTTTTATATGAAATTATTTATTTTTGTAAGCATTCCAACATTAGTCTTGGTTTCCTTTCCCTTATTTTGAGGAGCTATTTGTATTTCTCTTTTTGCACAGTCCACTCTCTTTAAAACAACATGCACATTCCAGAACATCAAAGTCTATAACCTTTGAGAGAATTGCATCTTATTAGGCTTCACCAGTGATACCTGGGATACAGAAAAACCCATACTAGCACCTTTCCTAGAAAGCCCTCAGATGAGACAGAATGACATTGTACGGTCCCAGGAAATAAAAACCCTTCATCTTATTAAAGTTTAAGCTGAAGATTGACATGAGTACTATGAAAGTTTTGACATATAGAATGAGAGTTCATATAATTCAGCAGAGTTTGTTCACATTTTCAGGGCCAACCCTCTTGCATAAAGTGGCTTTAGAATTTCCCAAAAATAACTGGTATAAAGCACAAATCCATAAACCAGAGTCCCTCTTCCCTAATATGTTTGGAAACTAACCAAAAGAGGGCAGTGCTTTAATGTACGCTTTAATGGGTATATTGTATTGTATTTTGCTATAATATTGGATTTGCTGTGAAATTCATTACAACATTTGCTAAGTCCAGTAAATTGAGTGATGTGATTATAAGTATTTTACCCAACATGTTAATGCACTTAATGAAGTGCAGATAATCGCACAGCTCAATTTATAAGAATTGTCAAACCTCATAATTGCTTCCATTATATTGTAGTATTTTATGGATTACATCTTTTCAGAGCTTATTCAGGAAGTAGAAATATTATTTAATTTCAGTTAAATTATTTTAATTGGTTCATGTTATTTATTTTTTTTTCCAGAATCATTTGTTATGGAAAGTATAATATCCCTTTCACAGAACTGAGGAGATGAAGCCAACCTGGTGCATGCTGTTCTTGTTTTCTCTAATCTTAATATAGGACAGCATATGTAGCATTTCTTTCCAGTTATCAAACTCCCTCATATGTGCATAAAAAATAAGTTAAACTGTCCCTAGCTTCAATTTGCATGTAAAACTGGTGTCAGGAATGGATGAAACTGTTAAACATATAGGGGCTGGACCTGGATCAGGAACAAGGTTTTCATGGGGGTGTCAGGTGAGAATGCTGTCATTTTTCTGCAAATAAATTAAGGAAGGGCTTAAGAGAAATAAGGTAAGGATTGTTTGAATATATATATATATATATATTTGACAAAATACGCAAGATTGCAAGGGATCACAACCGAAGTGACAAATTAAGCTGTTATTAAGTAGGACCCTGAAGAAGCTAGTAGAAAAAAAATCCATTGAATGAAATCTAATTCTTCAGCAGTTTTAGCAAGAGACAGGCAATTCTATCAACACTAGATATTCTTTTTGTTGTTAAAACATGAAAAATATGTGGATTTATTTTTTCTTCCAGTTAAATGCAAAGAATTTGGTTTAAAAAAAAACCACCACCACCACCACCACCAACAAAAAAAACCCAACAACTTACAGAATGATATTGGTGATGTAGAGGGAAATATCTCTTATTGAAGTTAATGGTCTTTTCATGACTAAGTCCCTTCATTGTTTTGATATTTTAGTTAATCAGATGTACATGAGTTAACAATGTTATCTGTAGGGAGGCTGTTAAAGTCAAGGGACTCTGATGATGATTTTCTTCTCTTGGTTGAGTCTGAGCACAGTGCAGGGGGGAGGATTTCAAGGGATGGCAAGAGTTCAATTCAGATGTAGAATGACTTCCTAATTAGAGAGTAATGGTAATGGTCAGTTCTCCACAGTAATGTCCGTGAAATTATAAGGTTCATTAACTAAGGTCAGTTTAACTGGAGTTGTCTTAGCTTCCTTTTTCTATGACAAATAAATAAAAAGGAGACAGTTTTCTGAAAGAAGGACATTTGGCTGTGTTCAGGAAATGTGTTAGTTGATGGAAGACCATCAGTTCCCATATGTGCACTTGCCAGAGGCATCAAAAGCTTGTGACAAACCCTTCTGGGCTACCTGCACCTCAGGTGCCTCTCAGGAGGAGCAGTGGAAGGCATTCAAGGACTTCTGTGGTGGGTGGAGAGCTGCCTTCTGATTACTTCTAAATAATTCTTTTTGCTCATCTCCTCTTTTAGTTGTTATACTGTCATAGAAAATTTTTGCTGGACAAGGGTAAGTCCCTGAATTCTGCCCAATTTTATGTATTTATTCACAGGAAGGAAAACAAAACAAGTTTCAGGATGGACCTTGGCAAGCTAACGAAAGTGACTGTGCAATGTGTTTGCTTGAGACAGCATGAGATGAACTCTGAAGGATCCTTTCACATGCTGTGTCTTTCTTAGACTTTGCTGAGGCTACAAGGATCAAATAGTTGGGCTCCAAGCTTGAGAGTCAAGCTTGGCTTCCATATCTCCCATCAAATATATATATATATATTTTGCTCATTTTCCCATTTCCCATTCCCAGTTTCTTTCAGATGGTATCCTGATTGATAACTCTGTAATTTTCTCTCATCTGAAATGGATTTATTCAAGTGAAATTGCAAGACTTTAGTAAATGTTCCTCTTGGTAATGCACAAAATCCCTCTGCTGCTCTAGCTTTCTCCTCACTCTGTCTTAACCATCTTGGCACTGCAATAGTAACTAACAGCAGTGAAATACAGTCACAAATATGGTTTGTCTCTCCAGTTAGAGACATGATTTTCAAATGCAACCAAGAATGCAAATCTGCTAACTTGTAGAGTGTATTTTTACACTAAGTCACTTTTTAAATTACAATAGGATAAATCATAGGATTTTCCTATTGAAACAGTTGTAGTTTTATGGACTATAGGGCAGATCAGTTTTCATCTCAGTGACTGCTGTTGTGGAGTTTTGGTTAATTAACCAAAAACACAGAACGCAGACAATAAATAAGATTATATAATACCAAGCATTCACCTCTGCAAGTGAGCTCAAATCTTAGTTACGCAAAAAAGCTTTGTCTCCAGACTTCCTGTAAGGAGCTATTCCAATATTACAAGATCTTCACAATTCATCATTTTTGCAATCTATACCGTATGCAGTTGAGAGTATGGGGAGTTTACATACCACTTGCTTTTACTTACATAACATTATTAACTCTCCACTTCTACCACCACTAAATTTCCCAATGAAATTTCTAATTCATTCCTTTCAACATGTATGAATAAATAGATTTCAGAACAAGAAGGAATACCAATAAGGCTAATGGCACTAACAGCCAGCACGATGTGATCCAAAAATGAGCCTCAGCCTTTCCCTGATTAATTTGTGGAATTAACTTTTTATTCTTACTGAAAATGTTGTTCAGTGATCACCAAATGGAAAAGAAAACAATTGTTCCAACAGAGAGGTAGTGTGAGGGGATGGAGGGCAAGAACCTTGTGTATTACAGTAATCCTAAAACCACTGAGTCTTTATGTGAAGTCCTTTAGGACTAAGATAACATACACAATAGAAGTGCAAAAATAGCAAATATTCATCTCTAATTTGCATTTAATGTAGGTTCATTATAAAAATGAATATCAGGTTTAACTACTTGGCTTTTGATTCCTGGCAACTAACAGGAGAGAGGAATACAGTTATCAAAGTAAAAGTACTTTTGAAACTGAAAACAAAGCTGGTATTCATTCATCTATGGCAAATTTATAAAAAGAAAGCAAGTAAAGGTGTCTTGCAAACTTGCACTATTTTCATAGCTTAAACTGATTGTCAGAAGCTGCTGTAGTCTTAGTTACTTTAGATTTAGTTTTAGATGCCACATCCTGTGCTACTTCTCAAAGAGCTGAGTCATTCCTGTTTTTATAGGGTAAAGTGCATTTAGCTGTTTTTTGATTCATTGCGTTGAGTTGCTGAACTTAAGATGAATATATGTACATATTGGTGATGGTACTGGTGGGGTGGAATGATGCTGTATGAAGGCAGAGACCATACTCCCAAAGCTGATGACAAACTACTATGGGGAAATGGAAACACTACAGATGCTGTATGTTATCACAAAGTCTTTTTGTTGTAAAAAGCTTTAATTTCAAATATACTTGTTCATGACAGCCTTTCAGAGCAAATAAACTGGTAAGAAAGGAAAACAAGAGTTGCAATTTCTTGATGGTGAAGGAAAACTAAAGATGACAAATAGAAAATGAATTGTGTAGTATATGATGGCATGAGTTGTATTCCATCCATCCTGTCAGAGCCCCAGATGGCCTTCCAGATGTCGTTCTTTCCCAGATGACTTAGCTCTTAGACACCCAAATTCATTTATTTGAAAGCTCCTGCAAGAGGCTTCTGTCTGTAAGCAGGCCACATCCTCAGCTCAGCTGAAGTCCTCAGAAAAACCTGAAATACTGGCTGTGATCAGGAAGGTGATTTACTTCACATGATGGACACTATGGCCATCTCCTGCACTAAGGGCTGACCCTAGCATCAGTGGATGGTGATTTTTTGAAAATGTGTGAATGCCCTCCCTGGGATAGCAGCAGCCTGAGTATACATGTCTGTGAGGGTGCTGATATGTGTAGGGCTTTTACATGTGACTATGAGCCACATGCATGCTTAGAGAGAGTGCAAAAATGAAAATGATTTGGGGAAATTAGTTCAAAGAGTGTCTATGCATTTGGGATGTCTAAGGTTGAAAGCAGCAAGCATGCAGGCCAAGATGTAAATTCTTCAAGACGCACACTGAGAGATCACAATATTCAGTTCAGTGTCTTATTTGAAAGAATATAAAACACGAGAACATAATGTGTACAACACACCTGCTTTGTTGTAGAGTTCCTTAAAAATAGTTGTTAAAGTAGGATTTCTACTACGAACAAAGAATCATATATGCAGTCAATCCTTTCTTTATTTAGCAACTCCCAATTTCATCAAATAGGAGTTATATCCCTAGGAGTTCCTCTGACAAAAGAGTTCTCCCAGCATCTGGAAGATTATCCAACTAGGATTTAAAGAAACTTGCAGAAAAGGTAACTGACTAAAAACAAGTCTCTGAGATCATCAGGAAAAGAGAAATAAAGGGTGTGCATGTGTGAGAGAGGACTGCTTTCTTGTGTGATTAGAGTGGTCAGGAGAATGATACCTGTCCTTAATTTTAATGATGATTTTAATCAAGGTTCCTGGTATTGGATACGAACCTGCTTGATTTCCTTCCTTTCGTCTTTTACTTTTCTCTCTCTTTTGCTGTGTGTAGATCCAGTATTTATATGAAAAACTTGCAATGATTCTTATAGAGTGGTTAAGGATTTAGATGTGTTAACAAAAAGGAACTCAGTGCTCTGCTGCAGGAGGAGGAAGTTGTATTAGGAGAACATTGTCCTCTGCAGATTTTTCTGTTGAGTGCCTAAACTCTCCAGAGAGTCAATTTAAGTTGACTGAGAAGTCCCCCTTTGGGCTCAGACATTTATATTTTCATTCAGGCTGTGCCTAACTAATCATTTCATTAGCAGGATTGTATTTCATCCCATGTGTATTCTATACCTATAGAAGAACTCATGCAGAAAAGGGATCAGGGAGTTCTGATCAACCTGTTACTTAACATTATGAACAGAAATGCAGATACCATTTCTTTTAAGGGAAAGGAAAGCAAATGTCTGAGTTTTTCTTGGAAGAGAGGTCAGTGAAATTTAATTTTGATTAAAGTAATTATCCAGTATTCACTAAACATGAGAGCCTTAATGCAGCTGAATGGGATCTAACCAAAGGTCCAGCTAGCTCAGGTCTCTGTCTCTGCAAAGGCATTTTGTAGAAAAACCCGAGGAACAGGGTGTATGTGCAAAGTGATTCACCAGTATTTCTTTTACCATGGAGTGTAACTGGATCATTTTATTTAATAGCCATTTGATAAATCTTTGCTCACTGAATTTATTCAATTTTTGTGGAAGCCTGAGAGCAGATAAAAGGCCTGGGGATTTTCTAAGCAGAAGATATCTTGGTTTCTAAACATTAAAGAAACAAGCACTTCTGTGAGCAAGGGCATAATGCAATCTCATTAACTATGGCTTGGTATTTCATGGCTGAATTGGTTGAGAACTTTGATTAAAGTTCTATCTGTTGTTGAGTGTTTGAAATGGTTCTGTTCTGTGTGGATGCTGAAGGTATTTCAGCACCATTTCATATCCACACCTCTAGCAAAAGATAAGTGAGAGTACTAACTGGATCTCTCTTCCTTCATCAGACTTATGCTATCACAAAAGATAAATGTAGTTAATAAGCTTGTGTACCTGTATCTCTCTGTCAAATTTGTCAAAACTGTGCAAAAAGCTAGTAGACCTCATATAGTGTATCTGGGAAAGGCAGACAGCTACATGCATTCACACACAATATGACAGTATGATTGCATAAGCTTTGTTTCTTCAGGAAAACAAAACAAAATTTTTCTTTTAAGGCTCTGGAATAAGTAAAGCTTGCCAATAATGTGGTCAAAACTTGATCTGGAGCATTTAATGAGTGGTCCCTTATTTACACCCTGAAATTAAAGCTCTTGCAGTAAATACCAGTTTATTTTTTATTTTTTATTTTTTTTTTCTTCCTAGAAATCAATATGTATTAAAGATAAAAAGGAAAAAAAAATCTTTCCAAAATACTCGGGGGGGGGGGGGCCCCCCAAAAATAAAGGAATCAAATGAAGGTTTTTATTTATCAATGAATTACACATTGTTTATAATACACTGAAAATCATCAGTGCCTCCATCTTTCATGTATGGCAATATTTACCTTCCCTATAGTATTTGTGGCATTCAGAACACAGTGTGGCATGCTGTAAATATCACAGTAACTGTAAGTACTGTGTGTGGTAAATGTCAAGATTTTAATTGCACCTACTAAGCCATAGGTTTCTTATTGCTTGCTGAGAAGAAGCGTGTAATGAGCATCTCCCCAGGAATTACATGATGAAGGGATTCATCAACAGTTTACCTGATGTTGCTCTATGGGTGAGGTTGTTAGCATGTAGCTTTAGGATGTTAAAAAATGGAACTTGAGCAAACGAAAAAGAAGTGGAGGATTGCATTTCAGTGACGTCTTTCCCATGTACATGCAATTTATTACCACCAAAGTTAAATACATTATCATTGCCATAGCATGGTTTTTGCCTAGATGCAGCCTAACCTTTGCAGAATATCAAAGGCCATTGTTGAAAAACTGCAATGGGAAACAAAAGAGAAATTAATTCTCTTCATTAATCTAATCTTATTTAAGTGTTTTCATCAGCTGTGGATAGAATTTAGTTCTGATTATGCAGGTCTGTTTGGGTCCCTCAAGGTTCTGACTTTTGTGGACATTTTTCTCAGGTTCACATCACCCAAGGTCTGCCTCAGAGATAGTCCAGTTTGTACTAGAACGAGTAAATGGTTACAGCAATGTGCTAGGCACAAATTTTGATGCCAGTTCTACTGGTGCAGTTATTAATGACCAAGATGCATCTCTTCTGAAGGTTTGCTTGAGCTGAAGTTGCACTCAATTCAACATTATCTCCTTCCTGTGGCAGCACAGATGAGAAGAGAAAATATTCTTTTACCAGAATCCTTTTTCAGTACCCCATTCACACCTATTCTTAATTCTGCAGCCCCAGGGAGCATAATGGTTTTCCTCTGGACTGATCTTGTCATAGGCAAAGATTTATTGAGGGGCTGAACACGTTTTAACCTCTTCTCCCTCACATTAGCTTGCACTGTCTTGCATTCCTGCAGTAGCAGTTTGTACTCACTTGTGCTTTGCCTCAGCTCCTCAGTACTGAAGTATTGAGCTGTGGTCCACGTGTGTTTTTATGTTGTGTTTGTTCCTTGCTGTCACCAGGATGCAAAAAAACAGACCTGAACCTTAGCACAAAGATGCCTCAGAAAGCAAATTTGCAAGTCAGCTGCAAATTTTCCCTGTAAGCTCTTGACTCCTGTCAGTGGCTTTTATGTGCTCATCCCAGAGGCAAGATTGTGCTGCAGGCAGTTCATGTTCTTCTGTTGCATTACGTGAATTGCAGTAATGCTTTGCTGTTATTTCTTTAGCTTACTGTTTTTTTTTATTATTATTTTGTTTGTTTGTTTGTTTGTTTTGGGTTGCTTAGTGTTTTTTTTTTTTTTTTTTTTTTTTTTTTTTTTTTTTTT
>CM021765.1:21705410-21721954 GCA_011076525.1 Nettapus auritus
TGAGGACTTATCCCATTCTCTGTAGATAGACAGATTTAGAAATGCTGGTCTTTCCTGGGCAAGGAGAGATCTTCCAGCTTTGTTAGGATTTCTCAGGAGAATTAAGTCTGTTGCAGGTGACTAGAAAATTATTAATTATGTTGGTCATATTCTCAAGCAAGTATTCTAAGAGATTTTTCATAACATTTAGATGATATTATTACTCCTTTTCCAGAGCACCTAATTGCATTATATATCATCTTACTACATGGAGGAAAATATGCTGAAATCTGGAAATGGATGAAAATAAATGCATGGGTTACTCCCTTAGCATAATAATTCTTTTATAGAAAGAAAAGAATATTTTTACTTCTTTACACTCTAGGAGAAGGGGAAAAGCTGGATTCTATTTATATGTATTATAATTCTGCCCCAGTGACTTTCAGCACATTGCTTTGTTGTATTAGATGGTGTGTTCAATTATGGAAATGATGCTTTAGGAAGTAGTACTTTTTAATAAAACACATAGACGTTATGAAGAAAACAGGCTGATGATCACTGCAAGGCGACAGATGGAAGCATAATAAATTGAGAAGTAATACTAAGGTATTCCATGGGTTATGACTGGATTCTAGGTCACAGACAGACAATTCGCTATGCATATTTGAATAGACATTGACGTATTTCTTGTTATGGTCTGTATAAGGATCCCAGTGTCTGGCAGCAGTGAACAAACTAGCTAAATAGCTTGGGTAAGTCTGTCTCAACTCTGTTCACAGACCACCATGTATATCCTGCCTTTTGGAAGCTAGAGGAAGCCAGAGCAGCATTATAAATGTAGATATCATGCTTTACAAAATAATTAAAAAGAATGTTTTTTGATGATCAGGTGTGGCTGGGTTATTTCTTCAGAGAGATTATTTTGGTTGTGTAAAGATCAGGAAGTACAATGTACACTTACGCTGCTCCAAACTAGATACAAGGTCCTTTAAGAGTTTGTAGAACTAACTTTGAAAAAAAAAAAACCTGTGTGAGGAAAAAGGCCTTTGGAATCTCATTGACACTAAAGGAGAAAATAGATGTTTAAAAGGCTTTCTCAGCATGTCATGATTGGTTCCAAGTGTGGAATTGAGTTAAAAGGCATATCCTGTAACTGCCTCTCAGAGCAATGTGGCCAATGTTAATAATGACATACCCTACCTTGATAACTGGAGAAGAGCAGGTGTATGGCACTCATTTGCCTTCCTGCTGAGGCACATGATATAACGTGCACAATCTCCTGTTGCTTTCTTGGGGAATACAACCTCTTGATGACAGCAAGAATGACCTAACTCAATATGAGAGTTTAGGATATCTGACATAATGACATGGGCCATACTGGAAGCATGTTATCTCAAAGCATGTTGAGTATTATCTGTCTGTTCCATCTGCCTGTTGAAACACTGATGCTCTGATATTTGCAGTAGGAACAGCTCATATGCAAGCTGTCTATCAAGAAATATTCATGGAAAATAATTGGATACACCAGTTTTGAAACATGAGTCTAAGAACTGCAGACTAATTCTGTCAGTATTCAAGCATAAGTAGAGACAAAATTCAATGAATAAATGATTCATCATTAATTACTGCTGTTTCACGGGCACTCAGATTATTATAGGCACGTGCAAACCTTTCCCAAAGATTGTCATATAAAAAAGAATGTGTTCCCGATGACTGAATGAGTATTATGTGCAGTTATCAGCAACAAAATAATATACATACCTTATTATTATTTTTTTTAGACTTTCAAGCTCAATTGCTCAGTTGCTCTCTGCAGTCAATCATCACTTTTGCCTTATCTAGCCTAACCTGGTTTCTTCTAATATACCTACTTGTTCTTCCACCATCCATCTTGAAACATTCCTGAAACACTACAAGTAGTGCATGCCTTCTGAAATAATGCAATGTAGCTGAATGTATGTGCTCATTTCTGGGGGATGTGGCAAACAAAATGGGTGTTTGCAGAATTATGGGGTATTATTTTCTAGCACTGTGGGTTGTGCATACAAAATTCCTGAGCATTCATACAATTATTTTTTAGATAACATTATCTGAATTTATTTGTGACTTTTTGGAGATTAATTTTTTTACAGTTGTGTGTCTGACTGAAACATTTGTGCCATAAGTAAAGCTCCTGCTCTTGAGGTGTCTGCGTTTATTTAGATAGTGTTCAAGGCTTATCTAGTTCAGAGAGTTGCAGGGTTCAAGAACTAAAACATGACAAATTTCAATATTTCAATGCCTTTAATGATACTGTCATTTGAACAAATTGACCAACTACATGAGCTATGAATTTGTACCACTCTGTAGCATTTAATTTTTTTTTTTTTTGGTGGTGATTACCACAGTCAGTACATACACTGATGCCACATGTAGCAGCTGTCATGCAATATCATTGGGAACAAATTTTTCTGTGGCTGCAGAACACAAACTGCCACTAGAGAAAATGTGGAGCTCAGACAGAAAATACAAACCATGATGAATTTGGATCCATTCTGGCAGTCAAAGAAATAGTGCACCTGTTCATATCTGGTGATAGAAATGCACAAATTTAAATTCAAACTGATATTGCTTCCTGGAAGTACTAAGTACAGATGATTTATAGCTTTATAACCTAATGTGGCAGTCCCTAGAAAATTTCAGTGAAGAAGAAAAACTGGCTGTGTTATGGACTATGGTGGAATCAATTTTTTGTTTCTACAATTCAAACCCTAATCTTTGAGTTCAATTATATAATTTATATAAAAAGAACAAATGGAAACACTGTATAAAATCTTCACTGAGGCAGCTAAATAGAGCTTTAAAAAATACCTTGGGAGAAGATGGCATAGTTAAAGAAATGCAGGTCTTCACAGGAGTGAATTTGAAGATGTATGAATATATTGGACTATATATGACTGAGATCATATCTACCACTGCTCAAATCAGTCATTCACAGCTGCCCATCCATATGGCCCACTGGGATCACTGTACGTGATTGCTTAAGCAATGTGACAGAACTTGTATTAAAATTTGGGCCAGTTACTTGTTACTACAATAACAGTATAGCTGAGAGAGAATGACAAAATGTTTTGTTTTGTTTTGTTTTGTTTTTCTTTCATGGTAAAGATTTTATTTCAGTTTCATTGTGTTAATGGTATTTTATATATATATATATACACATATATATATATATCCCCAAATCCAAAAGAAACTGTGGAAGTGAAATAAATGTTTTGCTGTGGTATTCGGAATATCTGTGTCAGTTAAAGGAACTGAGCATTTCTGCTTTTTTTTTTTTTTTTTTTTTTTTTTTTTTTTTTTTTTTTTTTCCCCCGTTTCTGTAAGAGTAACTCTCTGTAGATAACGTGCATAGTAAACAGGTCTGTTTCCTGAGGGATGTGTTTAGTCACTAGATACCCGATTTGTTACAATGGCATGTCATGCCTCCGGTCATCCTAATGTTTAATCAGTACTTGGAAGCAGCAGTAGTAGGCCAAGACCTATTTGTGTGCATATCCCTTTTCTGTATCCTCACAGCCTGGGGCTATTAAAGGAAAGTTCTGTAGTGAAAGTAGCTCCAAAACCAGGAAGTGCCAGAACTTTCCTTGCCAGTAGGTGAGAAATCTTCCTGTGTGGTAGAGAGAAACCCAACCTCTCAGCCCACCGAGTGTTCAGTTCACTGCTGGTAACAGGCTGCTCCCAGTGTGCTGAGGAGTGGGCATCACCGTTTTCATTTGGCATCCAGCACAGTTTTTCTCATGGACCATCTTATCCTCTTGTTCTCACTGCCTATCACTTCCTTTCTGCTGTTCTTTCTCTTCCCTTGTTGTCCTCCTTCCCTAGTCTTTAACTTTTTACTCTTTCAACTTCTTCTCTTTCCTCCTGACTTACATACTAAAGGCTGCTGTAATGCCAGTGGCTCTTTTGTATGTTGTATGCATTCTCCGTGGTTTTTGTTTTGATCTTTTTGTGATACAAGCACCAATAGAGCAGACAGTGTGCCCAAGTACACAGTAAAGTGATACTGCCCTGTAGAAAGTATCAAAATGTAAATAATCATGTGAATAACTATTCCTCTATTTCTTGTTGTCTAAAGGTCAGGAAGCTGAAATTCATTGTGAATGCACAAGACAGGTCTGTGGATACAGATACTGTTCATGTACACGGTATTCTAAGTGCCACAGCAGCAAATTAAATAAGAATTACCATAAGAAAATGTACAAAAACAGGGTGACAGTAATCCAGTTGTAGAGGTAGTCTTCATTGTCTCATCAATATTTGTATCAGGAGAATGTAGGGTAAGAAATGAGGCTGGTTATACATAGCGAGGGAAAATTTATCTCGAGCTTTTCCAAATATTAAGCCTGTGTCCGTGGCATGCACAGTGGAACAAACAGGCATATGGAGCAATCTTCACCTGTCCTGTGTTAAGGGTTCAAACACTGCATATTTTGACAGTGCTAGTTATCATAAGCTGCCTCATAGACAGCGTGTAAATATGGTGGCACCTTTAGAAGACAATTTATCTTACCTTAAATATTTTTAATAGGATGAGGTGAACAGTGCTCTGGTATGGCCTGTTTCTGCCAAATGACTGTAAACATAACTGGGATGGCTACCGCATATGCCATTATCTAACATTTAGACATTGAAATTTAGGTGATACTGCTGTCATCTGTGATTGCTTGATTTATATGCACTTTCTGGAGAACAGACAAAATATTCAGGCCTAGGGCTGGTGAAACATTTTGACTTTTTTATTTTGTCCCCATATGGGCTTATTCCACACAAGATGCTTCACAGCACAATGAAGATAAAGGCAATGAGGTCTACATGGAACAATCAAGTGAGTGCCTTTTGGCCCTAACAGATGTTCAGTGTATGAGTACATCAGAGTGGACTCTGATGTTGATTTGCCTTGGATGCAGTCCCCTGCTTTCTACATCTGTCAGCTCATCACTGGTGATGTATAACAGGATACCTATAACCAGGGTAGCAGAAAGGATTGTATTTCTGTGTATCAGGCACACCTGGGGCACAATCATGCCACATAATAAACTTCTGATAAATGTTCATTTTACTTCTGTTTTATCTCTATTTCTGTAACAATAGCATGAAAACATATCATAAGGCAGAGGAGCAGGGTGGTCTGCTGCAGTGGTCCCCAAAGTTGGGTGCACACGCCCTCAGGGGTGTTCAAGACAGTACATTGGAATGCAGGAAGAAAATATTTTTCTACCATTAATAAAATAGAATAAACACATTTTAACAATAATGTTTATTTCATCTTTATCTTATAATTTTTAATTTATATTTCTGTGTATGCTTTATAATAATATGTTGATATAGTAGTATATACATGTAGTACATGTAGTTTATAAATAAATACACATATATTGGAGGTCTATACTACTTTTTTTTTTTTTTTTTTTCCGTGATAGGAGTTTGGAGACAACTTGGTGACCCCTTGCCTAGTGGATATGATAATATTTAAATTGTGACAGCAAGATTTATTAGCGAATGTTTGTTCTTGACTGCATTTTTGATAGGTTTCATGAAACTAAGGGATTTTGCTCTGGTGATCTCATCTTATGCAGAAATAGGCCCTGGTTTATTCTAGGTAATGCTACCTTGGGCTATAATCAAGGCAGTAAACCTCTGTCAGCATTTAGTGGAAAACAAAATATGGCCTCTAATGGAGTCTAGAGAGAGCAGAAGGTAGGCATGTTAACGTAGAGGTTTTAAAATATATTTAGAAAGAATAAGTCTTGAAGAAAAAGATCTTGCTTGGGAGCCACAGTTATGAAATTTTAAAAGTAACAACATAGTCATTTCTTGGCAGGGCTGCCTTTGGGACAGGCAAAATTGATCAGGAGGCTACCTCTGCCTCCATCTTTTCAGACAGGCAGCCAGGCTTGGATCTAAGTTTGTGCTTTGCAAATGGATGTTATCCCCTTATTAACAGAGCAAAACCGCATACCTATAATGCTTTGTGGGTTTCATCTGTATGACCAGATATTTCACCTTTCTTTACCAGATTATGAGCTGTCATAGGTTACTTATCCTTAGTTTCAAGCTTGGGGACTAGATCTGGTCATGCTGCAATTCAATAACTTAGTAAAGACCCATAGAAAGTGTTTTCTGTAATTCTGATTCAGTTTCAGAAGACAGCAAGAGAGATCAATTAAGCGCTTTGGAGACAGAGTAGGAACAGTGTGGTGGTGATTCAAGCTGTGGTAAATTTACACTGAGCTATCTGTGATTCTGCTGGTGCAGGAGGAATTGTCCTTTTTAGCCAGCAGCAAATACCATCAAACCCTGTTTCCTACTGGAATAAGTGTCAAGACTGTGTTACATCAATTTCTTGTCTTGTAGCACAGGAAGAGGCTGCTCTTTCAGTAATGAGGAAGATTCTACCTTTATACCATTTTTCAGATCTGCTAAAAAGGTTTTTAGATCAGTTTGGCATCTTTGAATTTAGTTTGCAAGACTGATTTTCAGTTGTTCTGAGCAACTGAATTTTTAAATTAAATCTCTGGGAGCAGTAGGACTGAACATGTCTGAAAATCACTTCCTACAGGTCCTTTAAATTTAGTCATTATTATTATTATTATTTTCCTTTGGAATTTCTTTTTTGAAGAACTGTTGGAAAAGGATTGCTTTTCTGAGGCAAAACAGTGACTCATCAATAATCATCTATATAAAGATGAAAAATGTTAATACGAACCAGTAATCGTTCTTTTTCCAGAATGATGGACATTATTCCTGGATTATTCCTGTAAACCAGGAACATCTGGAAACATTTCCTAAGGTTACTCCTGAAAATCTCCCAGTTCTGCTTTCAGATCTGAGTTTCTTAGTCATGCTTTTTAAGACTTGAATGGTGATATTCCTCTGGGAGAGCTGCAAGCTCTCCAAGAAGTTATCTCCATTTTCATAATTTTATCATTTTAGAAGATGTCACTTTACATAAAGGCACATGAACAAATTATAGGGGACATAAATTTAATGCATCATTTATAATACTGAAGTAATGATGTGGACACATGCTGCTACTGTAAATGGGATGTAACATGTCTTTCGAGTGTGTATGTGAGCATTTATTGCAGAGCAGTGGCAAATATTCTTCATAATACTGTGCCAACATATCTAATTGTAATTTAACTGTGTTCCGGTTCCTTAGATAACCAGATAACATATATACAGTTCAAGCCTGAATCTTTACTTTGAACGTGTTTTTTTTTTTTTTTTTTTTTTTTTTTTTTTTTCCACACCATTCTGATTCCATTCTGATTCCTTTGATATTAGTGTTATGACGGCTTAGTTTGCATTCTAATGTTTGCCTAGTGCACCTGTCATCCTGAAGTGAGAAATGGTCATGCTCCCTCTGCCTCCACACTAGACAGCACTGGTAGCATAGGTGTGAGAATCTGTAATGTAGATAACAGAGACTGGGAAACACAGGTAGAAAGAGTCATAACAATGCTTAAAATGTGGATTAAAACAAGAGGTAGCAAATGCTATTGTTGCTACCCTGAGAATTCTGTTGGAGGATATTTAGGAAGCACACTTGGTTGAACTGTTTGTGGTTTAGGTTTGCAAATGTGCTCTGGAACCTCACATTTCATGTTAATGAATTTAATCAGAGTGTGAAGTAAAATGTTTTCAAAGAGAGAGAAGATGGGGTTAATGTTATCTGGGAAGGGAAGTGCATTGTAACTTACCAGTTTTGTTCTCCCAGTCTGTTCTGAACCACTTTCAAATCACCCAAACTAAGAAAGATCCTTGTGCTTATATTCTTAAAATTTTCATGAGTTGATCATGAAACAGCTTGTTTTCTTGGGTTGCTTCATAAAACAATAACAATCTTGTCTTCCTGTACCTTAATTCCATGAACTAGTTTTATTCTTTTTTTTTTTTTTCCTGTTAATAATGTCCAAATATTTCCATCAAATTTGTGATCCTGATATATTATTCACTGTATTGATACATAGATTTGCTGTCCCAAGACTTCATAGTATATGAAAACAGGATATGAATTATTATGAATGATAGTTGGATTGGAGGAAAGTAAACAATAAATAAATGTAGTGTAATGTAATTCACTTTCTCTGCACCTCAGTTGTTTCATGTTAGTTAATGTATACATAGATAGTCCTTTCTAGTGAGCAAATTGGCATTACTAATCAACAGATTATTTTACAGAGATTGGAGCAAAAGTGTATGCTGAGAAGGTACTCCAAAGTGAAGAGTGAAAAAATGGATTTTTCAGAGATATTATCTTGCCTCATGGAGAAGGAAAAATCATAACAAAAAATTGTCTGTTTCTTATGAAACATTTCTTCATAGAGAAGGTTTCTCAAAATGAACAGCAGAGTTTGTAATTCTAGTTGAGACAGTGTTAAGATTTTTTTTCTTATCCAGAAGGTACAGAATTTCACTATCTTATTTTGACTAGAACCTGACTGGAGAAAATGATGTTTTACTCTGCACTCACTACTGAAGCCTCACTATGACTTGAATAAAAGTGCATTTTGCAGTGGAAATCTGTAGATATATTCTTGTTCAGAGAGATTTTGTGCTGAATTATAAGACAAAGTTTGATATATAATGTGGTTTCCTATGAAAAACCTTACAAGTTCATTTCTATAAAATTATTTATTGTCAAACTCAATAAGGAAATTGAAATAAAGGAGAAACAATTATCCTGTTTGTACAAGGTGAATTGGCTGAGATATTATGAAAGTGATATTTGAAATAATAATAAAAAAAAATTGTTGTGACATAGAGATTTGTCAAGGTACAATATTGGTTAATACTATCACTACATCATGAAACAACTCTTAAAAAAAGAGAAATCACTGGAAAATCTGTTTCTTAGACTTATTGATTGTGGAGATATGTTTCTTATTCATAATAGTGAACACTTCCAAAATGCAGGGTTTTAATAGCCTAAAAGGAAATGGATGCTCAAAAAAGTTTTGTAAAAGTAATAAAGTAATTCATTACATGTTGCCATTACATTAGGTCTTCATGGAAATGTTGAGTATGTATAGGCTAAAATGTTCTGTATTCACTGATATTGAATAGGATTCTGGCTAACTTCTGAATTTCTAAGTTGCCACAGATAAAGGGACTTTTAGTTCTCGGCAGTTAGTCACCTGGTTCCCTGTTGTTACTTCAGAATTTTGTGGGTGTCTTGTGTGCCTTTCTCATTTATTGCTGATTTCTGAGTGCTGTGCCTGTTGTGACCTGGTGAAAAGGACAATGTCATACTGTAGATTCAGTGCAGGCTGTACTTCATTTACACTGAGGCTGAATTTGTCTTGGTGGGTAAATTACTGGATCAATCCTGCAGTTTTTGTTGAAATTCAGATAGGTGTCATAGACTCCGAGTGACCTTGTAATCTCGATCTACCCCTTTGCATAATGATGTTCTATACCTCACTAGAGTAAAAAAACTTTTTTTTTTTTTTTTTTTTTTTTAATGTAAAGAACACTGAGACATTGTTTCACAGTACACAGTACAGTACTGGCAGGTTCCTAGAGAAAATTTAAGAATGGGCAGGAAAGAAGATTGATTATAACTTGGGAAAATAATCCCAAACACCTTCAACAGGAAGAAGATTGATGGAAATCAATAATATTGAAAAACAAACCTATGGGCAATAATAATACACAATTAGATATAAGTTTGTGGTGAAATATGGCAGCAAAAAGTCAAGGCAGTTTAGAACTGCAGCATATTTAGAAGCATCACAGTTAAAACAGAAGGTGACAATGCCCTTTTCTGAGAGACGTTAACACTACAGCTAGAAAAAATGCTATAGTGCTGGGCAATTCAGAAGTAAAAAGATGCTAAAAAAATCAGAAAAGTGCTATGGATAGCAACTGCTGTGTTGAAGAACCTGAACTATTACCTTGGGTGGAAAGAATAAAGACAGAAAAGTATTTCTGATTATTGCAACTTGAAAAATGGGATTATTTTTTTTTTTCTCTCACATAATATAGCTTTATATATATAACAACTTTTTTTTTTTTTTAATAAAAATAGAATTATTATTTTCCTTCATTTATTGAAGAATTTTACGTTAATTTTACTTAGAAATACATATGGTATTATTATAGTAACAGAAATTACATTGATATTCTGTATTTTCTATTTGTTACATCACTGTTTTATATTTTGCACAGTGGTTTTACATTATCAGGAAAAGGGTAGAATTCAGAAGGTGAAAGAAAGGAATGTGATGTTTACATATTTTTAGGGAGGTCACTGCCTCCAGCTACAGCTCCTGAAAAGTGTAGGTCTTCTGTTGCTTCTGTACTGCATCAGCCAGGGTAGACAGTCAGTACTTCAGGTGCTGCTGGGCCCATAGGAGGCTAGGCAGTTACAGCACCTGAAGCAATGCTGGATGTCCACATTTTGGTGACCGAATTTGACTTAAAACATTCATATAAAGTAATTTCAATTTCTTCTTACTGGTTTCTCTCTTAATTTCTTTTCTTAAAGAAGTTGGCAAAAACACCTCCAACCAATAAATAAATAAATAAATAAATGAAAACAACCTCTATAAAGAGCTGATATTCCAGAGCAGAAATTGTCTCAATTTCTGATAGAAATCCACCAAAGTAATAAAAAAATGAGGAAGTGTTGACAAAGGACGTTATCTACAATATAGAAACTGAACAAGGAGGATCTAGGTGAGTGTCAGGAAAGCTTTCCAGACTCTTAGAGTATTAATCTGAATGTTAGCTTATCATCTGCTACATCAAGGAAAGACTGGAATTAAACTTTTTATTATTATTGTGTGTGTGTGTGTGTCTGTTTCACTTGGCACTGTTATAATAAGCTCAGAACATGACAGCCAAAGCAGACTTCAAAGGTGCACTTCGTACAGCTTTAAGGTTACCAGAGGATAAAAGTAGATCTGAGGTGAGAAGCTCCCACTGCTGAGCATGCACAAGCATATAGCTGTAGATATGCAAGGAGTATGCAGCTCTCTAGAGTGTGTGTCTATGTAATGGAAGGACTGTTTTCTTTGGTCATTCTTGAGGCTATGAAGTGACTAAATTCTCAATGTTTCAAACCAGGGTGGTTTAAGACAGTCTGGATCCTGCTTTCAGTCACTGAAAAGATAAGGATAGCTTTCCACGAAGAGCCCCACAGTAGCAGGCCCTGGGCCAGAGCTGCAGCCTGTGGAGAGGAGCCCATGCAGGAGCAGTGGGGAGGAGTTGCTGCCTGTGAGGGACCCGTGTTGGAGCAGTTTGCTCCTGGGGGATGGACCCCGTCGTATGGAGCCGTGTAGGAGCAGTTCTTGATGAGCTGCTGCCTGTGGGCAGTCCTTGCAGGTTCAGTTCAGGAAGGACGGCATCCCGTGGAAGGAACCCCAGGTGGAGCAGGGGCAGAGAGTGACCGTGAAGTTGTTACCCTTCCTACTCGGGGAAAAGAGATAGAAGAGAGTGGATGGGGGTGGGTAGGGGTGCGTGGAAGGTGTTTACAGTTTGCTTTTAGTTTCACACTGCTCTAGTTTTCTAATAATAGGTAATAAATTACATTAACCTCCCTATGCTGAGTCTGTTTTGCTCATGATGTTAACTGGTGAGTGATTTCCCTGTCCTTATCTCAGTGCTTGAGCCCCTTCTCATCTCATTTTCTCCCTTTTTCCTTTGAGGAGGGGAGTGAGAGAGCATTGTTGTAGACTTCAGCTGCCCATCAGTGTGAACCTATCTCACCACCTTTACCTACATTTCTCCTTGCCTTTTTCATATGTGATAAATATGGAATATTTTTCACTAATTCCTCAACCATGTTTGAATGATTGGAAATGGCCACCCCAGTGGTATTAGTATTTCCACAATATCCTAGTGTGCTGGATGTGAGGAGACAGTAACAGTGTTACTAGGACCTTAGTGATAAAGGCAGGAATGGAGGAAAGGATTTTGTGTGCAGAGGCCAGATTACAAACTTGTTGAGACACAGCTATTTGGAGTTATTGCTATACAGCATACTTGTCGTATTTAGGTACTTTCCTTTACCTCTTTCACTGCACCCCACGTGTCAGTTAAGAATGTCAACCGAAGAACACCAATTTTATGGAAAAGCCCTCCAAAAAATGGATAACATCTAAGAGGAAGAAAATGTTCTGAGAAAGGAATGAATCATTGAGAAATAAATTGTTTTCTCTCTTTTTCTGTCTGTGTATAAGTCTTATGTACACTTAAATTCTCCATGTGAGTGTACCCTTGAGGGTTTGGTTCTCTTTTCTTTAGAAGAACTTAAGATTGTTAGCTTTTTTTTTATTTTTTCAATTTGGGTGCCTAAAATGAAGATAATAAATGAACATCTAAATCTAACTCCATATAAAGTCTTGTTTTCTTTGGAATATTGAGACAAAATGATTATAATTGTTATTTTGCCCAAATGGTATCTATCTGAAATGTGCAGTTCAGACCAAAGAAAAGTGTTGTCTGTTAAATATCTTTAACAAAACAATATTCCTCTAGCCCAGTAAATCTTTCCTCCGATGAAGATTGGGGTAGGAAGAAAAAATGTGACAAAAATTGATACATTTTAACAGATTTTTCTACATGGAATACATTAATTGAAGGAATATTTACATTTGTTTAAAAACAACAACAAAAAATTAAGATGTGAGATAAACTGTGGTGATATGCATAACTACAATTACAAAAGCAATTTGTACTGTACTAAAATGCAGTGTTACTCTATGAAAATGTTTCCATATACACTACCGAGCAAGTGGAAAAACACCTGTTTTGTTATATTTGTAAGTTTGGTGATGTGGAACACTTAGTTTTTTATTTTTGTTTTATATCAGTATATATGCATACCAGTCTGTACAATTTCAAAGAACAAACAGCATTTAGGAGGATTTTTATTTACATTCTTTCCCAGCTTTTTGATATTACTTTATGTAACTATACTAGACTTTAGAGATCTGCATTGCAGCATGCAATTATTTAAGGTACTGTTAGATTGCTCAGCATCATCAACTCCCATTGACATCTTCTCATCTTCAGGAAGATCAGAACTGTAAAATGGCATATGTGCCCAGTCAGAATTGCTATGATGAGCAAGGCTAAGAAGCTATTGAATAGTCATTTTCTGAACTTCCAAACTCCCCTTTCAATTGTCTTCCAAACAAACAAAAAAGAAATTATTTTTAATTGAGCATTTAATAAATATCTTTGAGACTTTGTGTGGTTGAATAAATACTCATTTGGTGGGCATAGTTATAGGATCTACACAAATACAATAGTCTCCTGTGTTTGCACACTTGTGGCTCTTGAACAGCATTTAAGCAACATTTGTGGTTCTGCAGAATGAATAGAACAACATTAATAAGATAAAACAAGAATCCTGAATAGGGAAGCAACATGTTATTTGATCTCTCTTCCTAAATCTGTTATCTGATTTAACAGTTTTCAATTTTTTTAAATTTTAAATTTTTTTTTTTTTTTTTTTTTTTTTTTTTTTTTTTTTTTCAGTGCTGGCATTATTGACATTATTTTGATCAGGCTAATAAGTTGGGATATAATAATACAAGTTGGGATATAATGCATGACCTCAGAATCCCAGATGTGACTGCTTAAGCTTAATTGTTAAATCCCACACAGATTTTACCTTTTTCTGTGTGTGCATGTGCATGTAACATATACACGTGGTACAGACATTAGCAGATACTGTGAGAGTGTGCATGTTGCAAAACCATTCTTCAAAAATACCAACCAGGAATCAAACCTGGACTTCTCCTTCCAATATGACTAATTTGAAGTCTTTTTCAAGTCAAGCAATGTTCTGAAAAAGTCTGCTTAGTTTATTAACTTTGAAAAAGTGGATAGGGGTCTGGTGAGACACTAAGCTGTGAACCAAACTTGGGTTCTAGTTGTTTCTGTTGTTGTCTTTTGTATTTCAGTATAAGTAAGTCTCTTGCAGATGAATTCTAAACTGCTTTCTCAGCTAGGTCTGCAGAAACAAGAGTGAAAACTGTGCCACAGAACTGTGATATCACTGCACAGGTGTTTTGTCATTTAAAAAGACTATATATCTGGATATAGAAGGAGGAAAAGAAAATCCTGCAATCTAACTTTCATCACTGCACTTGCTCAAGGTAGGAGCCTAATCTGTTTAGGTGGCCTATGATATCTGGGAAAAACTTGGTCTGCTCTGGATAGTGATTCAGCATGGAGAGTTTAGCCTCCTTGATATATGCCCTATGTCAGTATCTCAGCTCTGACAATACAGAGGAGCCACAGTGTATAACTAGATGGGCCTGCTTAACTCATTCAGTGAACAACCTGGTGAAAACTTTTTGAAAAAAGACACATTTATCATCTGGTCAGACATGGAAAAGAGATGTATTTCCCATGTGCAGAAGTTAAAATCTGAGATAGGTGGTTTTGGGCTGTTTAGGTGGGAAGCTGATTGAGTTTATAGGTAATTAAAGAAATAATGAAGTGGTAAAATAAATGTTAAGATGTTGAGGACAGGTCATACCTATCAGCAGTCTTAATCACATGGAAAAGACAGATGTGCTCAAGGTACATGAACTGGAATCTACATGAATTTAAATGTAGGGCCATACATGAAGAAACAAGAATAGTAAAAAGTGTCCAATGATGTGTTTTGGCTAGCTAACATAGATTGTTCAGAGAAAGAAAAGGTTTGAGATCTGGAAAATACATCTCATGATGGGAGACAAAAGGAGCTTATTGAGGAGAAGGTCAAGAAGTGTTTTGAACTAGTCTGTAGGACTCAGGAAAAGAAGTTATTCTTCACAGAGTAAAAGGTATTGCAATATTCAACAGCTGAAACTGATGCTGGAAAAGTTCAGAGAGAAAAAAAAAATGTTTACTAGTAGCATTATCTAAGATACAAAAGAGTCAACAAATGAGGTAAGACAGTTCCACTGCTGACTATTGTCAGCCTAATCTAGAGACTTTTCTAGCTGGATGCCGTAGAGTAAAAGTGACGTGGTAGCTGTTGAACAAAAAGATGATCTTTGCACCTGGGAAATCAGAAACTTAAGCAGAAAACAAAAGAAAATAGAATTAAAAAAAAAAAAAAAAAAAAAAAAAAAAGAGAGAGATAGTAGAATGTAGTTCATCATAAAGTTAGAAATTTCTGGGAGATGTATATGATGCAGGAGATAATAGCAAGTGTTAGTAGTAAGTCCAGATGTTCTTTAAAATCAAAGAGTTATAGCTTAGAATAGGAACTGAGTGGAAAATATAATATATAACTTCATTTTAGAAAACATCTGACAGTAGTTGCTGAAATAGGAGAGTGATCAGATGTGAAAGAAAAATGTACCGATCACGTAGGTTTTCTAAATAGAGCACACACTGTTTTGGCTCCTTTACTGAATCCTTCTTCACTGAATATGAACCTGGATGTGTTGTAGCAAGTGTATCTTCACTTCCAGAGTTCTTCCATAATCCCTTAAACTGGGATCATTACACACCTCACGAAGAAAAGTGTCTGGCTTCTTTCTGAAGCTTTAAATTATTATTTTTTTAAGAGTCCCTTTTCACTACTGAGGTTTTGTTTTTCTTGACAAGTGGTGAAGTAGCAGCATTTGAAAACTTATGTTAGGGTTCATTTCTTTTTTGTTCTCTCCACTGAATTTTTTATTATTTTCAACAGGAGGAGAAGAGAATTGTTCCTCTTGAGATGTTAGCAGGGGTACACACCCTCTGTTTCACAGGTTGGGGGTTGTCTTTGGTCCTTCTGACGAAGGATGGAGGTTGAAGTATCCATAAAATATTAGTGTCTCCCTTGTTGCATATTTTATAGGAAAAGTGGTAGGATATTCAATGAACCATGTCTCCTTAGAAAGTGACAGCTGTAACTGTATTTTGTGGAAAGACCTACTCTGTTAGTCTGGTAATGCTATTATGGTTCAGACTTCTGAGAGACTTTAATGGGAACCAGAACTCAAGTTTATTTTATTTTATTTTATTTTATTTTATTTTATTTTATTTTATTTTATTTTATTTTATTTTATTTTATTATTATTTGGTTTGACATAGATACCAATCTGTTTAAGCCTGTCAAGGATGAGACAGTGCTAAGCATAAGCAGAAGTGGGGCTCTAGGCCACAGGGAACTGTAACACCACTAATACTGCCATCTATATAGATGAAGTGCTTTCAGAGATAAGAAGAAAGTAAATGTTTTTTTCTACGCTTCCTGTTTTGGATTTAAAAATAAGTTCCACATGAGACACCAAAATACATATTGGATCCTTCCATTATATTTAGAGTACACTTAAATACCAGGAAATATGTCACAAAGAACATACAGTGGGAATAAGATACATCAGGTGGTCTTTCTCTGTGGATGTGTGAATTTGGATAAGAATTAGAAAGTCTGTGGAAAAATCTACAAGAAGTCCTGTGAAAAATCATATATTAACCAATATGGTGTGCAAGTAGGAATGAGGAGGATGTAATTCTTTTTCTTTCTTTCTTTTTCTTTTTCTTTCTTTCTTTCTTTCTTTCTTTCTTTCTTTCTTTCT
>CM021765.1:21721964-21739387 GCA_011076525.1 Nettapus auritus
TTCTTTCTTTCTTTCTTTCTTTCTTTCTTTCTTTCTTTCTTTCTTTCGTTTTCAGTTTCATAGAATTATATATGTCCAGTCATTCACAAAAAACATTGTCTTGGTCTTATGGAAAATAGACAAATTCACATAGATGTGAAAATATTAGGACTGTTGTTTCATCCAGCTTGACACTGAACATTATTGAAAGTATCCAAACTTATTCATTCTGTCATTTGTGTCAGCTCTATTGATCAAATGTCTATGGGAATAAACACAGTGACTTACGGTCGACAATGAATTAGCTAGTTTATATCACGATGCTGATTTCTTCCTGGAATATGCTAAATGATTTCAACCCACTCTCCAGTTACCGACAAGAGCTCAGAAACCTGCTTGCATCCACCAAGTCCACAGAACCCTGCCAGATAGGGCCATAACAAAGGGAAACTCTGCGCAAAATATTGATGTGACATGACAAGAAATTAGTAAGATAGTTGCTTTCAAGTGATTTAATTTCTATTCAGGAGAATTGGGAACATGAAATGCTGCTTTAATATGCTGCTAAGTATTAAATTTACAGGTGTGAAAGTATAGCATTTAACCACATATTGCATCATCGGAATCCATACTGGTTGTACTAAAATGTAAGGGAAAAAACATAAAGAAAACCACCACCACCAAGATAAAAATCAAAACAAACAAACCCACAAAACTAACAAAAAAACAACTGGAAGCTGGAAAAGGAACCAAATGAACACAAGTACAGTGGGGAGAATGAATATATTTTGCAGGTGTCCCTAAGCAAGATTCTTATTGTACTTAATATCTGAGCCCATGAGTGCAATCTGCTGTCTTTTGTAGAGTCTTGTGAGGAGCAGCTGAGGGACCTGAGGTTGTTTAGTCTGGAGAAGAGGAGGCTCAGGGAACAGAGTTTTCAAGGAGCTATGCCCTAGCTTTTGGCTTAACAAAATATAGACTTTATTGCTCTCTACAGCTATCTGAAAGGAAGTTGTGCTTGGGGTTGGCCTCTTGCAGATAACTAGCGATAGGACTAGAGGGAATGGCCTCAAGTTGCACCAGGGAAGGTTCACATTGGAAATGAGGAGACATTTCTTCTCAGAAAAAGTTAAGCATTAGAATGGATTGCCCAGGGAGTGGTGGTGTCACCGTCCTTGGGGGTGTTTAAGGAAAGGTTGGATGTGGTACTTAGGGACATGGTTTAGTGGATGACGTTGGTAGTAAGGGAATGGTTGGACCAGATGATCTTGGAGGTCTTTTCCAACCTTAAAAGGTTCTATGATTACTTCCTCTATCAATGTCAGAAAAGGGAGAATCTGAGTATAACAAGAAGTTCCTGTCCTAGCTCCTAAAATGGAGATCTGCAGTGACATGCAGGCCATGTTTACATGGACAAGTTTGGACAATTGTGCTTCTGTTCCATCTGTACTCTCAGACAGCGGAGTGCAAGCCAGCAACACGTGTTATCACTGCTAATCCTGAAATAATAAACCAAGGTAACATGGGTCTGGACTTTTTGGACTGTTTTTGGCTTATATCCAGCCAGCTCTGACCTCAAGTGAACAAGTGACAACATCTGCTAATATGGTTATGCTTGTACAGTCACAGACGATTTTGTGCAGGTTTGCATTCCCAGGATGTACATAGTTGATATTACCTTTGCTTTCTTTCCATCTGTTGTAGAATTTAGGGGGCAAAGGTAGTTCTACAAAAAAAGTTGTCCACTGATATTGTGCTGACAGTATTTCTTAGTTAATCCTAAACTTTTTATTTTTATGCATTGTACTTGATGTTAAGTATGGTGCATTTTATTTGAACAGCAGCTCTTTTTCATTCTCTTGGTGAAGGAAAAGGAGGAAGAGAGAGATCAATAAGCCTTTGGTTCCCTTGGATTGTCAATGAGCAGCATATTTCTAGCTCAATTTATTTCAATAGATGTTCTTCTTAGAGATGGTACTCGAATATGTATACATAAAGACTGCAGATTTTCTTTCTTTTTTCTTTTTAAAAATTACATGTTGGTAACATTTCTTAAAACGAGAGGCTGATAAAATTGGTGATGAATAAGGAAGCAGTTTAATCAAGGCACATAACACAGCTGCTTGCTTTCGTCTTCTCTAATGTGTGGATATAGAGTAGCAGGTCTCAACCAGCTCTGAACTCTGACCTAGTGCCTGAAATTCTGGTTTTCAGCCTTGGGTCTCTTCTCATCATCAGGAGCTGTCACTACTAGGCTTTCTTGATAACCTTAAAGCAGTTATCAACATGGAAAAAGAAGGTTCTTAAAATGGAGTAAAAGAACAAAAATAAGCAGGCAACAAAATAATCTGTACAGCATGTGAGACAGGTTACAATCTAGTTTACATACCCATCCATGAAGTTAAACAAAGCCATCTTAGGAGCAGCAAGGTAGAAGAAAACCTTGTGAGTGTTTGTTTACCTTCTCTCCCACAGAGAAGGAGGGAGTGTGTAAGAACAGTGAGATGATACAGTGCTGCGTTGCAGGGAGTCATGATACATGGCTACGGGATGGCCCATGGCCACGAAGGAAGCCAGTTGCACCAGATATTGGGTTGGTGCAGATTATCCAGTGTCAAATGGAGGAATCAGTGCCACTGACGCTCAATACATGAGCAGTCTGATACACAATACTGGGACAGAGCTGTCCCTCTAAACCTTGTAGTAGGATGGAGCTCAAGTACAATGGGGTCAGTTTCTAACATGTAAGTTAATGTAGCATTTTCCAAGGAAAGAATAGATGGGACACAGTGACCAGCTTAATGCGTTTTATCTGGAGTTAGTTAAAGATGGTTGGCAATCTTGAAATGATTGGTAGTATTGTAGTCAGCAAATAGCATTTGCTAAGTTATGTATTTATTTTTCGGTGAATGTCATATATCTTACGAAAATTGTTTGACACTCACTATTCGCAAAACTTGTTTTCAGTACAGCATTTGTACAGAATGTTGCTTATTTTTCTAGATGCAGCCTCTATGTGTCTACATCAACATGTACCCAATATACACTGAAACATGATACCTACTGCCAGTGGGGGTTTCTGGTAGAACTGAAATAATCCTAGCATTTAAAATACAGAGCTTGCAGGCAGCAAGATGCTGAGTGAATGGTCGGGCTGTTGGCCAGCCAACCTATTAATTCTTGTATTATTATTTCAGAACCAGCTCAAGTCCCCTAAGCAATAAACCAAATAAAAATTGCACTTATGTCTTAAAGTAAGGAAGAGCTATGCAGAATTATTTCAAAACAGATGTTAATGAACTTGAGATGATGAGAAGGTTAAATAGCATGGTTAAAGGTTAGACCCAGTTTGTAAGTGAAGGCAGATTAAAGGGATTTAGATCATTTAAACAGTAAAGAGTGAAATCATAGAAAATGTTTTAAAACCATGAAGGATTCAACTGAGACTGGAAGACACTTTTTCTTGTTCTAAGCTTATAATAGAAGAACTAGCAAATATTTAGTGAAACTGTGCTGCAGTTTAGTGTAGATACATTTGGAAAAGGTTTGTCTTTGAATGAAACAGCTAATGATTGAAATTTATTTCCATAAAAAAAAAAAAAAAAAAAGTCAAATAATTTCAATGGGATTTTGGTGGAAATAAGAGCAATCTGTGAAGAACTAGAGCAAAGGCAGTTAAACCAAGACTGGTCTAGAGTAGTTAAACAAAACTGGGTGGCAGGTAAGGAAAATGCTCTGCTTTCTGGATATTGGTGTTGATGTATAAGAAAAAGAAATCTCCAATCAAATCAGATGATTGGTCACACTCCGTGTCTTTCCTTCTCCTATAATGGAATACGTATTACCAGGTGTGGGCAGAATAGTTAATAAGGCACTTGGTGTTTTCTTTTGCTCACTCTCTGTAAAAAAATTCCAGATATAAAGCTGCTGCTGATGCATAATTTAAACTGACAAGGATGGTTTTATACAAGTGAATTAGTGAATATCCCAAAATATTATCAAAACTGGGATCCTTCTAGAAATCCAAAGAAAATATATTTCCAGGTGCTGAAAAGTTTTAAGTAATGACAGAGCTATGAGCAGCAGAGGCAAAACTTTAAAGAAAGGTCACTAATAATTACAAATTAGTATTTCAAACTTCATAGGAAATCTTTTTCTGAGTGAGAAAAGCAAAAGTGCTCCAGGTTTGAACTTTCTGTCTTGAATTATGCTGCATTTGAGACAGCTAATAAAGTAAACAGACAGATGATAGCCTTTCAACCTCATCTCTACGATAGTGATCAACTAACTCAGCTTTTATAAGATTGATAAATAATGTATAAGAAATAATAAATCTATTCAAAATCAAAGATATGAAATAGCAATTGTAAATCTTTATAGATAGGGTAGGAATCGTGTTCAAATGATCTTGCAATCTTACAATAGCATTATGCAAATTAGAAATCCTTTAAGATATACAAATTCAAGGGTAACATTAACATTTACAATGTACAGTTTGTACTATAAGGAAGTAGCAATTTCTCCAACTTTATGCTATTTGGTAAGTGAGAGTTACCAAAAACACGTAGAATAAAGCCACTGGTGTTGAAATTCTAAAATCAGCTTTCACCAGCATCCCCAGTTAGTCTGATTTTCAGATTAAGAAATCCTATGAGCTGATCTACTGTTCACAATGGTCTTTTTCTAACACCTTTGACATTGGTATTACTGGACAAAAGGCTCACACAGGCACAGGCAGTTTAATAATGTGTTAAGTCCAATATGTCAATTAGTTTAGTTTGTATGCAGACATTGACCGTGAGTCTTTTGGGACCTCAGGAGTGTTGAAGGTAAGCATCTGTTTGCCATTTGTACCCTGCAAATGATAAGTGTGTATCATATGACTATATTTTTAGTAGGTATGCTTTTTCGCTTCTACAACTGAACAATTTTGATAATTTTTTTTCTTGCCTTTTTTTTTTCTCACTTTGTGTAGAAACTTAGAAGATGTTTCATTGATTTTATTTATCTATGATGTTTCAGTGTTACTCCCCTTGTTAAGAAAACCTCAGTGTTGGTTCCATAAACCTGTAGTAGGTACTTTGAAATATAGTACAAACAAAACAACACATCTGTGTTTGTCAGAAGTTTCACGATACAAGGAGGAAGATATTTTTTCCCTCACAGGAAATTAATTTGAAGTCTACATGAAAACTTTTCCACAAAGCTGATTTACAAATTTTGAATGTGATTTTTTCTCCAGTTGTTATTCTTTGGAATTTATGACATTCATTGAAAATTCATTTTTTAACTTATTTTGAAGGGGGCTGTGGTGAATTTACTCTGCTGGGCATCTAAACTCCACCACAACCACCCTCTCACTCCCTTTTCTCAAAGAAAAAGGGAAGAGAATACAATGGAAAGGGCTTGAGGGCTGAGATAAGGACAGGGAGATCACTCACTAAGTACTGTCATGGGCAAAACAGACTCAGCATAGGAAGATTAATCCAATTTATTGCCTGTCACTAGCAGACTGAGAAACTAAATTAGAGTGAGAAAGTAAAAGCAAAAAAATCTTTCCTCCATCCATCCTCTTCCGCCTCCTCCCCTTGAGTGGTACAGGGGAACTGGGAATGGGGGCTGCGGTCAGTCCCTGATGCTTCATCTCCACTGCTCCTTCATGGTCACTCTCTGCCACTGCTCCACATGGGGTCCCTCCTATGGGATGCCATCCTTCTGATCCTGCAGGGGCTGCCCACAGGCAGCAGCTCTTCAAGAACTGCCCCAGCATGGCTCTGTATCATAGGGTCCATCCCCCAGGAGCAAACTGCTCCAGCATGGGTCCCCCACAGGTGGCAGCTTCCCCCAGACCCTCCGCTCCTGCGTGGGCTCCTCTCCATGGACTGCAGCTCAAAACTGGGGCCTGCTCCTGCGGGGGCTCTCCATGGGCCGCTGCCTCCTCCAGGCCACATCCACCTGCTCCACCAGGGGCTCCTCCACGGGCTGCAGCGTGGAGATCTGCTCCATGTGGGACCCATGGGCTGCAGGGGGACAGCCTGCTCCACCAGGGACCTCTCCACAGGCCACAGGGGAACTTGTGCTGCGTGCCTGGAGCACCTCCTGCCCTCCTGCTGCACTGACCTTTGGGGGCTGCAGGGCTGGTTCTCTCTCCTCACTCCCAGCTGCTATTGCACAGCATTTTATTTTATTTATTTTATTTTATTTTATTTTATTTTATTTTATTTTATTTTATTTTTTTTCCTTTCTTAAATCTGCTCTCCCAGGGGCACAACCAATGTCACTTATTGGCTTAGCTGTGACCAGTAGCAAATCCCTTTTAGAGCATTGTGGAGCTGGCTCTGATCTGATATGGGGCAGCTTCTGGGCTCTGCTCACAGAGGCCACCCCTGCAGCACCTCTCCTACCAAGCCCTTGCCATGTAAACCCAATACAGGGGCTCAAACCCACGTTCAGTAGCTCTGTTATTTTTGATACTATTGCACAGTTGGAGCTATGAGGAGGCTAGATACATATTTTGTATGTTTTCTGTCATCACTTGAGAAAATCTGAAAGCTGTTGTCAGAGAAGACAGAAGTACTACATGACAGGTTAATGCACTAACTCAACCTAAGGCATCCGTATTAAAGCAAGTTACTGTCCCCATTATGGAAGTCATTGCCAATGAGTATCACTAGACTTAGATGTTCACTGTGAGCTGATGTTCACTAAGTAGATCTCCTGAGTGTGTATCCTAACTGAATAGTACATCTAATAATAGATGTAACAGGTCACTGACTGGATGACAGAATATTCCCAATAAACAGGAATCTTGAAATTTGGTTTATTCATTTATTATGAGCCATTGAGCACAGGAAGAAAGACAACCCTATATAATGAATTTTAAAATTTATCAGAAAATGTTCCTATTATTTTAATGGGTTTAATGCATTCACAGAACTTTATAGAGAAGTTAGAAAGAAGCTTCCAAACTGGGGATTGGTTATGTCACAGAATAGTAACAGCATTTGGATTTTCATCAAATAAATTGACAAAAATTGGTGAATCAACAATAAAAACATGGTTGTCAATAAGGAGACAGAAATGATGGCCTTTACTGATACTATATGTTGGCAAATGATGAATATGTTATGTGTCTCAGGTAGTAAAATCATACTTTTAAATACTTATAGAAGTGCAAAGTGAAATTTATTGAAAGAAAAAGTGTTGGACATTCAGAGCAAGATATAGGGAAACATCTATATTCTGCAGCTTTCATTAGATGTCATGAATGTGTTACTGCCAGCTCATGAGCAGTGAGGGAGGGTATGGCCCAGATACTGGCAGGAGGCTGAGACCAAGGTGCTGGGAAACAGCAGTTCCAGGTGAGAGGATCCAGAAGTATCACCAGCTTTAGTAAAGCAAGGAGAGATATCTTAGGGGCCAGTGGGGACTGTGCAGTTTTTTCTGCGCCTTCTTATGTGCTGAGTAGGTTAAAATCAAACTCGACATCAAAGACCTGCCCACAAAAGGATGCTGGGTGGAGACTTTTGAGTCTGAGAGACATTTTTTGGTAACCTACCTTACCATGGTAATCTTATAAAGAAAAAAAATATTGATAGATCTACCCAAAGCTCAATCTAATGGGATAGGAAAGGGGGCCGTCTCCTCACAGTCCCAGAGCTCTCAGAATGATTGCCTGTAAAATAAAAGAGGAGGACACAAGGCAGAGACACATCAAAAAGCCCAGGTGTGAAGGGACTTCAGAGATCATCCAGTTCAACCTTTCATGGTTAAAAGAGGGCCTTGACCAGATTGTCTAACATCTTGTCTAGCCTAACCTTAAAAGTCTCAAGTGTTGGAGAATCCAGCACAAAAGTTTTAGAAGAAGTAATAAAAGCACAGAATTTGCAAAAGCATTTGAAAGACAGAATAGTAATGGAAAAAAAAAAAAAAAAAAAAAAAAAAAAGGTGGTTAAGAAGGGTAATGAGTCATTAAATACTGAAATGTAGAAGATACGATTTGAAGTGGAAAAAAAAAAGTAACAAAATTATTTGATGGGCAGTAGATGAAGAAAAATGTCCCAACAAGCATATATCTTGTGAGGATTAGAAATTACAAAAAATGACAGAATCCTTATCTCCTAACTGGAAAGTATGTGTTTGCAAATGAAACCACCTACCTTCTGCTAGAGCTGCTTGCTGTTGTTTGGAGGAGCCGGCAAACCAATACGGTTTCCTCACTGAACTTCGTTGACTTTCCTGGCTGTATATTTTGTTAGAATTCCAGAGATCAATGCTTTTGATCTCTCTTGCTTATTTGGAAACCTGTAAAGGTATTCTACTTTGACTATGTTTTTCCTCAGTCCTACATAGGTATCTCACATCTTCATTTTGTTGCAAAGGTCTTTCTATTGGGTTAAGAAACAAAGTTTCAGTATGCTACTTTGGATATATAACAAAAAAGAAACCCCAAGCTGTAATATACTGAATAACCAATTATGAAGGAAAAACTAATATGTAATGGTCAAGAAGGAAAGAACATTTAGTGTATACAATGTCCACTGTAAATAATTTTATGCTAGGTAGAATTAACCTTTATTCTGATAGGTAGAATAACCTTTATTGCCATTTTGTCATCTTGCATGTGCTTTCCTTATGAAGATCCCACTTTTATGTGGACTTATGTGTGTCTAACATCAGGTTACTAAGTCTTGCTGCTTCTGTTCCTCTTAGGAAACAATTCCATACTTTATTACATTTCTTTCTATTATTATCTTTCCTGACATTGAATTTGCTCAATTACTGCTAGAATTAGTGTTGGACCACTCAACATAATGTATACGGTTGCCCCCTCTATAATTCTAGATGGCTGAAAGAATCACAGCTGTTGTGATCTAGTAAAGGTTTTATAAATATAGAAAAGCTATAAAAGAGAGGCTAGTGAAGATTTTATAAATATAGGTGTTTTTTGTTTGTTTGTTTGTTTGTTTTTTAGAAAATCGCTCAGAACCCAAAATAAGAATTCAGTCAGTTGAAGTGTTGTTTTAAAGTGATACAGTGTTGTTCAAAAGACTGATTCAGATACAGAATATTGTCTAAGATATAGATTCAAAATTTTGTTTTAATTTCAGGTTCTGGCATTTTCCAGTGCTCAGATTCAGCATTATATAGCAGATAAGTAGAAGCATTTAATCCCTATTGATTACAGCTGCACCTAAAGCCCATATTCTTCCCATCTGATTTTATATGCCCTTACCTATGTACATAAATGTGAGAGAGAGAGATGCTTCTTTAGATTGTGGGTGGTTTGAGATGGCTGTGGACAAAGCCTATTATTTTTATACTCTTAACAAAGAGACAAGAATGATAAGGGTCTCAATGTAGTCATCTACTTTGTTATGTACTTTAAACTAGTATTTGGGCCTGCATAAACAAATGAGTATTTAGTCTGTATCATTTAAAAGAGTAAAAGAGAAGTGAAGAATTCAAGACTGAAGTAAAAAATATCCAATTTGCATGTTTTATTGAGAACATGAGCAAACAAATTGCCCATCACTTGTTAAAATATGCCATAAATGTAATGGAAAATAATTTTTTTAGTCACAGAGTTGTGCTAGGAATGTCTATGTGGTATTTGAAATGCTGGTAGATAGACTAATTGCTCATTCTGTTCGCTTACTCTCAAGTCTCATTCCTATCAATTAGTTGAGCTATACACATTTAGCTCTTTTAGGAACTAAAGTTTTTTTGTTGTTGATGCCATTCCTTTCTTCACAGGTATCTTGACTTAGACATATTACATTGTTGTTCTACTAAAACAAGGCAGGAAAGTTTATTGTGCTTTAGTTATTTCCCTTTGTTTACTCCTTTATAGGGTAAGATGAAGAAAGGTAATTATGATATCAAAGAAATTAGCTGGCATAAAAGGGAATTTCCTCTCCATGCTGATAGGGTCATGCATCATTTCCTACCTGTGGTGGGTTTGATCCTCTGCTGAGAACTTCATTCTGCATGAGAATGAATAAATAAAAAAATACATTTGAAGAGACATGGGCTAAAGTCTAACATTATTTTCTAGAAATGTGAGCCTCTGAGTGTAATGAGCAATTAGGCTGAGAAAATTCAAAGGATAGGGTATAGTATAAATTCTGTTGCCCTTTTAACCTGCAAAGATCAGCAGAAAATTTTCTTGTGTGTGCTTTTCTTTTTCCCTTAAAGGAAAAAAAATTGATCTCAGTAGGGATGAACACATTGCAGTTCACAACATGATGAGGCATTCCTTGGAACACTCTTAATTTAAGTGCTACTGGTTTGAGAATCAACAGAACATCTTTCTTAGAGTATCTAAAGTAGCCAAATTAAATTTTAATCTTTGATCAACCCATCTTTAATCTGATCATTTCTCTAATAGAAAATCTAACATTTAATTATAGAGGCTTACATTAAAGTATTGAATACCAGGGGGTTCTACTGATCTTTTCTCTGCAGCTTTGAAGAATGGAAATCTTGCTTCTTTTGTAACTGTCGTCAGAGAACTTTTGTTAGCTTCCTTGATTCCATAAAGCAGGCAATTTGTCCATGAGTCTTCTTTATGCACAAAAAGTGCTGCCTTTTCTTAACCTTTTAATCTTACATTTAGTCATTGTAGCCTGAAAATAGAGTTAGAATACAATAATGACAAAGTTTTAAATGGCAGAGGTTAGGAGTAAAACAAATTATTCTTTATTAAAGAATTACTGATAAAGTATTCTAAAGTAATTAAAAAAAAAAAAAGGAAAAGGGGAGCGGGATAGGATAACAATTTATTTGTGGATACACGTCTATTTTCGTCTTCAGAGAGAAAAAAATGTTTCAAGACAGGGGTACTGTTAAACACAGAGAAGTGTCATAATAAGTCATACAAAGCTTGGTGGAGTGGCTGACACACCAGAGGCCTGTGTGGCCTTTCAGAGGGACCTGGACAGGCTGGAGAGTTGGGTGGAGAGGAATCTCATGAGGTTCAACAAGGGAAAGTGCACCTGGGGAGGAACAACCCCAGGCACCTGTACAGGCTGACCTGCTGGAGAGCAGCTCTACAGAGAGGGACCTGGGGGTGATGGTGGACAAGTTAACCATGAGCCAGTAATGTGCCCTTGTGGCCAAGAAAGCCAATGGGATCCTAGCCTGCATCAGGAAGAATGGTGACAGCAGGTCAAGAGAAGTGATTCTCTACCTCCACTCGGCTCTGGTGAGGCCACACCTGGAGTATTGTGTGCAGTTCGGGCCTCTTCAGTACAAGAGGGGTGAACAACTTCTAGAGAGGGTCTAGCATGGAGCCATGAAGATGATCAAGGGATTGGAACATCTGTCTCATGAGAAAAGACTAAAAGATCTGGCCCTGTTTAGGTTAGAGAAGAGAATATTGAGAGAGGATCTTATCAACCTCTACAAATACCTGAGGGGACAATGTAGAGATGATGGGGCAAAACTCTTCTCAGTGGTGGCCAGTGACAGGACAAGGGGTAACGGGTATAAACTGAACCACAGGAGGTTTCATCTCCATATGATAGGACAAGGGATAATGGGTATAAGTGGAACCACAGGAGGTTTCATCACCACGTGAGGAAGAACTTCTTTATGAACTTCGGGTGACAGAGCACTGGAACAGGCTCCCCAGAGAGGCTGTGGATTCTCCTTCTCTGGAGATATTCAAAACCTGCCTGGATGCCATCCTGTGTAACATGCTCTGGGTGACCCTACTTGAGCAGGGGGTTGGACTAGGTGATCTCTGGAGGTCCCTTCCAACCTCAACCATTCTGTGATTGTGTGTGAAAAAAGCATAACCATCTTTCCTTTCTCCTTGGAGAATGGAACACACAACCTCTTTCAGCTTTTATTGGGCCACCTACCTGGGTCACTCTTCCCCTTCATCCCCCCAGGTTACCCAGCTCAGCTGCTCACTGTGTTGTCCCCTAATTGTAATGAATTCATATTAAGCTGGGCTAGTTCAAATAATGTAAATTGCAGTTTACCATTAAAGTACTACTACAAATGTAGAACAAAAGCTTGGATCACATGCATGGATTGGGTTGTTATTATTGTGCCATTGCAGAAGCAGCTGCACTGGCAGATCAGAAAAGGCAATGAACATGTAAGTGCTGCCTGTGGAGATGAGTGCAGGCGGTCATGTCCTCTGCTGGCGCCAGGTGGGGTGAAGCAGGATGTGTGATCACTGCTGTGGTGCTTCTGGCTCCCTGGGACATGGGTTCAGATTTCTTTAGGTTATTTGCCTCTTGCTGGACATGTACATGCTTTCATGGTTCTTCTTCTCTTACTACATTTCAGATCATTCTGACATCAAAATGTGTAGCTAAAGATATGAAGATAACCACCAGGGAAACTGAAGCAGTGGGTAGAACAGAGATGTCTAAGTCACTCTGGTATAAATCAGTGCTGTTTTAATAAATATCTTAATGAGACCTTGCTATTATGAATGCCAACAATATTAAGGAATGTTGTGTTATATAGAATTTCTGGTGGGACATTCTTTACACGTCTTTTCACTAAAGACATGTAACTTTTGTGAGTCTTTAAAGAAAAAGAAAAGAAGTGTGGAAGATGAACTTCTTGTCAGTTGTAGTATGGCTATATCTAATGTTATTTCTCTCCTTCCTTCTCCCACTCTGCTTTAAAATATCAGTTTTCTGTGGGCTTACTTTCTTTTAATAGGTGTTGAAACCATGAAACGGACTCTAGCGATGATCTCACATACTGATTTAGAATGTCATAAACTTTTTCAGTCCATCTTTCAAACTTTGTATTTTCCATCTCTCCTGTATATTCTAGATTAACTGGGATAGAAAGTGCTAAAAGTTCTTTAGTCCACCATTGTAAGATTGACAAGACCTATAATGCTTCAAGGCAGATTTTTGTTTATGCTCTTAGATACTTCCAATGACACTGTTGCAGTACCCTGAAGAACTCTGAGTGTTCAAGCTGCCCTGGTTCTGTGAATGCTTTTCCTGTTTCTAATCTAATTTTTTCTTGCTAAAATTTAGTCTCATTACTTTGTGTCCTTTATACCATGGGACATATCCATGTCTTTTGTGTAAGGTATTTGGTATAATATCACATTTCCTGTGTTACTTATTTTTGTGAATTAACATATAGGTGTAATCTTTTTAAGTATGACTAATTTGACTGGAGGATTATTGATTTAAACGTGAGAGGGAAAAAAAAAGAAAAAAGAAAAGGCAAGATATTTGCTAAAACCAGGAGACCTACATGGTCATTTAATGATAAGAAATACCAGTGGAAACTTAAGATACTGATGACTGCTAGAAGTCTGTATGATAACAAATACTATTAAGAGTATCTTGCACTGGAGCCAAATGATTTGCTAGGGAAAGTGGAGAATTAGTACAAATGGACATTCATCAAGGAGCAGAGAGTTTAGACTTTTTTTTTTTTTTTTTTTTTTTTTTTTTGGTGGCTATTATAAAAGCTAAATGACTAGATGTAATACATAGCCAATGTTAAGAAAACAAAACATTTATAACCTCCGCATTTGTTGATAGGTGAACACACCTGTACTGGTTTTATACTCTGAATGTTTTGTACTTATAATTAATTTTATACAAACATCAACTGACACCGAGTAAATTAAGACATTTTCAAACACAGCTTGTATGTATGTAAAATCTCATGTTCCCCCAATCAACAGACTTCATTATTGTTGAGATGCTGTTAAAAAGATAAAACTTTTCTACTACCACCCTTACAAAGTTCTCTTTCATTGCATAATTTCAATGACAAAAATATTTATCAACCTTAAAACCTTGTAATTTCTGAAGTGAGCATAGCTGAGATTTTTAGGACTGGTGGTGTACAAAACTACTTTATTATTATTAATATTTTATTATTATTTTTTTTTCATTGAAGCACCAAGAAAAAGAATCATAATAATGCTCTGAAAAGTACCAGGAACAGGATTTCCTTGCAGTGCTCCTCAGTTGTTCATAGGCTGCAGAAGAATGTCAGAGGCAACTGGAAGGGTGTTTAAAGAAGCAGTGACTGTAGCACACAGCATATTAAATGTGGATTCCATTAACTGCCTTCACTTGCGTTCATGGTGCTAAAACATACTTGTAAATGATTCTCATCACAACTTGGCATGCACAGTGTAGATCCTGTTACCTGTAAGAGTGAAAGTAACTATTTTATTTTAAAGTCTGGGAAAGGGATGGTTTCTGCCTTGCTCTGGATGTTAGATTATCAGGTAGCACCATGAATCTCATGGACATGTTTGAAGAAAAAAAAATCAATGATGGAGTCATACCATTAGCAAAACTTTATTATTATTATTATTATTATTATTATTATTATTATTATTATTATTATTGTTGTTGGGAGTTCAGCAGCCCTTCTTCTGTTCTGCAGAGCTGATGTGAAGCTGAAAGGCTGTTCATTAAGGAACACTCACCCTTTTCTATATCATGGATTCATAAGTCTGCAAACTGCTGAATTTTTTTAGCTCTACCATGCAGTTTCACAGTAGTTTTCCCAGGAAAGGCTGAAAATAGTTCGTGGAAATATTTCTTGTGCTATTTCTGGATTTTCTGCTGATGTGACATACTGCTTTGATGCCCCTTGCTACATAACAACATAATGTCATCTGCAATGACTTCACAGTACAGAGAAAATATGGAAGTTTGCAATTGTTTACCTGCTGTGCATATTGATAGGAAGTTTGCACTGGGGTAACTCATACTATTTGTCATGGCTCCCATTAATCTGAGATGCACTCTGCAGCTGTGCTGGCAACACTTCAAAGAAAGGAGATTCAGACCTCTGTAATTTCAAATGAAATAATGAATTTCTGCTAATAATGTAATACTAAAAGTGGTATAACCTTCATTACCACATTTTCAGCCCACATTTTATGGAGGGAAAAATAAATAAAATATCCTGAGCCAATTTGCAAAAACGTCACTGATTATGATACCTGTGTGGGTGCTCTCACCTTGGGAAAGGTGATAAAGCCAGTATCTATTAGCAATGTGGGAATCTTTCTGCTGTGCAGTTCTGTTTTAATACAGCGCTGACAAATGTATTCAACATATTTTCATGCTGTCCTATATTTAGTGATTCTCTGTAGTATTTGCAGCCAGTAGCTGTATGCCTTTAGATATGCTATGCAGAAAAAGGAAAATATGAAAGTAGGGAAGCAAACATTCTTTTTAAAATAGAATTTGTTAGTGGAACAAAGGCAATCCTGTGCTGGTAAGTGGAGCAAATAAAAGTGATGTGATACAGAAAGATTGTTTTCTTCTCTCTTGTGCATTTGCCTTTTTAATTAAAATAAGTTAACAACCAAGTACTATTTAAAGCACTTCTACACATGCCACAGGGCTTTCAGTGTCCTGTCATGATGTATGTATTGAAATATTGCTATGTCTGGCAGGCTTTGCTGTTTTGCGATAGTGTTGATTCAGCAAATGTGAGACAGGAAGCCAAGCAGCAGGGTACCATTAAGACATAAACCAAATAGTTTCAGAGGCACATTGTTACCTTAATGGGATGAGCAGCTGGCAGAATTAATTCAAAGTATGAGGGGTAACCAGTCAGTCCTCCACTCAGACCCATCTTGCACATTCACAGGCCTCATGGCATTCAACTGTTCATGCAGGGTATGTACTCAAAATAAGGAGTGAAACTCTAATTATTGCAAGAATCAATATGTTTTGTTAGTGGGTTAGGAGTAGAGATGCAACGACTCTTAAGGAATGACAAAGGTGGTGTTGACATTGCCTAGACCTTTTTTTTCTTATTATTAGTTGGTAAAAATCAATGGTGTTAAAACAGATGAGTAAAAATTTGCAGTATGTATAGAAACTTTTCTAGCAGTCTTAATTAATGTTTTCTCACAACAAAGAATTTGCTTCTAACAGTTTCTTGTAGATGAGTAGATAAGCTGTGGCCTTATGATTCAGAAACTTGAGTACGTATGTAAGTTAAAATAAATTAATCTCTGTGCTCAATATCTGGCACTTTAATTGATATCCCCATTATATGACATATGTACAGCAGGACCTGGGTTTATCTGTCTTTGGCAGTACTCCCATAGAATGATTTAGTTTAATTACCATCATCTGTGTAATCAGTGGGAGTTTTATGTAAATAAGAGAGTGAGATGAACATGTAGCAGTGAGAAAAAAATGTAGTTTTTAAATGAATGATGGGATTAGGCTTGAATTATTATGTTTGCATTCCTTCTGTATTTGCTTTCAAAGGTGATACATTGGGTTGTGTGAATCTCCATATGGGGACTTCAGGGCAATCACCAGAATTAATGTTGTGATCACAGTAAAAGTAAGTGTGTGTTGGGTATGTTAGCCTATAATGAGGCTAATAAATTACATGATGGAATACCCTGAGAAAAAAATCAGAGGTGACTTTATATCTTCCTTGCATGAATAGTGTCATGGCCTTCTATCTTCCCTGACTTTGAACTAGCTTATTAAGCAAGACAGAAACTATGCTGTTTTCCATTCCACAGGACAGATGTTCAAAGGAGCAGACAACGATCTTCTGTTAAAAATCACACATGCTTCTAGAACTCTTAAAAAATAAACTAAAGCTAATAAATAGACATGGCCACTCCCAATCATGCACTATCACTTCAGTCATGCATAGAGAGAAGCAGATGTATACAGCTGCTGTATTTACCAAGTCTGATTAAGAAGTGCATCAAGAGGCTGTCCTTGTTGGAAATTTCTGAGAATGGTCACAAAACAAATTGCCTATTTGTTTAGCTCAAATGATTCTTTCAAAATGATTTGGGTTTTTAAAAATTAATGAATTTGATGTGTTTATGCCTAGCCTCTTGTTGGACTTCACTATCAGCAGCTACTGGCCTTTTGAATCTGTAATTTCAGGGAGTGTTCAGTGGATGGATTGCCTCCCTGTGAGGAATGACTGCTTCCTGAAAAATTGGACCCAGTGAAAATGTTATTTCACCACTCCTATTAGCAGTAAAAATGATGGGAACATGAGTTTCACTGAGCAGATGCTCACAGTAGGCAAATATCAGCTTCAAACCCAAATTTAGATAAGAAATCTAAATTTTTTGATAACCAGACATATTGTGTTTTTCTGTCTAGTCGCAGCTCCTGTTATTACTGTAAGTATTTCAGATAAAAAGAAGCATGTGCTTTCCGTGTAAATAAGAGATTAATGGCAGGTTTTCAGTATTGAAGATGTTATTCAGTTTATAATAGCAGTCAAAGGGCTCCTGCAATTTAACTTCTTAATATAGCTTTTCCTCTCCTTCTTTTTCTTCCATTTCCTCCCCTTAGAAATTGAGCACAAGTGTCTATGACTTGTACCCAGCTAAGTGCTCTTCTCCAGATACACTTACATGGAATGCAGTTTTTCTAGAAAAGATTAGTCTCGGCATATGGTTGGAATGCAAGAAATTCCCCCCC